>CAHIKZ030000224.1:392500-605000 GCA_903632075.3 Acanthosepion pharaonis
GAGTTGCCAGGCAGCTAATTTCGGCCGACTATCGCGGATTTTAATCTTATATATGACATATAAGACGCAGGGGAATTTTAAAAGATATTTTTAGTAAAACAATGTGCCTTATATGCCATCAAATACGGTATATATATTTATATATTTATGTCTTTCGTGTGACGCCTTCAGTTATTAGATAATTCAAAATTAATAATACTCATAATTGTAGAATTTCTTTTAACCCCAAAAACTTATGAACGTTAATTTTAAATTGAAATTTTCTGACAGTCTTCATAGGATTATGCACAGAGTGCAATTACTGCCTATATTTGATTTGTTGAGAAACATTTATATTTTTTAAAGAATCAATTCTATGTAGGATTCATTGGTTGCCCTCCGCATTAAATAAATCGCTTTTTTTGCTCAATATCTTTTTATGCTAAGAAATGATGTGTTTAATATAACATTGACACGGAATGGAAACATCTATCGAAAGAAAAAGATGGTTAGCAACAGAACGACAAAGACGGTGACATCAAGGCCTATCTCTAGACCAAGTTGAAGCAAGACTATCACTTAGAAAAGGTATCTGAGTGCCTCACAAAAAAGGCTTGAACAAATAAGACGGCAGTCTAGAATAAGCGATTCTCAAAGTAATTAAATAAAACCTTGACAAGAAACGTAATGATAAAGGAATTAATTGACTAAACAGTTCATCAGTAGACTCTGTTTAAGTTGTAAGCTGTGAATCGACTTCTAAGATCTGCAACGCATGGATTGATGTTTGATATCAAAAGTAAAGAGAATCAAGAAAATCTTTATTTAATAAGAAGTTATTACAAGAAACGTAGAGAGTCGAGTTCCAATTCCGGTTGAGTTTGTTATATTCCCTTACGCGCAAATACCTTTTGGAAAGATATGAAATCACTTCTTTTCTCCCCAACTATGGGTTAATTAGTAAGACGTGTATCACTAAACCATTATTATCTAAAAACATTCTTACAATCTAAAAATATTTTCTGGCTTTAAATAACCTACAAAGAGTTGATTAGCCATAGAAAACGAACCACTCAACTAAATATTATTTAGTTAAACAGGCATGTCTTTTAGATTTATTTATATTTTCTTGAATATAAATGTAGAGAATTTACCGTGGCTACAAACTGAGGGATAATTTTATATATTGATAGTAATATAGAACTGATCTCCCACTTTATATCCACATTATAATTTCATATTTGTTTATAAAATTTTGATTCTTCTCCCCTCAACTATGGGTTAATTAATAAGACTTGTTATCACTAAATCAGTATTATCTAAAAAGAAAAATTCTTCAATCTAAAAATATTTTCTGGCTTTAAATAACCTGCAAAGGGTTGATAAGCCGTAGAAAAAGAATCAAGAAATGTAGTAATAAAGGAACTGTAACATTTCAATGGCTTCTGCTTAAGTCTTGCATTCTGAACCTTTGTTATGTAATATAACGAAATACATGTAATTGTTATTGTAGTGATCCCGGCAAATTAATATGCCTAATTTGCATAAGTGCAAGAGAAAGACTATATAACTGGTCACCGAGAATAACGATGGGAAGAAGACAAGCTTAGCGACTGACGAGTGCTAAACTTCGACTTCACAACAGTTATGTTTGTTATATAATAAATGTAATATAACAAAAATAATATTTTAAAGAAACGTAGTAGGGAGAGAATAGATTAATAGGATTAATTGATTTTATTTCAGAACTCTAGGCCTCCGCTTTCTTTATACATTGTTTCAAAACCTTTGTTTCATTGCATCGCGATATTAAAACTTTTTAACAATTGTCGCCATTTTTGACGGTACGGTTACACTATCATCAGAATAATTTTTGTATTGTTAATAATTATACCATCGTTAACACCAGCTTAATGGTAATTTTCTTGACTAAAAAATCTGGCAGTTGTATTGCCGTTGCATCAACTTCCCATTCTTGATTCTGCAACAATGCCATACTTTTCATATTTTAGTCTTTGCTTCTATTTATTTTATATAAATATAAAATTTAAAATCTTCAATTTTTGGTTAAACTTTTGGTTACGTCATTAACGTTTTGGAGTTCCCATCCAACTCTCGGATAGGTGTCAATTAGTTTTTCATATTTGTAGAATGGTGAAGAGCAATAATAATTGTTAACACCGGCTTAATTAATTGTAGTTGTCGGAGGTATTGTCGTTACAACTTCCATTTTTGATTTTGCGACAGTAGTTATTAAATATTATATCTGAATTTTTTACATCTAAATCTTTGTTTCGTTTTTTTAATTTTTTTTTTTTTTACTACAAATGTAAAATATAAAATCTTCAGTTGTTAAAAAAATAATTACGACAATCACGTGTCAGCTTCATCATCTCCGTATTAACTGTTGTCAGTTGTTTGTTTGTGTGTGGAAAGACATTTTGGTGAGATTTTACTATTATCTTCAATTTCTCTCGTGAGTGTCAAATCTCTAATCCTTCTTTCCTCATTATGTTCCCTAGAAATTTCGACACTCTGATGCTGCGTAACTTTTCCGTTTCTAATTTCTCTAAAACTTCGTCGTTGTTCACATGTTCAGTCCATGGTATTCTCAGCATTCTTTAGTAGAACCACATTTCTGTGGCTTCGAGTCTCTTCCTCTATAAGGAGATTGTTCAGCATTCACTGCCATATAGAAGGAATGATATTACATAAGAGTTCAGTACTATTTTCTTTGTTTCTAACGAAATTTTCATGTTTTTTAATACTTTTCTTAGCTTTTGGAAGGCATCTTTCGATATCCCAAATGCGTCTTCGGATCTCCGTGTTGCATTTTTCATCTTCTATTAAATCACTTCCCAGATATTTAAATTGTTGTACTTGCTTGACTTTGGTGTCTCCAATTGGTAAATTTTCATGTTTGTCCCTTTTGCTAACAATCATACATAACTTTTTATAAAAATTAAGTAATTTTTAATTTTTTTTATATTCGTAATAGTGCTTAATCTGTACTGATGATTTAAAAAAAAGAAAATTTTGAAGAAAATTATTTTTTTGTCACAGAACCTGTTGTATGACTCGGCACCCGTATTTTTTGTATAATTAAGAAAAACTTATTAAAAAACAACAACAAACAAAACGTTGCAGCATTTAGTTGGAACTATGATACAGCTACTCTACTTACCTAACATAGTAGAATTAGTAGACTACCATATGATAGTAGGCCTACTAGTGCCACTTTCCACCTTCGGCGCATTATTTTTTGCCACTGTCATGTATCCTCAGGTTTGGTGCGTACTAAGCCTGTTTGGGATCCCAGACAGTGCTTTTTTTTTTCTACATAAATTTATATACATTACAAATTAAACTAAGCACAACTGACTATTAAAAGTAGAAAAAACTTTCGCGGATTTGATGTCACTCTGGGTCCATTTTTTTTTCGTCCAAATCCGTGAATTTATTTTGCTCGAAAAAAACACTATAAAATTCCCTATATCTTTTTATCCATGATGTTGAATGTGTTAAATTATTCAAGCTTTTAACAATAAAAATTTTATGTTGATGTTAAAAATTACCGCAAAACATTGTTGATTTATTAAAGACGGGATGATCTGTTATGACGTCTTTAATTTGTATTTTTAGACACATTATACCTGGCGTCTTGTCCTTAGTCACTTTCCCACCCCCGAACGTAGCTACCCTGTACCTTTTTCTATAAATATTTTCATGACAAATTCCAAATAGAGTAAAAGGAAAACATGAATAAAGATAAATGGAAAACTTATCTTTCTCAACGCGTTTCGACCTCTGATGAAGTCCCCGAAAGGACGAAAAGTTTTCTTTTTGTCTTTATTCATAGAGTCTGATCTTTACCTGAAGCCTGGTATCGGGTGCCTGGATAAGTTAAGCGTAGTAAACATTTAATCCACTTCGTGATTGAAAAAGTTATTTATTTCCCGCCGATGCCGGAGATCGGCGTTCGAGGTCAGGTAAAACCTGGAATTTCGAATGCTGATTTTCTTGGGAATTTTTCCCACTTAGAAGATTACCTAATTCCACTTTATTTACTCTTGTTCTCTATCAGGATATAGTCTTATTAAATAATAAAAATGTTGTTTTTTCATGAGATCGATAATTATGCAGGTAAATAATCATTAGAGAGAGAAACGCTTGTTATGCAACTCTTTATATTTTGAAACATTGTCACAATCAAGTAATGGCATCAATGACCAATTTTGCCTAAGGAATTTGGTAACTAGTATCTACCCACATGGTCCCTTACTTTCAAGAAAAAAACAAACAAAAAAAAAAACACACCGAATCATCAGAAATGACAGGTACCGTTTATAAATCATAGACGTCGGCCGTTTTTGAAAAATAAAAATTAAGTTAAGACAATAAATTACTGAAATAGCTTAAAATATCGTCACTAGACCTGCAGACAAAATTAAAAAACAAAGCTTCAAATAAATATTAAAATATGCAGACAGAATTAAGACAACAAAGTACTGAAATAACTTAATATTGTTTTTAGAGCTGTAGACAAAATTAAGGCAAGAAATAGCTTAAAATATTGTTTTTAGATATTATGGTTCAGTATTTATATAGTGAACATTTTTGAGATTTCGTCGTAAATTATAAATAATTGAAACAAAACCATTTAAAAAAATTAATGTATAAACATTTAGTGAGACACTCGTGCGGCACATTGATAGTGACAAAGTTATTTAAAAAAACAAAAAAACAAAACAACCCAAAAATGTGACCTACTGATGAAGCTGGGGTATTCTAAAAGATTTATATTTGGATTTTTTTAAAATTCACTTTCAAGAAAATATGACATTGTTTTTGTAAATTCCGGAAGACATGAAAACGCTATTTTACACATGTAAAGGCGAAAAGGTAGACTGATCGTTGGATTAAAGATTAAAAAGAATTCGTCTTCTGAATGGTAATCGACAGATTTTTACAACTTTATGGCTAGGGATTACTATTAAAAAGCTTCTACCCATTAAAAATATGCTTCAAGCAATTAAACATTTTTATTTTACAAGTTAATTATTTTCTTTTGAGTTTAAGGCGTTTTTTTTTTTGTTTTGTCTTTTTTTTAATTACTAGGTTTGATATATTAGGAAAATTATGAATATGAAATGCTTTTATTATTTGTAAGATCAATCACGCTTTATAACACATAAAATCCACCCTTTTCCTAAAGAATGGCTGGATAAATATCTTCAGGATCTTATATGAGAAATTGAGGAATCTAGCTGGCTAATATTTACTAAGAAGCACTTAGTCTAAACCACAATACTATAAAGTTAAATATAATAGGAGTGGAATTTTATGTACCATCAAATATTGTAGTCGTACTCGTAAAAGTATTGGGCGTAGTAATCTTCATAAAACAAAAAAAAAATGGCTTGAAACTAAAATCAAATGTATTTTACTCAGCTTGAACAGAAAACAAACGTATTGTTCCCTACTTTATTGTAGAGAAAAATACGCTTGATTTCATTTCTTGGATTTGAATGGCATTGCTAAAAATCGCAGGTTTTATGGTTTAAAAAAAAGTTTTAAAGACTTTAAATTTATAAAATGAGAATGGAATTATAAACTAGATAAAAATTTTTTTTTACATTAATTGTTCTTCATTAACTTGTAAAAATTAGAATCTACGATATCAATATTTAGAATTAGGAGCTGATCAACATTTTGAGAACGGCCAAAGCCTACATAAATTATGTTTTTTTTTTTACTGTACTGTTGTCGATAATTCAAAAAATTAATGAATTGGCGTTTCTAAAAGATTACAGACGATATGTTTTTTTACGCCTTTCTAAGATTTGCGTGGAAGGATCCCCAAGAAATTGATTAAGAATTTTAATTTTGCTTTCTTTGAATTAGACCAAGTTAGGTGCAAGCTTGAGGGCCTTCCAGACCATCACTGCTTTAGTGTGAACTCTCCAACGGAAATGAAACCTTTTAAAATTCCATTTACTTTACAACATAAACAAAATTACGCTTGATTGCAACCTTGATGAAAAGAAAACAATAGTAATGGTTTTACTTACGCTTTCCGAGCAGAAGGGAATATTTTAACAATGCCTTTGGAATATGTTAAACCCCGGCTTGGTAATGTCTTCGATTTTGCCCGAAGAAAGAGTTTCGTTTTAAAAAGACTAATAATGTGTTTGCTTGTAGCTCACACTTCTTACTTTTGTCAAACTTATGTACCCGTTACATACATACATACATACATACATACATACATATATATATATATATATATATATATATATATATATATATATATATATATATACGCAACTGTCAATGGACTAGGTGATCCGTGAAATTCACTGAATCTTTTTGGGTTTCTATTTATTTATTTATTTTAATTCGCTTTGCTCAATAAGCGTGAACAATGAAGAAGATTTGGACAAACAGCATTGACTTAAGTCGGCCGCATAACCAACCGACCGCTATTTCGTGTTATTGTTCGATTTTTTTTCCTATTGACATCGTTGTCGGACTTTTCTTCGGTAGTTTTTTTTTTTTTTTTTTTTTAGGTGCACTGAACAGGAAAACCGGGAGCAGTATCTCACGTGCCAGTCAGAATAATCAGCAGTCGCCTTTTGGCGATTTGACTCAGCGGTTAGGCTAGTGAACTGAAGGTCTTTAAAGGCGCTGGAGTGAAGTATAACATCGTTGTTATTAGATTAGGCTCAATACAGGCGTAACCCAGCAGCCTGAATTTAATCACAAATAAGAGTAATGAAGCTCTATATTGTTAATTTATGTCTTTTTTTTTTTTAGGCTTGGCTTAATGGTTAGTGCAGTGGACTTTGGATTATCTTTTTCGTGTACGTAAAATAAGAAGAGGACATAGATGCGTTTTCTTAATGAATTTATTAAATCTGTATAATGTTGGATGATCGCTCCCTGCCCTGACGGTAATCACAGCCGGCGCGATATTTAAAAGGCTCTTCCTCTTTTCCCTTTGACTTTCGGAGCGGCAAGACACGTTTCTTTTCGCTCCGATAGACACGAGACATGTAAGTACTTCAGAGACACAGACTGATGATTGTATTGAACTGTTCATAAATTTAACTTTGTTTATTTTTTAATCCTTCTGTAACATGTCCTGTTAGTACATTTATTAACTGTTGCTTGTTTGAAGTCAATTTTTTTTTAATTTTTACCCGGACTCACCGGAGTCCACCAAATATTGTTTTTGAGATAAATGTACCAGGAGGCACAAAATCATAATAGTTACAATTCCTGCAATAACAGAGAAATGGATCGAAGTAGATTAAAAGACCTACGTTCTTGCAAGTTTGGTTGCGGACTATGATGTAATGGCGACGATCACTCAAACGGTTTCCCTCTTTTTCTTCGTTCTCCTTTCAATCCATATACCATATTTGTTGACGCCAAGGAAGTTTAAAGTGAAAGTCCTTGAGAAAAACAGTAAACATGCAAATAAGGTCTTGGCTATTACATTACATTACATTACCAAGATGTTTTGTGGGTGGTTTAGCAATATATAAATCATCTTGACTCTTTGTGAACTGGATTTTATTATTTTATTTTACCCTTACAATAGGGAGACACATTAGTTTACTCTCTCTCTCTCTCTCTTAGATGTATAAAATACTGACTGGGATAAGTACCCACAATAGAGCAGAATCAAACACAATGATAATCTAGTTCCACAATTCATTGTTCTCCCCAGCAGAGTTTTTCCATTCACTGAAATATCAGCTGAAAGTCCATTATATATCCAGAAGGAAAACTTTTATCTGTATCGACCACTATTTTTTAATTTTACCCATAGGGTGGAATATACAGAAATTTCAAATAAAATAAAACTTGACTTAAATGTAAAACAATAAAGAAGATAAACTTTACTTATATAAATTGTTTAAAAATATTTTCAAAGAAACAAAAACATCTTTATTTTGATATCTCATATAACGCTTAGAAAATTTTTTTAATAAAATTATTTACTTATTTAAGAGAGATTCAATAAATTTTATATGTTTCATAAAAGAATTTGATAAATTTGATTCAGAATTTTCTCGTAGTTTTAACCAATCTTTTATTTTGCTTTTCTTGTTATTACGTTTTCCTTTAAAGCGTTTCATAACACTAAATGTTGCTTCAATATTTTGAGTCTGTATTTGTCTGTTTAATGGATCAATCTACCTGTCTGTGAATATTCTCTCTCTCCTCTTTCTGTATATATATATATATATATATATATATATATATATATATATATATATATATATTTGATAGTTGTATATTTAGGCAGCAATCCTTCGTTTATGCATGTTTCATTAAAAACGACAGACAAGGTACTACGGTTAAGCTTTTTATTTAATTTTTCTTGTGTTCGAACAAGAGCTTTCTTTTCTGGACAAAGGGTGTGTAAGAACTGTCCAAATATTTTATATTTCGGAGCGCTTTCGGCTATACCTTTAGTCATTATCAAGGATGATTGGATTTTTCAGCTTAATTGAGTGTGTGCTTTATGTGTATGTCTTAGTGTGTGGTAGGGATGTTTTTAATTTCCGAATACGGTTACACACACACACACACACACACACACACACACACACACACACACACACACACACACACAGATATATATATATGATACTTTGTTTATTTACTACCCTAAACGGTGTGTAATTTATAAATTTAATTCACATGGTATTTATTCTGTTCCCCCACTAGGAAGAGATGTGATACAAGGTCTATTTTTAGGTGGGGACCCGAGTGTGTACGCCCGGGACAGGAACAAAAATCACCCCCCCCCCGCAACCGTCGATTGCGCTGGCCTTGTTGCGAGCACCGATCTCTCCCTCTGGTGCAATGGGATGGCGCGGCCTCGGGCAGCTGTTCCCCAGCGCTAGGCACCTCTCAGTATTATTTTCCTCAGTCGCCCCTCTGTCCTTTGACAGAGAAGCCCCTGAGCGCACTCTGCCCAAAGACAGAGACGCAACAAAGAGATGATAAGTAGACGCGACATTACTCAAAAAGAGGAAGGTACACATAAATTTAATTCAAATACAGGAATTCAGTTTACGGTCTGCCATAAATAACCCTACTCTGTGGTTAGCATAGGCCTAAGAAAACCCTAACCTTTGTCCTCAAGAACACACAGTAAATTTTCCAGATTTATTTTAAAAAAAAAACACTGCGTCCTTGATGCCGGTAAATACGGTATATTTTGGTTCATTTCTTGATTTACAGGAACGAGCAACATTACCCAATTGATTGATGCCTGAAACTAAAGTTACAAAACAGTTTCTACTCCATCTGAGACCCACTTGCCATAGGGCAAGCTGACACCCAGTCCAAATCCACCACTGGAACACAACATACAAATACATATGTTTACTTGACTATACACAGGCACGGGCCGGCTCAAGGTACTGATCATCAAGGCCGAGGTCGACATCATGCCACCATCTCATGTGTTTGGGATCTTCCAAAACCAAAGCTTATGAAAACATACTTGCGATCGTCTATGACACAAGACAGATTAAATTCTTTGACTATTTTGTGATCTCATAAAGAAGATAGGTGTAGAAAATGCCATGCAAATATTTGCAGATCTAAAGGTTAGAAAAATTGGTTAAGTCGGATAATGAATGTTTTCTTTAGCTTGTATTAAGTTATATATCATAGTAAACTCTTTATTCTTTTTTTTCTCATTTTGAAAAATTTAAACAATTATACTTTAAGGGCGCCGAAGTTCCGCTTGTCCAAGATGCCAGTAACCTAAGGGCCATCACTGCACAGGCATGTTTGATAACTCGACCAAAAATAGATGGAAAGCTCTTCTCAAATGTCAATCTCTCAACATCTTTAATAAAACATTGCACACGTTCCACTTCTTCATTCACTCTTTTTTTGTATACTTTCCATTTACTTTACTCTCTGACTAATAATCTCTAACAGTTCCATGACAAGTTTCAAGATTTTTCAAGTGTTTAGTAGCTATTATACAGCAACACATGCACACAAGTGTTACCAACCATCCTGCAAAATACGAGATTTTGTTGCTGAAGGACGTGTCCTACATCAATTAACGTGGGACCAGTTTTTTTCCTCCATTTTGAAAATTGATGATTCTTTTAAAAATTACGCACAACTCTTGCTTTATTTTAGGCACATTTGTTTGTTTCCTGAATTGCTGTGCCAATTTCGTTTGATATTTTTCTATGTTATATTGTAAGGAATATATAAAGTTGCCGATCTTGAACGAGGACAAGGCTTACGGCCACATTACGCTGAAACGACGGCTCCTGTGCTATCACTGAAGCTAAGCAACATCGAGTATGGTCAGTACTTAGGTGGGTGACTGCTTAGGAATACCAGGTGTTGTAAGTTTGGGTGTGCGGGTGGAATCGCTTACGACCATATCACTATGAAATATTGGTTCCCATACAATCACCGAAGTTAAGCAACGTCTAGCCTGTCAGTACCTAGATGAGTTATCGCTCGGGAATACCAGATGCAGTAAGCTTGGATGTGCGGGTGGTGTAATGGATAATGGCTCGGAATGTTAAGCGGAGAGTCGAGTTCCAAATACAGTTTGCACGATTGAAAAAAATGTTACACGATGTTTTTTTTTTTATATTGTTTTTCTTAAAATTCAGTTCTGTTTCACTCTAAAATACTAACTGAACTGATATATTGCACTGACCGTATAAAATTCTAACTGAACTGTTATATTGCACTGACCGTATAAAATTCTTAAATCATAATACGTTATGCATGAATTCCAATCACTCAAAAATAACAAACTGATTTAATTCAGCTTTGTGGGTCCGTGGATCCTTGGTTAGAAACCTGTCCCTGGAGAAATCCTAGCGGGCCTCCATGGTTAGGAATCTGTCTACAAGGTCTGCTGTCTTCTGGTTGGAAATACAGTAACCCCACCCTGCTTTTTAATTTTAGGGAGTTGGCAGCAGTAACACGCACATAAACAAACACATACACATACGCACGCGCGTACAGGTATAAAAGAAAGAAAGAAAGAAAGAAAGAAGGAAAGAAAGAAAGAAAGGCTAATATAAGGAAGTAGAAAGTGATGGTGGAGTGGAGTGATGAAAGGTAGGGTGGAGTGATGAATGGTAAAGAAAGAAAGAAAGAAAAGAAAGAAAGAAAGAAAGAAAGAAAGAAAGAAAGGCTAATATAAGAAAGTAGAAAGTGATGGTGGAGTGGAGGATGAAAGGTAGGGTGGAGTGATGAATAGAATGAAAGAAAAAGAAAGAAAGAAAGAAAGAAAGAAAGAAAGAAAGAAAGAAAGAAAGAAAGAAAGAAGGAAGTAGAAAGTGAATATAAAAAAGTAGAAAGTGATGGTAGGAAAGAAAGAAAAAAAAAAAAAGAAAGGAGAAAGATGAAAGGCTAATATGGAGGATGAATGGTGGAGGATGAAAAGGGGTGGAAAGAAAAAGAAAGAAAGAAAGAAAGAAAGAAAAAGAAAGAAAGAAAGGCTAATATAAGGAAGTAGAAAGTGATGGTGGAGTGGAGGATGAAAGTTGGGTGATAGGATGAATGGTAAAAGAAAAGAAAGAAATGAAAAAATAAATAAATAAAGAAAGAAAGAAAGAAAGAAAGAAGAAAGAAAGGCTAATATAAAGTAGAAAGTGATGGAAAGAAATGAAAGAAAGAAAGAAAAGAAAGAAAGAAAGAAAGAAAGAAAGAAAGAAAGGCTAATATAAGGAAGTAGAAAGGAAGAGGAGGATGAAAGAAAGATGATGGTAAAGAAAGAAAGAAAGAAAAAAAGAAATAAAAGAAAGAAAGAAAGAAAGAAGGAAAGGAAGCTGATAAGGAATAGAAAGAAAGAAAGAAAGAAAGAAAATAAAAAGAAAGAAAGAAAGAAAGAAAGAAAGAAAGAAGGAAAGAAAAGAAAGAAAGGCTAATATAAGGAAGATGGAAAGATGGTGGAGGGAGGATGAAAGGTAGGGTGGAGTGGATGGTAAAGAAAGAAAGAAAGAAAGAAAGAAAGAAAAGAAAGAAAGAAAGAAAGAAAGAAAGGCTAATATAAGGAAGTAGAAAGTGATGGTGGAGTGGAGGATGAAATGAGGGTGGAGGATGAAAAAAGAAAAGAAAGAAAGAAAGAAAGAAAAGAAAGAAAGAAAGAAAGAAAGAAAGAAAGAAAGAAAGGCTAATATAAGGAAGTAGAAAGTGATGGTGGAGGAGGATGAAAGGTAGGGGTGGGAGGATGAATGGGTGGAAAGAAAGAATGAATGAAAGAAAGAAAGAAAGAAAGAAAGAAAGAAAGAAAGGAAAGAAAGAAAAGAAAGGTAGGGTAGGATGAATAAAGAAAGAAAGAAAGAAAGAAATAAAGAAAGAAAGAAAGAAAGGAGGAGAAAGAAAGAAAGGTAAGGTGGAGGATGAATGGTAAAAGAAAAGAAAGAAAGAAAGAAAGAAAGAAAGAAAGAAAGAAAGAAAGAAAGGCTAATATAAGGAAGTAGAAAGTGATGGTGGAGGTAGGGTGGAGGGATGTTAAAGAAAGAAAAGAAAGAAAGAAAGGTAGGGGTGGAAGGAAATGAAGTGGAGGATGAAAGGTAAGGTGGAGGATGAATGGTAAAAGAAAGAAAGAAAGAAAGAAAAAGAAAGAAAGAAAGAAAGAAAGAAAGGCTAATATAAGGAAGTAGAAAGTGATGGTGGAGGGAGGATGAAAAGGGTGGAGGGGAAAGAAAGAAAGAAAGAAAGAAAGAAAGAAAGAAAGAAAGAAAGAAAGAAAAAAGGCTAAAGAAAGAAAGAAAGAAAGAAAGAAAAGGGGTGGAGGGATGAAAGAAAGAAAGAAAGAAAGAAAGAAAGAAAGAAAGATAGAAAGAAAGGCTAATATAAGGAAGTAGAAAGTGATGGTGGAGTGGAGTGATGAAAGGTAGGGTGGAGTGATGAATGGTAAAGAAAGAAAGAAAGAAAGAAAGAAAGAAAGAAAGAAAGAAAGAAAGGCTAATATAAGGAAGTAGAAAGTGGTGGTGGAGTGGAGGATGAAAGGTAGGGGTGGAGGATGAATGGTAAAAGAAAAAGAAAGAAAGAAAGAAAGAAAGAAAGAAAGAAAGAAAAAGAAAGAAAGAAAGAAAGGCTAATATAAGGAAGGAAGTAGAAAGATGAAATGGTGGAGGATGAATGGGAAAGGATGAAAGGTAAAGGGTGGAAAAGAAAGGATAAGGAAGTAGAAATGATAAAGAAAGAAAAGGGTGGAAAGAAAGAAAGAAAGAAAGAAAGAAAGAAAGAAAGAAAGAAAGAAAGGCTAATAAAGGAAGTAGAAAGTGATGGTGGATTGGAGGATGAAAGGTAGGGTGGAGGAAGAATGGTAAAAGAAAGAAAGAAAGAAAGAAAAGAAAGAAAGAAAGAAAGAAAGAAAGAAAGGCTAATATAAGGAAGTAGAAAGGATGGTGAATGAATGAAAGGTAGGGTGGAGGATGAATGGAAAGAAAGAAAGAAAGAAAGAAAGAAATAAAGAAAGAAAGAAAGAAAGAAAGAAAGAAAGAAAGAAAGAAAGGCTAATATAAGGAAGTAGAAAGTGATGGTGGAGTGGAGTGATGAAAGGTAGGGTGGAGTGATGAATGGTAAAGAAAGAAAGAAAGAAAGAAAGAAAGAAAGAAAGAAAGAAAGCTAATAAAGAAAGAAAAATGAAAGAGGAGTGAAAAAAGGTAGGGTGGAGGATGAGTAGGAAAGAAAGAAAGAAAGAAAGAAAGAAAGAAAGAAAGAAAGGAAAAGAAAGGCTAATATAAGGGAAAGAAAGTGATGGTGGAGTGGAGGATGAAAGGTAGGGTGGAAATGAATGATAAAGAAAGAAAGAAAGAAAGAAAGAAAGAAAGAAAGAAAGAAAGAAAGGCTAATATAAGGAAGTAGAAAGTGATGGTGGAGTGGAGTGATGAAAGTTAGGGTGGAGTGATGAATGGTAAAGAAAGAAAAAAGAAAGAAAGAAAGAAAGAAAGAAAGAAAGAAAGAAAGAAAGAAAGAAAGAAAGAAAGAAAGGCTAATATAAGGAAGTAGAAAGTGATGGTGGAGTGGAGTGATGAAGTAGAAAGTGGTGGTGGAGTGGAGTGATGAAAGGTAGGGTGGAGTGATGAATGGTAAAGAAAGAAAGAAAGAAAGAAAGAAAGAAAGAAAGAAAGGCTAATATAAGGAAGTAGAAAGTGATGGTGGAGTGGAGTGATGAAAGGTAGGGTGGAGTGATGAATGGTAAAGAAAGAAAGAAAGAAAGAAAGAAAGAAAGAAAGAAAGAAAGGCTAATATAAGGAAGTAGAAAGTGGTGGTGGAGTGGAGGATGAAAGGTAGGGTGGAGGATGAATGGTAAAGAAAGAAAGAAAGAAAGAAAAAAAAGAAAGAAGGAAAGAAAGAAAGAAAGACTAATATAAGGAAGTAGAAAGTGATGGTGGAGGAGGATGAAAGGTAGGGTGGAGTGATGAATGGAAAGAAAGAAAGAAAGAAAGAAAGAAAGAAAGAAAGAAAGAAAGAAAGAAAGAAAGGCTAATATAAGGAAGTAGAAAGTGGTGGTGGAGTGGAGTGATGAAAGGTAGGGTGGAGTGATGAATAGTAAAGAAAGAAAGAAAGAAAGAAAGAAAGAAAGAAAGAAAGAAGGAAAGAAAGAAAAAACATGAATGGAAAAAGAAAAAATAGAAATAAAAGAAATAAAGAGAAGAGAGAGAGGAGGGGAGAAAGAGAGATTTTACATTAATGCTCCCTTCTCATTGCTCTGTGCAAAATATTTTTTATTAATCGTAACTAATCACGGATTTTTCTGTTCTACGGACCTTTATCTATTTGAAAACAAAAATGTCGAGCTTTTGTTTCAAATTATTTTTCGGTGGAATTTAGTGCCAAGGAGTTGCGTGACATAGAACAACGAAATGCATATTACTCGCTGTTTTGTTTACCCGTGTCTCTCATCAACCATGATGAGAAGAGATTTGAGAGGAAAACAAAGATGATTAGAGTGGAAGTTTACATCAGTCGCCAAGCTTGCCACTTCGCCGTGGCAAAAGAATATCAAACATTCGTGCTTGGTCGTCACGATCATTTTGGGGAAACAAGAGCGAAAGACAGAAAGAGCGAAAGAAAGAGCGAAAGAAAGAAAGAAAGAAAGAAAGAAAGAAAGAAAGAAAGAATGAAAAGACAAGCTATAGGAAATATCGAAAATCTAGTTCACAGACACGAGAATACGATCCGGGAAATCTGATAGGCACTCACGGAGACCACAGACGCCCACTGGGGTGGAAATTGAACGTGCTTGATCCAATGCGAGTCCTACGAGATAAATCAACCCAGGAAGTCAGACATCATCACTGGATATGACATTGGACTATATTTTGTTGCAAAATACGAAATTCTTTCAAACTGAAACGTATCAGAAATGTATCGTAATAAAATGAGTCATTTACATTGTTCGGACTTTTGTCCTCATTTTTATTGTCACATTCACGACGTTTCGGCCATTGTACGTTCCGGCCTTCTTCATGTGATATCAGTTGGAATTTCGAAACGAACCCTTTATTTAGTCTACGGTGATAGATTGTTTTAATTCCACGTACTGTGCCTATGAATATATCAGTTTTAGTTAATTTTTCTCCGAGTCTATTTTTGTTGTTGTTGTTGTTGTTTTTGTTGTTTTTGTTTTCTCCACTGAGACCAGGGATTGAACTGACAAGGATACATAGCTTTTATCCACTGGGCCATGTGTCCCCAAGTGAATAAAAGCGTTGGTTGATTGATCCAAAATGTGACTTGACCCAAAGAGTCATGAGTTCGATCTCTGGCCTCAGCGGAGAAAAAAAACTTGAAGAATTATCACAAAATCTATTTTCCTGATAGTTACAATCACAGCTATCTTTCCTACATATTCTTATAGATTGCACTTCTTACCTCCTCCTTTTACGTGCATCAACGTAAATCAGTACCCTGTCTTGAGTGGCTCTTGTGATTTTTATTTAGTGAATAATTAGTAATAAAATTAGAAGTTTTTACTCGAGCTTTTGTACTGGGAATTATCCTTATACTCTGATTTATTTATTTAAATTGTTATTCTCGTTTTAGTTCTTTTTTATTCACATTTCGGTCGTTATATTCTCCGGGCTTCTTTTGAGAACGTTACCGAGCGCGATGGGTACCTGACCACTGTAACCTACAGCTTCTGAAATATTGTAAATAAAAAAAATTAAGCAAAATGAAAAGAGTGGTTGGGATAAATCATCGTGGAATTATTGCTCTTGGAGATTCCACTGCGTGATGTCACTTTGAGAATAACAAGTCATTAGTTCTAAAGAATTAAAGCAGAACCCTTTATTTTTAATAATATTCACCCAATCCAACGCCAACAGTCACTCAAGGTAGAAGGTTACTGAATGAAGTGTGTGATACGAACGTAAGAGAAGATAATAGTAAGTTAAGATTATGAAGCTATTGTGGAGTTACCCCACTTACTTTCCTAACAAAAAACGCCACTAGAGGACGTTTTCTGAACCTATAAATACACTGTAATAGTTTCTATCATTCTCTTTGTCATATTTTCCGTAGACACGCTAAGATGTAGGTCTATCGCGAAAAAGTGTTTCCCATTGGGAAACACACACACACACACAAACGCGCGCACACACACACACACACACACGCGCGCGCGTACGTACGCAACTTCATTTTACTAGGATTTCTACACATATTTTACATACACGAATAATTTACTAGTCTTCAAATGTTATCATGCATGTTCATTGTTTTGTAAACAATGTAACTTATTGTCTTGTTAATAATACATTATCATTTGTATATATATATTGGTTGTAGTTGCAAATCCGCCATTTTTGTTGTGGGATAAACATTCCAGGAGACACGTGATTCCCAACTCAAATAACAATGTAACAAGGTTGTAAAGCCACTAAGGCACAAGAGGTTACAAGGTGTGGAAAAATATAAGGTTTAATATTCGTTGAAATTTTAGACTATCATAATCTTATTCCTTGACAATATTTCGGACGATTCGTTCTTTAGCGTAGTACATATGAAATATTTTCTGGTATTGAACCTATTGTAATCTACTTTCAGAGTTGCGTTAATCCATGGATTATGTCCGTTGATTTTTTTTTCTTTCGCTTTCATTAATTTGTCATAACCTTCTTTAAGCCGGAGGATGAAGCAAATCAATAAACAAATACAACAATAATGATGATGATTTTTTATTTTTATTTTTTATTTTAACTTTTTTAAAAATTTTTTGTCAAACAAGTTGAAATTAATTTTCTTTCTTGTGTAGTCATATCCTTCTATGGCAACATCTAAACCAGTCTTGACTGAAATTGAACACAAGGCGATTGCAATTTCGAATATATAGAACTAATATATGAAACAGTATATTTTGGCGGGATTCCATATACAATAAAAGGGGAAGTAATATTTATAAATGATGCAGAGTGTTAATTATTAATTAACAGAGTCATGTGATAAAAAGCAATGGAAGGAATGAAGGAAGTAGTCAAAAAGTTAATAATAGTCTCTTAAAAAATATAAAGTTTAATATTTGGTGAAGTTTTGGCTTAACGTAGTCTTATTTATTTATTTATTATTTATTTATTGACAATATTTCGGCCGATTCGTTCTTTAGCATAGTACATATGAAATCTTGTCTAGTGTCGAATCTGTTGTAATCTGCTTTCAGAGTTGCGTTAATCCATGGATCATGTCCCTTGCTTTTTACTTTTATTTTTTTCGCTTTCATTAATTTGTCATAACCTTCTTCAAGCCGGAGAATGAAGCAAATCAATAAATAAATACAACAATAATAATGATGAATAGTGGTATTTTTTTAATCGATATCACCCCATGCAAGGCAGTAAAGCCACTAAGACCCAAGAAGTTACAGGATGTAGAAGAATTGTGAACAGAAACATTAATAATAGCGGGAAGAGGAAAGAGTAATCAGGAGGACAGTAGATAGCGATTGACATTGCACTTAAATTTTTGCAGATTAGAAAGCTTGGAACCGGAGGTGGGGGAGAAGTGCGAGAGAAGAAACTGTTAGCATAGAATTTAAGGTTATATCTAACGAGCTCAACTGTAAATTGATGAGATCTCGACGCCAGTCTAATACTGCGATTAAATTCAAAAAGTCTAGGTACTATAGTGAAGAGCTCATCCGAACAATTACCATGAAAATATTTATAGAAAAGACACAGAGAGGCAACTTTACGACGGTGGGAAAAGTGACTGAAGCCGAGCCGCCAGATCAGGACCAATAATATTGCTTATTCTTTCTTGGATTTTATCAAGCAGCTCAAGGTAAATAGTAAGGGCAATATTTTAAGCATGTACGAATGGGAGACTTATGTAAGATAGATTCTGAAGAGTAACATCGTCTCGCACGACGCAGTGAATCAACTTTCTTAGCAGCTGTCCTAGCAATTGTTTCCACTTCACGTCAGCTGAGAACGGTAGGCCGGGATTAAGACGGTAGCGTTCGGGAAAGGATCCACGTGGGTACCTGTTCCACAAAACAGTAGGACATCTTTCTAAGAATTAGAATACGATGTTTCGATTCTGTGGACCAAGCACAGCGGCCTTTAACTGTAAAGATCTAACTAAAGAATGGAAGTCGTCTGGATATTCGCCATGGGTAATGGAAGTAGCGATAAATTATCGATTATTTCTCTGCGTTACAAATATACATTGATAACAATAAACCTATTCTAGTGTTGTTAATATTTTCTTCAAACTGATATTAAAATATATAAATATATAAATAAAGAACCATTCATTCCCAGCGTACCATTTTTGGGACGGTGGTCCATAATAAGCTATAGACAGAAACCTATAACTAACACTTTTATGTTTCATGCCCCGACACAACGACGGTGATCGTAGTTCTCCACAACTTCCCATCTTTTATATTGAGTCTGATTTGCAATCACTTCGTCACCGAGGCCCGTTGGAACAGTTGGTATGATGTTTGCTTGACAACCTAGCTGTTACGGTTTCAATTCTCGGTAGAAACAAAAAAAACAAACAACTGTAAGTACTTGGGAAATCGTGAATCTTTAAGTTGCACTACAAACGTAGGTATATATTTATTTATTAATATATACTTCATAGCTCTGTTTAACTACACTGAGCACTGTTTTGTTTATTAAATTAAGTAAATATTTATTTGCTTATCTGCGTATTCACGCTATTGTACGCAAATGCAGTTGGTAATATCTCTTTATTATTTTATATTTACACACATATATCTATCTATCTGTATATATATATATATATATATATATGGTTTCGATCCCGGTTTGAAGCAACCTGATAGCTCGCCACATTGATGAGCTGTGATATAGCGAAACAGGCCTGTATGCAGATTATATATATATATTATATATTATATATATATATATATATATATATATATATATATAGAGAGAGAGAGAGAGAGAGAGAGATAGAGATAGATAGAGAGAGAGAGAGAAAGTGAGCTAAACCTAGAGAGCCAGACAAACCTACCAAGGTTTCATCTAAGCGGATCGTCAGGGAAGGCTGGATTTTATATATATATATATATATATATATATATATATATATATATATGCCTGCTGGTCATCAATGACTATGGATTTGATCCCACCCTTCTGTAGGATCAAGCAGGATGGTATGGAGGTGTGCCCATGCAGCATGTACCTCTTCATGTCGATGATGGATCTAAAGGAACAGCAGGGCTATTAGAGTTGGGACGAGGCTGAAATCATCGACGAACTGCCTTCGGGGCTCTAGTTCCGAATTTTTAGCTGTTTATTATGTGCTACGTACAGTTTTGAATTCTGTGTTACTTTCTCCTAAACCCAAGGCTATAGAACTCAGTCTGTCCTGCTATTTACCCATAGAGGATTCATACCTTTCCATAGAAGAAGAGGATTACTACTTTTCTCAAGGATATTAGCACGTAAGTGAAAGTATTAAATCCGACTGGAATTCGAACTCGTCTCTCCGATTTCTCAATCCAAGCCGCTATCCATTACTCCACCTCGACTCCACTGTGACCCTTCATGCTCCACCGCACCTCCTGTGCCACCGCGCTTGAGGTAAGATGTTTTAAAAAATAGTGTTTATACGGGCTAAGTGTTTAAACACTGACTGATATTTGTTTCCTTAAGTGCATACGAAAAACATTTTCCTTGTTTCTTATTTTTTTTCTTAAGTTTTACAAATGACAAACTACAGTTTATTAAATACGCAAAAAATAAAGAGATAATTGCGTTGTTTTGCTTACGTGCCATGCGTAATGTACGCTTGGGCGATCCTGTCCTACTCCCTCGGATGATCGCGAACACAGCCGCGGTAGTCTCTGTCCTTGTCACGTCTTTAATCCGGTCCAAATATGATGCACTTTGCTGTCCTCTGGCACGTTTCCCTTCGATGCGACCTCGTAATGACACACTCAAATCCTCCTTATCGGATGATATGACCGAGAAATCGAAGCTGCCTTTCCATGATAACCAACGGTAGCCCGCTTCTCATTTCTAAAAACAAAAAACTTCCTCATTGATCACCCTATCCGCATATGATATTCACAGAATCATTCCTAGGAACCATATTTCTACTGCTTCGATATTCTTCTTACGGTCCAAGTTTCGCATCCATAGGTCAAGATTGACCATAAGTAACACTTGAGCAGACGAATGTTTTAATGGGTCCGAAATTGGCTAAAATATTATTGGGATTCGTTTCCTTTATCTTGACAACCGAAGTTCGCTTCAATCGACTCTTTTGCTTCCGATAAAATGTCTATCTGTTTGGAAAGAGCTCGATGCAATTATTTATTAGAGATAAATAAAACATCGATTGGACGAACGGTAGTGTAACGGTTAGAGGTTCGGAAAGAGAATTGACTAGACAAGTTCAATTTCGCACGAATTGAATGAATTCAACTCCCCCCAATCAATAGGTTAAATAGGCTCAACTCCCCCAATCAATAGGTTAAATGGGCTCTCTCTGGGTGGCAACCAGTCTAACAGCTGAGTACAAAACCGGTTAGTGTGCTGGTTGTTGGCACACTGTCTGCAGATGCCGGCTTATTAATGAGAAGTAACAGTGTGTCCAGAAATAGAATGTACGTGGTAGAATATTCCATAGTAAATTTGATGTTGTGGTGGAAATCATTTAGTTGTTTCTAAGGTCTAGAAGATTGTTCTCACTGTGTGTTCATATGAAAATGATGTCATCTATGTAGTTGTACAGTTGCCAGGGGGTATCTACTAAACATATCTTGTTCAAAGGCAGCTATTTTCGTTGCCATTGCTGTGATTCTGACTTAAAGAAAATGGAGCCCGTTGAACTGGAAGTTCTTGTGTGTGAGTATAAAATATATAATGTTCGAAATATCTAGTCTAAGTTGCTCGTGGGAGCCTCTGGTGTTTAAAAATTTTTTGCAGGCTAGTATTCTCTCTTCGTGTGGCTTATTAGTATATAAGGATGACGCATCCATGTTCTCAAGGAGTGCATTGTCAGGTAAACTATCTATATTGTTTAGAATTCTTAGGAAATGAATAGTGTCTCTAATATAACTAGGAATAGAGGGTAGTAGAGGTTTGTGGATTTGGTCAATGTAACCAAAAATGTGTTGTGTCAAGATTCCTATTCCAGAAACTATTTATTATTATTCTCTTTAGTTTCATAGTTAAGAAAAGTGTCTCTGTTATGTTTGGAAGCTTTGGTGATAAATCTTTTGATAATTGTGAGTGGGTAATTCCTATTAAGAAAATGATTGCAAAGTTGTTCTATATTTCTCTTGTAATTGTCCTTATGTGCACAAATGCGTTTAATGCACAAGCATTGGCTGTAGATTATAGATATTTTAGGTTGCTGTGGTGGCAGCTATTGAAATTAAGGTAGCAATGACCATCAGTAGGTTTGGTGTATAGTTTGGTGGAGATGTGGTTATTATTGAGGCGTACTAGTGTGTACGGAAACAGAACGTAAGTTGTAGAATATTCCATAGCAAATTTGATGATGCAGTGTAAATCATTAAGGTGTTTTTTTTTTAAGATCTAAGAGATTGTTCTCTTCGTGTGTCCATATGAAGATAATGTCGTCTGTGTACCTGTGGTAAGGTAGGGGTGCCTGGTGATATTTATTAAACATCTCTTGTTCAAGGGCGTCCACGAAAATGTTAGCATAGCTGGGCACCATTTTCGTTCCCATTGCTGTGACTTTAACGTGAAGAAAATGTTATCTGTTGAACTAGAAGTAGTTGTGTGTGAGTATAAAATATATAACGTTTGAAATATATAGGATAAGCTGCTCGTGGAAGCCTCTGGTGCTTAAAAATTTTTTGTAGGTTAGTATTCCCTCTTCGTGGGGGATGTTAGAATTTTAGGATGACGCTGATAAGCAGAGTGGTCCACTCGCGATGGGGTTCCGGTCTGAAAGAAACACACACTGTAAATTAATATGCCGTAGAAGTTGCGCAATCCGCAGCAGACTAAGTCAACTTAAATGACCACTTCCTAAGTAAATATTTTCCATCTTTGGGGCATTTATTGCCGATTCTCAACTGTCAATAGATGAATTAACTTTAAAAAGCTCTTAGGTTGTACAAAAGATGACGCATGAAACTTTTGCCTCAACAAAATGATTAATTGAGTGATTCATTTTTTACGGTTTATCAACCAGTTGCAGATTATTTTAAAGCATGGAAATATTTTTAGACTGTAAGAATATTTTTCGAGATAATAATGATTTACTGATACAAGTGCCACTAATTAACCAACAGTCGAGGAGAGAAGAGAAGAGATGCATTCTTTCCCAAGAGTATTTGCGTATAAATATAACGAACCCGACTGGAATTGGAACTCCGCTCTCTGATTTCCATTTCCGAGCAGTTATCCATTACACCACCTGAATCAAACCCAAAGATGGTTGGAGAATACATCAGCTTGAATATTTATTTTAATTTTTTTTAGTCACGCGAATATCATTCTTTTGTATTATTTCAATGGCTTTTTTATATCGCAAGTGATATCAGTTATACTTGTATAAGTGGAATAGTTTAGTGACTTACTTTCATTAAAATGGACAAGTTTTTAATATGATTTTGTGAATTTCAAAAGCGATTTTGCTTGAATATCAAACATTGAATATCAATACCACATTTTCCCCGCCCATCAGCATGGCTGATGTTTAACCTCCATGAGAGTGAGTCGTTGCACCTTTTCGGTCTAACATTCTTGTCTGATATGAAGTGGAAAGATTATATTGAACCCATTGATAGGGCTGCTGCTAAGAAAATAGATCCAGTGTGTTGTGCTAGACAATTTTTCTCGCCAAAATCTATCTTGCATATTTATAATCTACCATTCGTCCAGGCATTGAATATTGCTGCCACAGATGGTCCGGGTTCTTGCTGTATATTTTCACAAAGGTTAAAACAAAGTCCTTCCAAACAGGTAGATCCCTGAAAATAATTGTTAATGGCCAGTCCTCTGGAGCCCTAGCGATCAGATGTCCTCCAGAGATCGATTCTCGGACTAACCCTCTTTTACTTTACCTAAAATCAAAAGAAGAATCAGCAATATTATTGGTCCTGATCTGGCGTCTCGGCTTCAGATACTTTCCACCGCTGTAATGTAGCTTCCCTGTGACTTTTCTATAAATACTTTCATTGTAATTGTTCGGATGAACTTTCCACTATGGTACCTTGACTTTTACAAATTTAAGCGCAGTACTAGATTGGCGGTGCGGTCTCATCGATCCACAGTTGAATTGGCTAGATTTAACCGTAGGTTCTATGCTAACAGTTCCTTTTCTCGCACTTCTCACTTCCAGTTCCATGCTTTCTAGCCAACTTTTTTAATCTTCAAAATTTAAATGCAATGCCAATCGCTATCTACAGTCTTGATTACTCTTCATATTCTTTTCACTCTTTAATGTCTATCTATTTTTCTTGTCCTTCCACGTTCACTAATCCCTTCTATCTTAGTGGCTTTATTGCCTTACTTGGTGTGATATGATAAAAAAGTCGGAAAATTTTGTGAAGTTATTTTTCGAATCACAAAGGTTAAAACAAAGTCCTTCCAAACAGGTAGATCCCTGAAGATAATTGTTAATGGCCAGTCCTCTGGAGCCCTAGCGATCAGATGCCCTCCAGAGGTCGATTCTCGGACTAACCTCTTTTACTTTACCTAAATGATCTTCCTAAAAGAATATTCCGATCGTTTCTGAATATCTCTGCTGATGATACAACGGCATATGGGTGCAACTCCAAAAGCTCGAGATGACCAGAGATTGGCAGTTTGAGCGGTTATTGCACCTTTAAACTCTACCCAGACCTCAATTGGAATTCGTACATACGATCCATCGCTAAGGATACAGGTAAAATGGTCGATTACTTGTATCGTTCCAGTAAGTACCTGATGCCTCGTTTTATCCTCTACTTTTACAAGAGCCAGATCAGGTCTGAAATGAAGTACTGTTGTCATATTTGGACTAGAGTTGCCTAATCCCCACTTTCCACTCTCGATAGAGATCAAAAGTGTCCCCGCGTCCTTGTGGGTGACAAATTATCTCATCACAGAGATGAAATCCCAAAAACCTCTCACTGCCTTATCGCTACTTCCATGGAAATTGCATGGACGCACTACATTCTTTGGTTCTGCCAGTTCTAAACCTTCAAGGCTAGAACCCGCCATGCTGCGCGAACTATAACAAACAACGCTCATTTCTTCCGTATTCCATTGGTGTGATCTAAGTTCCACTCGTGTCGCTTCTTCCCGCGAACCACTGCCCTCTGGAACCGACTCCCAAGAGGATGTTTGCCCGATCACTGCAATCCTAATCTGGTGTTAACCGTTATCTTATTCCACCGACGCGCATAAAGTGCACTTCCTACTCGTTAACACCATACCTCGAGTGAGTGGCTTCCGGACTTTGTATAGAGCGAATCTCTCTGTAAAAACAAAACAAAAACATATTTAAATTTGAAATCCCGATTACATCTGGCGAATCAAGGCATCTATCCCATAATTGTGGCATACCAGTGTACATAAAGAGATACAGAGAAAGTTTTCAGCTATAAATCTATTTCACGAATTTCCTGAATTCACGATGAATGAATGTCTCTCCAGGAAGCCCCGTACCTTGAGCAGCTATTGTGCCTTAAACTATACCCAGACCTCAAGCGAAACTCGTACATACGATCCATCGCTAAAGTAAAATAGTCGAATACCTGTACCACTCCAGTAAGTACCTGACTCCTCGTGTTATCCTCTATTTTTACGACAGAAAAATCAGTTCTAAAACGAAGTACTACTGTCATATTTGGACAAGGTTACTCCTCATTTTCCACTCTTCATATAGATCAAATGTGTCTCCGCGTCCTTGTGGGTGACAAATTATTTTCCACCTTGCAACGTCTCCCACAGAGATGAGATCCCAAAAACCTCATACTGCCCTATCGCTACTTCCATGGAAAGTGAATGGACGCACTACATTCTTTGGTTCTGCCAGTTCGAACCTTCAAGGTTAGAGCCCGCCATGCTACGCGCTATAACGAACCACCATCATTCCTCTGCATTCCATTGGTGTAGTGTAAGTTCTACTCGATTCGCTTCTTCCCGCGAACCACTGCCCTCTGGAACCGACTCTCAAGAGGATATTTGCCCGATCACTACAATCTTAACCTGTTCGAATTCAGGGTTAACCGTTATCTTCCCCATCTATCAGCATAAACTGTGCCTCTTAATCTGTAATCACGAGTGGCTCTCGGGCCTTGTTCAGGTGAAACTCGCTGTAAAAATAATCTTTTCAAAAAATTGTCTTTGAATTGTATGTTATCAATGATGGAGACATTAGGACGAAACAACGTAACGCCAGGATACAAATCTGCTATATTATTATTATTATTTGTGTATATTATGTTTCCTGCTTTGTATCCTGTAGAGCCGGGTTCAAGCTATGGTACATAGGCCCTATTCGAAAATTGTCATTTTATTGATAGCACTTTACTTAGTATATGGTATGTTCCGAGTAGGGCGATCTTCTGGGCAACTTTTATGTTGATGTTACCTGTGAGACATTCTGAGATATTATTTTCAGTATGTTTACTTGGTAATTTGAGGTTAGCAAGCATTAGTCCTGTGCAGCAAAAATGATTATTATTATTGCTCGTGTGTTATGTTTCCTGCTTTGTATCCTGTAGAGCCGGGTTTTAATCCATGGTCCCTAGGCCCTATAGGAGAACTGTCATTTCATTGATAGCACTTTTCTTGGTATATGTGATGTTCCTAATAGGGCGATCTTCTGGGAAACTTGTATATTGATGTTACCTGGGACACTGTTAGTAAAATTGTCCATTCCTTTTCTCACGAGGCCCAGTGTTCCGATTACTATTGGTACAGTCTCAGTCTTCATTCCCCACATCCTGTTAATCTCGATCTCCAGGTCCTTGTATTTGGACAATTTCTCCATAATTTTCATGGAGGTGTTTCTCTCAGATGTTACTGCTATGTCAATAAGCATACACTTCCTGAATTTCTTGTCTTTTATGATAATATCGGGTATGTTGGTTTTTATTTCCTATTAGTTTGAATTGGCATGTGATAGAGAATAGTTACATCATTATTTTGGGTAACTCTGTCTGATTGGTGGTCATAACATCTCTCAGTAGTTTCGATTTTGTGCTTCTTGCATATCTTCCAGTGCACATATGTCACTACCTTTGTTATGTCTGTGGGTATATTCATTTTTGCTACTTACGGGCATCCTGAGATAATATGGTCGACAGTTTCATCGTATTTTCACGCAGATCCTGCATTTCGGGTTAGTTCCATCCTTGTTTATGAGACAGTGATAGGATCTGGTTATGAGGCTTTTTGGTCCTGAGCTGCAATAATTAGGCTTTCTGTTTCAGCTTTAACCCGGTGTTCCTCAGCCACTGATGTCTTTTCTGTTTGTCCACATCTGCTTCTATCGTTCTTTTAGATATTTAGCATGCAACGCCTTGTCCTCCCAGTTTTTTTTTAATTTCATTTGGGCAAATTGTTTTGCTTTCTGCTTTACTCGTTTCACATAGTTGGTATTCACTTCGTCTTTTGTTGGTAGGATTTCAGATATATTAATCTGCTTCTTAAAAGTGCAGCTTTCTTTGTGTATGGAATGGGTTTGATGTTTTACTATTTGTAGGAAAGGGTCATCAGTTTTTGTGAGGTAGGCTTCCAATTCAATTGTTGTAGTTTTAGAGTTGGCTTGTTGGATTAGACCTCGACCTCCTAAAGCTCTGGGTACATACAGCCTATCAACATCTGATTTTCGGGTGGTGCATCCTCATTTGGGTAAGCATTTTCTGTTCTTGGCATCAAATCTTTTAATGTTTCTTGTTCTTGTTGTTGCTGTTGTTGTTGTTGTTGTTCTTCTTCTTCTTATTATTATTATTATTATTATTATTATTATTATTATTTCTTCCTTCGATTTCTGCTGTATGCACATTACCTTCCGGGTCCCAACCAGAAACCTCAGGTCAGAAATGTCTTCATAAAATGTTCTATTGAACATTTAAAAAAAGCACACATTTTATATAGATTCGTAAGGTGTGAGCTGTACTCGTTAGTACAAGTTTTTGTATTTCTTTGAGCTATGGGCTACTAGAAATTCTTTCAATGAGTCTATCGGGGACTTTTCCAATCAATCCTAGGGCTCCAATTACAACTGGAATTACTGATGTCCTCATATATCACATTTTTAAGATCTATTTATTTATTTATTTATTATTTATTGACAATATTTCGTCCGATTCGTTCTTTAGCGTAGTACATATGAAATCTTGTCTGGTGATGATCCTGTCATAATCTACTTTCAGAGTTGCTTTAATACATTTTTATTTTTTTCGCTTTCATTAATTTCTCCCATCCTTCTTTAAGCCGGAGGATGAAGCAAATCAATAAACAAACACAACAATAATGATGATGAATAGTGTTATTTTTTTTAATTTTAATTTTTTATTTTAACATTTTTTTTATTTTTTTGCCAAAGCAAGTTGAATTTGAATTTCTTGCTTGTGTAGTCATATCCTTCTATGGCAACATCTAAACCAATCTTGACTGAAATTGAAAGCAAGGTTATTGCAATTTCGAATATATAGAACTAATATATGAAACAGTATATTTTGGCGGGATTCCATATACAATAAAAGAGGAAGTAATATTTATAAATTCTGCAGAGTGCTAATTATTAATTAACAGAGTCATGTGATGAAAAGCAATAGAAGGAATAAAGGAAGTAGTCAAAAAGTTAATAATAGTCTCGTAAAAAAAAATATAAAGTTTAATATTCGGTGAAGTTTTGGACTATCATAGTCTTATTATTCCTTGACAATATTTGTCGATTCATTCTTTAGCATTTATATATGAAATCTTGTCTAGTGTCGAATCTGCTGTAATCTGCTTTCAGAGTTGCGTTAATCCATGGATAATGTCCTTTGCTTTTTATTTTATTTTTTCGCTTTCATTAATTTGTCATAACCTTCTTCTTCAAGCCGGAGGATGAAGCAAATCGGTAAACAAATACAACAATAATGATGAGAATAGTGTCTTTTTTCCTTTTTATTTTTTAACTTAAAGAGCCGAAGGAACAACGGCTGAAACATCCTGAATGTGGCAATAAAGATGAGGACAACAGTCTGAGCATTGTAAATAATGTAAAAGACTTCATTTTAAGGGAGCACTTTTCGTCGCTCGGCGGCTCCAATGCTTTCACACCAGCACTATCTGGACGATTTAATTGTTGATTGAGTGACAATAAGTATATGTGAATGTAAACAAGCCTGTTGTTTTTTTTTTTGTGTGTATGATTTTTGGTGATTTGGGTTTCTGTTTGAACGTTTATTTTTTTTATGTTGACTGTATTGAAAGAAAGTTAAATATTTCTTGAGTATGTCCATTTTCCTTTATGGATTATTTAAGGATAAGAACGGGTAAACATGGTAGACCTCAAGTCAGCTTCGCGCTGAGTTGGGATGGCCGAATCTCGACTTAATCAGTAAGGCTACTGAATACACTCACAAACAATCTCATTGGAAAGTGGAAATAGAGAGATTCTGTCCTTTCCGGAAGTAATATAATCGCGCATATAACCAGAAACCCTTTCCGGTTTCGCATCATGGGATAATTTTTTTATTCTTTATTATTATTTATTGATTGATTTTATTTAATTTTTCCACATATTCATAATATTTCATCAATGTCCGCATATACCAGGCGTTAAAGGCTTCTATATGTGTGTAGTGTAATGGATAACAGCTCTGAATTTGAAATCGGAGAGCCGAGTTCAATTCAGGTTAGGTTTATTATATTCACTTACGCGCAAATACCCTTGAAGAAAGTATGAATTCCGCCTCTTTTCCCACCAGTTATGCGTTAATTATAAAAATTCTTACAATATAAAAATATTTTCTGGCTTTAAATAACCTGTAAAAATCTGTTTATTTTTCCACAAAGACATCATTTGCAGTTTTTTTTTCCTTTTCTTTTTATTTAAGAAAGTCTGGCAGTCAAATAAATCTTACAGAGTTTTCTCCTTTATAGAAAACTGGAATTAAAATAAATTATGAAAAATATAGTTTTCCTATCATTAATAGAACAGTAAGGTATATTTGTATTTTTAGAAACAAACACACTGTCCTCTTAATCTCCGTATCAAATGAGCAGATCATTTTATATCAGCGTAGTACATAGCATTTAATATCACCATCACCATCATCTAGAGGCTTGTATACGGTGTCGTGCTGAGCTGAGATTTTGGGCGGTTACATTTTCCATCAAGTTCGGCCTTCCAAAGTAGATATTGTGTCCCGGTGTTCGTCACTGCATATCGTTCGTTAACCAGACAGACATTTTCCAACTGACACTGCAAGCTTCTTCAGTTGCGTTGCGTTGCGTGTCGTGTGGTTAGGTTTTCACCTCTGCCCACACGGTCGGTACTAAGATTCGTTTTCAGATTTCAGTATTGACTTATGACATTTTTCTTACATTTTCTTCTCTATTACCAACAGTTTTGCTTCTTGGCGCCTTTGCGTGCGTCATGTCACTAAACTCAGAAGCGGTGTTGAATGATACTTGTGCCAGAGATACCGCCTCTTCTATACTTTAGGATTGCGGCCCACATCATGTTGAAACAGCGGTTTCCAAACGATCATCGGAGTTAAGCAACGTCGAGCCTGGTCAGTACCCTGAGATGGGTGATTTTGGGAATACCAGATGCTGTAAGCTTGGATGCGGGTAGTGCATTTGATAATAGCTCTGAATTGTTAATTGAGAGCAGAGTTTCAATTTAGTTGGCTTCCCTTACCATTTACTTACGCGCAAATACCTCGAGAAATGGAATACGAATTGATATATTTTATTGTAAGCGGCATGGCGGGTCCCAGCTGCAAAGATCAGGGCTATCGATATTCCCTTGGTAAATGTTCTATTTGCATTCTCGGTCAGTGAATCCAGAATGTTTTCGCTATAAAGGAAACAGCTAATGTTACCATTACTATTATAAAAAGAAATATTCAGTTTTGATACAATGAATTCCTAAGCAATTTTATTCTTTAGGATTAGCAGAAGATTGTTCCAGGATCCAAATCCCTAAGAGCTTAAAGGATATGTTTTCCAAACCGTTTCAGAGAATCAAGTCGCATTTATTAAGAAAATATTTTTTTCCAATTCGGCGATTGTTTCTTCCGTCATATTTGCCTCCTCTTTCGTCGTGCAACAAAATCAACGTTCGCCTTCCTTGTCTAGAATCTTACGACCACATCCCATGGAAACACCGGTTTTCATTGACGATCAGCCATTTTGTTAAGCAACGTCGAACCTGGTCAGTACCTAGATGGGTGACCAGCTTGGGAATACCAGATACTGTAAGCTTGGATGTGCGGGTGGTGCATTTGGATAATGGCCCTGAATTGTTAATCGGAGAGCAGAGTTCCAATTTTTGTTGGGTTCTTTGTATTTACTTACGCGCAAATCTACCTTTCTCCCTTGACCAGTTATGAGTTAAAGATTTGTATCACTAATCCATTATTGTTCTAAAAAATTTTACAATTTAAGAATATTTTTGATTTTAAATAACATGCAATGTATTGAGAAGCCGTTAAAAATCGAATTAATCAATAAGCTAAAGTCTTTTTTATACTTGAAAAAAAAATTGGTATGGCTTAATAACTGCAGGACATATTGAAGCCAAGATGGCCATAGGAAAGCAGGAACCAACCAACCTAACGATCTTGTGCAAATGGTTGGAAGAATAGGGATTAGGAGAGATAGTAAAAAGAAAAAACTTACCAAGAGGTACAAAGAATAGAAATTGTGGCGAGCTATGATCGCCCATGTCCCGAAGGGTCACGGTACATAGTAGTAGAAGAATAATAATCTTTGACTAGTTGCCCCACCATTTAACGGTCGAAGAATAACAATCTCATATTTCTATAAAAAGCAAGAGATATGGAACGTGTAAACTAGACCCTCCATCATTTTATCTATATCTATAATTCTCAAAATATGTGTATGTGTTTGTTTGTGTGTGTGTGTGTGTGATCGGATTTACATATGAGTTTCCACAGTTTTCATCCGATTTCGATGAATTTTTTTTTTTTTTTTGTTTAATAGATAATTCTTTTCAGTGCCGGTTTTGAGTTCAAATTGGCTGGACGAAATTACAACCTTGAAGGTGAAAAAATCGAAAAAAACTGATCTTTTAAAACTTTGAGCAAAAAAAAAGGCGAAGGCGAATGTCTGTAAAAAAACAGCGTACAATCAATTTAGAGAGTTGAAATCTAACGCAAAAGATTATTAGAATTATAAAAAAAATTATAAAAAAAAATTATCGTATATATCATTATTGACTGGGTTCTCCTGCTTGTGTGGTATAGTGCAGAGTCCTGTTGCCAGACACAGGTTCTTCCAGTAGATACCTCCTGACCCAGGGCGGCACTACCTTCTCAAGGCAATTTGATGTAGGCCTCGTATTGAGTCTGGGCCCTGTGGGGGAAGATGAATGGAGGCATAACGTCGTCATCACTAGTGATCACTCCAAACACCATGATGTTGACTGATATATCATCCAACTCTTTCCTAATCCTCTGCACTCTCTTCAGATTCCAAACACCGTGAAATATTCGTACTGGAACTTCTGGAGCGAATGCCAAGCAGTACAGCATGCCGTTTCCAAATTTCTGGTGAGTGAATTACGTCATGGCGCTCTTTTTCTCACAGAAGGCAGTCCAACTGACCCTACCATATTGTGCAGTCGACAAAATCAAAACAAACAACGCGCATGCACGAAATTAAAAATATAAAATATAACATTTACCCATCATATTCTGTCTATTATGTAACAGCCGTCTCTACCCAGCACCTGAAGATTGTGATGTGCATGAAACCCGAGTTGTGCTCCTGGTGATAATGGCAGTTACGTATAGGATTTAGTTAGGTGCAGTTCCTGTCGGACCACGCATTATTTTCTACGAAATTCTCGATCATGCAGGCCGGTAAATAGGCATTAATACTGTCGAATTAAAAAAAAAAAACAAACAAACAAACAAACACAAAAAACAGAGCATTTACTGAAATAAGGTATCCAAAAAAAAAAACGTATAAACGGAAAAAAACATATTAAAATATTTGTCGGATTTATCCATTCCATTTAATCTCTCTCTCTCTCTCTCTCTCTATATATATATATATATATATATACTATATATATATATTAGTAGAGCCTGGCGTTGCCTGGGATGTAATAAGAAGAGATAGATGAAGTATCGACCATCATAAAGACTGAAAAATAAAATTGACAAAGATTATTGTTTAAGGTTGACGGACACGCATAATTAGTTTTTTATTTTTTTGTTTTTTACGAATTGGTCAAACCCAAACAAAACATTGTTTTAATCGTTATGAGTTTACTGATTGAATTGAATTTTATTATAAACAATTGTCTTGTAAATGGAATTTTTTTAAAGCATTCTGAATGTAAAATAAAGAAAAAAAAGACAATAAGAAACACTACCTGCCAAAAAAAAAGAAGTTTTGTTGAAATCGGTTGAAAAATGAAATCGATCCCATATATAAACGAACACACACACACACACACACACACACACACACACACACAACCTGGGTTTTATAAGTATAATTCGATATGAGTTGTCCCCTTTCATTCTCGTGATGCTCTTAATCGTGTTTTCAAATTAATTTCGTGCAAAACAATTGTGTTTTTCAATTTTTGCGCTGTCAGAACCACCGCAAAGGTAATTTTACGTAGTCCTGTGAAGTTTTGTTGAAATCGGTTGAAAATGTAGGAAACCGATCCAATATATAAACGTACAGACACACACACACACACACAACCTGGATTTTATAATAAGTATGATATCAGACCGAGCGGAGTCAACATTCAAATATTTCAAACTAACAAAAAATCTTTCGTAATATTTCGTTTTCATTCTTGACTTAGCTGGATCTAAAATTAATTATTTCAATTCATTGCCTCTAAATATTGGACCTAATTACATTTCGTTGATATTGTTTATAAAAAGGAAAAGAAGATAAAAGAAAGGTCAAAAAAGTAAGTAAAAAAAAAAAACGTCAGGCATGTAGATCTGAGCCCGTCTGAGCTGGAGTATACTTAACAGACAATACAATTTTTTGTTTTAATTTTATAATCAATTTTTTTAAAAATCTTTTTAATTTTTTGATTCTGGGAGTTTAACTACATTGTAAGTTAATTTTTTATTCGAAGAATGGAAAGGGCAATAAACAGACAAACGTATCAAAGACTTTTATTCTCACACTTTTTTTTTACATGTTTGTAAATGGTTTAAAAATACGGATAGTTTTTATACAATTATTACAATTGTTATAAAATAAAAAAGTTTTTTAATTTCACGTCAGAGATTTTAAAATTATATATTTTAGTTAGAGTGAATGAATCATTTTAGCATTGTCCGAATAGTTTATTTTGTTAAAGATTTTAATAAATCCGACAAATATTTATGACCTAGCGTCGCCAACTGATATATATATATCCTGATCTCAGGTAGAAGTTTATAAGCAGTAAATTCAACCTTGCAACGAACGATCCTTTTGTGTCGAGCGGTCAAGGCACGTAAACCGTAAATGACGGGATAGGATGCAGGTTCGAATCTGTCAAGCGACAAAGATTTTCTAGTGAAAATTTCTCGGAGAGGCATGGCCGGGAAATGTTATTTAATACTGTTTATTATAAATAGAGCGTTTTGAAATTCTTGTATCTATAAAAAGAACGTACAACATAAAATGTTTTTTAATAAATAAATTGTAAGACTTTCGAATAATATATATATATAGGGCGTACCATCCCCTGTTTTAATAAAAGACATGTAAAAACGTAAAAAAACGCATTTATTGGATCATATTGTGCACCACAAAACAAAGTTCAATTCTTCATCAAATTGTCCTTCAATGGAGATCTTTTCCCATTGATTGCATCCTTCAAATAATCAAAAAGTGCTGGACAATCCTCTTAACGTAATAGATTTGAGATGTCCCCAAAAGAAATGGTCGCGGGTAGATCTTGGGGAGGAGTGGTCAACACGGGACCTCTCAGTCCAACATTTTCCAAAAAAGGTGTGGTTGAAGTCGTAAACGAAATGGGTAAAAAGTGGTGGGAGCTCCATCTTACTGAAAAAAAGAAGTTTTTCAAAAACTTAAGGGAATATATAGATATTAAAGAAGAAAGTTTATAGACGCCTAATTGCAATTGTTTTTATGCGTTCTTTTTTATAAGTCATTACATCTCCCGGGTAGGAGTCTTCATCACCTTTGTTGACGTCTTCGACAGATTTTGACAGGTTCTTACCGTAAAAATATATACCTTATGGGTATATATATATATATATATAATCGGATAAATTATTTATAATCAAAATTATTTAAAACTACGGATAAAAAATAATGAAATGATGGTTTTCGGTTCGAAAATTGAATTAAAGAATCCTGACGAGTGGATTTATTAAAATGTTCGTCAAATGAAAATCTGAGTTTTTGTGAAAATCGAAAATTTATATTTATTGATTAATCATATATATATATATATATATATATATATATATTTAGCAGTGATAACCTGTCTTCGACCAGGTGTTTCATTTGGAAAATTTTTTAATTGTATTTTGTAGTTCAAGTTTAAAGTCAGCAATAAATAAAAAAATCAGTGAATAGTAATATTTTATTTGGGTCTAAACTTGAGGCACATCCCCAAATTTGGGATTAATAATTTGAATGTTGGGCCCTGAAAAGGGCCGTTTTTTGTCTTCAATTTTGCTAATAGGAACCTCATTCAATGGACCGTCATAATAATGATATACGATAATTTTTATTTATATATATATATATTTTTTTTTAGAATATAATATATATTTGCGTTAGATTCATGTATGTAAATTGATTGTACGCTGTTTTTGCATACATTAATCTTTGTATTAAATTTTTTAGCAAAGTGTAAAACCTATTTTTTTCGTTTTTTCACTTTCACGAATGAATTTCGTCCAGCCAATTTGAACTCAAAGAAAATTGAAAAAATTATCTTTCAATAAAACAAAATTTCTAAAAGAAATTGATGAAAACTGGAAACGCATAAACAACATCCGACCACACACACACACATTTTTATAGTTTATGATTTTTATAATATATATATATATATATATATAATATAATAAACAATAAAAAATAGATAACTAGACTGTTTGCCTGAAACCCCTCGAATTTTTGATTTCCAATCAAATCAATCTCGAGGGAAAAAGGTTTTAAAAAAGAAAGAGCTACAAAATGGACTAATGCTGACAAAAAATCGAACAGATGCAGGTTAAACTTCAAAGAAAAAATTTGATACGAGTAAACGAACTATTCTAACAAAAGAGCTCAATACAAATGTTCGTAGAGCAGACTTGATACACCTAGTGAGCGAACATTTTCTACCTAGGTTTCAATATTCAAACGGAAATGTTAGGGAAAGTGTTTTTATATATATATATATATATATATATATATATATATAAGCAGCGAGGATTCATCCAAACACGTTTTGCAAAATCAAACGCCAAAAATCTGTTGTTTTAATTTTTATATGTATAAGGTAATTTTCAAATAAGATGTTGTATGTCGGGACCAAAAATTACGAATAAACCGTCCTAAATTCATGTTTTTTTTTTTTTCCTGCTTTGTTCAAGTAACATTATATAGTTTAAACATTTCAAAATGGTTTTTCTACCCATGGAAATGAGTTTTGTTGACTACACCTGTGACTTTTTCCAGATATATATCTATGAATATATATATATATATTCAAATATAAATATAACGGTATATACGAAATGAATGATGAATATTTATAGTGATTCTGTGATTTCACATTAACGAAAAAGATGGCTTCCTCGAAGCAAATCGACTCTGGAAGAAGTGCATTCAAATTTATACACAGTACGCTATAGAATCAATTATTATTTTTTTTTATTGAGAACAAAGAAGCACCATCTGTTGTGAAAACAATCCTCAAAACGACGCCATCCTTAAAAAATATTCTCGAATGTCAATAGCACGAGTCACTGTCACACCTTTCTTGCCTTTGATTTGATTTAAGTGTCGTATCAATTTAGCTTTTGCCAATAAGTCATTCCTATTCTTGCTTATGCCGAGTTGGGTTACTATTGAAGATTACCAGGAAAGAAAGAAAGAAAGGCTAATATAAGGAAGTAGAAAGGATGGTGGAGGAGGATGAAAGTTAGGTGGAGTGATGAATGGTAAAAAGAAAGAAAGAAAGAAAGAAAGAAATAAAGAAAGAAAGAAAAGAAAGAAGGAAAGAAAGAAAGAAAGGCTAATATAAGGAAGTAGAAAGACATGAATGGTAAAGAAAGGATTTTCGGAAAGGATACTGGGAAAAGAAAGAAAGAAAGGAAAAGTTGGAAAGAACTAAAGCGTCATAAGGAAAAGAAAGTCTATTTGGAGTTAGGATTAAATGGTGGGATGATTTTTGGCAAGAAAAAAAAGAAAGAATTAGAATTTTGGGTTGATCCTCACAATATGCGGAAGTAGAGCGCTCGCCCGCGTTGGAGGAGGATAACGGCTGACATATTCCATGAGAGGAAAGAAAGAAATCCTTAGAAAGGTGGTTAAAGAAAGAAAGAATGAAAAAGAAAGAAATCTGAAAGAAAGGTTCTTAAGAATAAGGAAGGAAAGTTATTCAGGCCATTAGGTAGGGTAAAGATGTTGGCAGAAGAAAAGAAATTTTTTCTAAAGAAAGAAAGAAAAGATTTCGAATCATCGTTGCCAAGTGTTGCAAAGGTAGTTTCACAGTGGAAGCTTGTATTTGTAGGGAGGATGAAAGTAGGGTTCGGATGAACAAAACGTTAGAACTTGAAAGAAAGAAATAACGCAAAGTAAATCTGGTTGTGGAAACTGATGCTTTAGGATCCAGAAAGGATCGGGTGAAACATGGAGGACTGACCAACTAGGTGAGGCGACTTAAAAGAAAGAACTACTACTAGAAAGATTGCCAAGAAGAAAGGCTAATAAGGAAGGGAAAGAATGGTGTGTTCCACTATAACTGTAGGTGGAAGATGAAGGCTTTTGGAAAGTCTGAAAGAAAGAAAGAAAAGATAAATTAGAAAGAAAGGCTTCGTGATAAGGAAGGAAAGTCAAATGATGGAGGACAAAGGTAAGGGTAGTATGAATGGTAAACATATTAACTGCAGAAAGAAAAAAAAGATAAAAGTAAAGAAGTTTTAATAAAAAAAAGAAAACTAATATAAACAGTATTAACTACGAATGGTGGGTGGAGTGAACTGAAGGGAAATTAAAACAATGAATGGTAAACTAAGACATACACATAATGCGCAAATCAATTAAGCTGGAAAATCGAAGGCTAATATAAAGGCTAAAGAAAGTGATGGAAATATAGAAAATGATGAAAGGTAGGGTGGAGTGAAGAATGGTAGGAAAAAGAAAGCCTGAAAGAAAGAAAAAAATTAACAAAAGGCTAATATACTGCAGAAATTGATGGTGAAGTGGGTTTTTAAGGAACATATATATATGAATATATATATAAATATATATAAATATATAAATGTTTAATTAAAGAAAGAAAGAAAGAAGAAAGAAGAAAAGAAAAGAAGAGAAAGAAAGAAAAGGCTAATATAAAGGAAGTAGAAAGTGATGGTGGAGGGGAGGATGAAAGGTAGGGTGGAGGAAGAATGGTGAATGGTAAAGAAAAGAAAGAAAGAAAAAGAAAGAAAAGGCTAATATAAGAAAGAAATGGTGAAAGAGGAATTAGTGATGAATAAGGAAGAAAGAAAGAAAATAAATAAAAGAAGATGAAGGGAAAAGTGGAGGAAATAAAAGGCTAGGGGGGGTGGAGTGATGAGGAAAGAAAGAAAGAAAGAAAAAGAGCAGGTGAAAGAAAAGGAAGAAGAAGAAATATACAAGTGAAAGTGATGGTGGAGTGGAGGATGAAAGGTAGGGGAGGATGAATAAAGAAAGAAAGAAAGAAAGAAAGAAAGAAAGAAAGAAAGAAAGAAAGGCTAATAAGAAGAGAAAGTGATGGTGGGAGGTGGAGGATGTTGTGTGGAGGATGAATGGTAAAAGAAAGAAAGAAAGAAAGAAAGAAGAAAGAAAGAAAGAAAGAAAGAAAGAAAAGAAGAAAGGCTAATATAAGGGAAGTAGAAAGTGATGGTGGAGGGAGTGATGAAGTAGAAAAGTGGTGGTGGAGGATGGATAAAAGTAGGTGAAGTGATGAATGGTAAAAAGAAAGAAAGAAAGAAAGAAAGAAAGAAAAGAAAGGCTAATATAAGGAAGTAGAAAGTGGTGGTGGAGTGGAGGATGAAAGGTAGGGTGGAGTGATGAATGGTAAAGAAAAGTAAAATAAAGAAAAAAGAAAAGAAAGAAAGAAAGAAAGAAAGAAAGAAAGCAGGGCACATATAAGGAAGTGGTGGTGGAGGAGGATGAAAGGTGAGGGTGGAGGATGAATGGTAAAGAAAGAAAGAAAAGAAAGAAAGAAAGAAAAAGAAAGAAAGAAAAGAAAGAAAAGGCTAATAAGGAAGTAGAAAGTGATGGTGGGGAGGAGTGATGAAAGGTGAGGTGGAGGATGAATGGTAAAAGAAAGAAAGGAAAGAAAGAAAGAAAAGCAAAAAAGAAAGAAAGAAAGAAAGGCTAATATAAGGAAGTAGAAAGTGGTGGTGGAGTGGAGGATGAAAGGTAGGGTGGAGTGATGAATAGTAGAAAGAAAAGAAAGAAAGAAAGAAAAGAAAAAAGAAAGAAGGAAAGAAAGAAAAACATGAATGGAAAAAGAAAAATAGGAAATAAAAGAAATAAAAGAGAAGAGAGAGAGGAGGGGAAAAGAGATTTTACATTAATGCTCCCTTCTCATTGCTCTGTGCAAATATTTTTTATTAATCGTGTAACTACGGATTTTTCTGTTCTACGGACCTTTATCTATTTGAAAACAAAATGAGAGTTTTTGTTTCAAATTATTTTTTCGGTGGAATTTAGTGCCAAGGAGTTGCGTGACATAGAACAATGAAATGCATTATTACTCGCTATTTTGTTTTCGTGTCTCTCATCAACCATGATGAGAAGAGATTTGAGAGGAAAACAAAGATGATTAGATGGAAGTTTACATCAGTCGCCAAACTTGCTACTTCGCCGTGGCAAAAGAATATCAAACATTCGTGCTTGGTCGTCACGATCATTTTGGGGAAACAAGGCTGAAAGACAGAAAGAGCGAAAGAAAGAGCGAAAGAAGAAAGAAAGAAAGAAAGAAAGAAAAAGAAAAAGAAAGAATGAAAAAGACAAGCTTTTACAGGAAATATCGAAAATTCAGTTCACAGACACGAGAATACGATCTGGGAAATCGATAGGCACTCACGGAGACCACAACGCCCACTGGGGTGGAAATTCGAACGTGCTTTGATCCAATGCGAGTCTACGAGATAAATCAACCCAGGAAGTCAGACATCATCACTGGATATGACATTGGACTATATTTTGTTGCAAAATACGAAATTTCAAACTGAAACGTATCAGGAAATGTATCGTAATAAAACAAGGTCCATTTACATTGTTGGACTTTTGTCCTCATTTTTATTGTCACATTCACGACGTTTCTGGCCATTGTACGTTCCGGCCTTCATCATGATATCAGTTGGAATTTCTGAAACGAACCCTTTATTTAGTCTACGGTGATAGATTGTTTTTATTCCACGTACTGTGCCTATGAATATATCAGTTTAGTTAATTTTTTCTCTGAGTCTATTTTTGTTGTTGTTGTTGTTGTTTTTTGTTGTTTTGTTTTTCTCCACTGAGACCAGGGATTGAACTGGACAAGGATACATAGCTTTTTATCCACTGGGCCATGTGTCCCCAAGTGAATAAAAAGCAAGTTGGTTGATTGATCCAAAATGTGACTTGACCCAAAGAGTCATGAGTTCGATCTCTGGCCTCAGCGGAGAAAAAAAACTTGAAGAATTATCACAAAAATCTATTTTTCCTGATAGTTACAATCACAGCTATCTTTCCTACATATTCTTATAGATTGCACTACTTACCTCTCCTTACGTGCATCAACGTAAATCAGTAATTCGTCTTGAGTGGTTTTGTGATTTTTATTTAGGTGAATAATTAGTAATAAAATTTTTTTTTACTGAGCTTTTGTACTGAATTATCCTTATACTCTGATTTATTTATTTAAATTGTTATTCTCGTTTTAGTTCTTTTTATTCACATTTCGGTCGTTATATTCTCCGGGCTTCTTTTTGAGAACGTTACCGAAAGCGCGATGGTACCAAACCCTGTAACCTACAGCTTCTGAAATATTGTAAATAAAAATTAAGCAAAATGAAAAAGTGGTTGGGATAAATCATCGTGGAATTATTGTTTGGAGATTCCACTGCGTGATGTCACTTTGAGAATAACAAGTCATTAGTTCTAAAGAATTAAAGCAGAACCCTTTATTTTTTTAATATTCACCCAATCCAACGCCAACAGTCCTCAAGGTAGAAGGTTGCTGAATGAAGTGTGTGATACGAACGTAAGAGAAGATAATAGTAAGTTAAGATTATGAAGCTATTGTGGAGTTACCCACTTATTTTCTTTCTAACAAAAACGCCACTAGAGGGACGTTTTCTGAACCTATATAAATACACTGTAATAGTTTCTATCATTCTCTTTTATCTATTTTTCCGTAAGACACGCTAAGATGTGTAGGTCTATCAGTGAAAAGTATTCCCATTGGGAAACACACACACACACACAAACGCGCGCACACACACACACACGCGCGCGCGTACGTACGCAACTTCATTTTTACTAGGATTTCTACACATATTTTACATACACGAATAATTTACTAGTCTTCAAATGTTATCATGCATGTTCATTGTTTTGTAAACAATACGCTTATTGTCTTGTTAATAATACATTTATCATTTGTATATATATTGGTTGTAGTTGCAAATCCGCCATTTTGTTGTGGGATAAACATTCCAGGAGACACGTGATTCAACTCAAATAACAATGTAACAAGGTTGTAAAAACCCACTAAGGCAATAAGAGGTTACAAGGTGTGGAAAATATAAGGTTTAATATTCGTTGAAATTTTAGACTATCATAATCTTATTCCTTGACAATATTTTTGACGATTCGTTCTTAGAAGGTAGTACATATGAAATATTTTCTGGTATTGAACCTATTGTAATCTACTTTCAGAGTTGCGTTAATCCATGGATTATGTCCGTTGATTTTTTTTCTTTCGCTTTCATTAATTTGTCATAACCTTCTTTAAGCCGGAGGATGAAGCAAATCAATAAACAAATACAACAATAATGATGATGATTTTTTATTTTATTTTTATTTGACTTTTTAAAATTTTTGTCAAACAAGTTGAAATTAAATTTTTTTCTTATTGTAGTCATATCCTTCTGGCAACATCTAAACCAGTCTTGACTGAAATTGAACACAAGGCGTTGCAATTTTGAATATATAGAACTAATATATGAAACAGTATATTTGGCGGGATTCCATATACAATAAAAGGGAAGTAATATTTATAAATGATGCAGAGTGTACATTATTAATTAACAGAGTCATGTGATAAAAAGTAATGGAAGGAATGAAGGAAGTAGTCAAAAGTTAATAATAGTCCTCTTAAAAAATATAAAGTTTAATATTTGGTGAAGTTTTGGCTTAACGTAGTCTTATTTATTTATTTATTATTTATTTATTGGACAATATTTCGGCCGATTCGTTCTTTAGCATAAGTACATATGAAATCTTGTCTAGTGTCGAATCTGGTTGTAATCTGCTTTCAGAGTTGCGTTAATCCATGGATCATGTCCCTTGCTTTTTTTACTTTTTTTTTTTGCTTTCATTGAATTTGTCATAACCTTCTTCAAGCCGGAATGAAGCAAATCAATAAATAAATACAATAATAATGATGAATAGTGGTTTTTTTTAATCGATATCACCCCATGCAAGGCAGTAAAGCCACTAAGACCCCAAGAAGTTACAGGATGTAGAAGAATTGCATCAAGAACATTAATAATAGCGGGAAGAGGAAAGAGTAATCAGGAGGACAGTAGATAGCGATTGACATTGCACTTAAATTTTGCAGATTAGAAAGCTTGGAACCGGAGGTGGGGGAGAAGTGCGAGAGAAGAAACTGTTAGCATAGAATTTAAGGTTATATCTAACGAGCCTAACTGTAAATTGATGAGATCTCGACGCCAGTCTACTGCGATTAAATTCAAAAGTCTAGGTACTATAGTGAAGAGCTCATCCGAACATTACCATGAAAATATTTATAGAAGGAACACAGAGAGGCAACTTTACGACGGTGGGAAAAAGGACTGAAGCCGAGCCGCCAGATCAGGACCAATAATATTGCTTATTCTTTCTTGGATTTTATCAAGCAGCTCTGCTGTAATAGTAAAGGGCAATATTTAAGCATGTACGAATGGGAGACTTATGTAAGATAGATTCTGAAGAGTAACATCGTCTCGTACGACAGTGAATCAACTTTCTTAGCAAGCTGTCCAGCAATTGTTTCCACTTCCACGTCGCTGAGAACGGTAGGCCGGGATTAAGACGGTAGCGTTCGGGAAAGGATCACACCCGTGGGTACCTGTTCCACAAAACAGTAGGACATCTTTCTAAGAATTAGAATACGATGTTTCGATTCTGTGGACCAAGCACAGCGGCCTTTAACTGTAAAGATCTAACTAAAGAATGGAAGTCGTCTGGATATTCGCCATGGGTAATGGAAGCAGCGATAAATTATCGATTATTTCTCTGCGTTACAAATATACATTGATAACAATAAAACCTATTCTAGTGTTGTTAATATTTTCTTCAAACTGATATTAAAATATATAAATATATAAATAAAGAACCATTCATTCTTAGCGTATGCTTTTTTGGGACGGTGGTCCATAATAAACTATAGACAGAAACCTATAACTAACACTTTTATGTTTCATGCCCCGACACAACGACGGTGATCGTAGTTCTCTAACTTCCCCATCTTTTATATTGAGTCTGATTTAAATCACTTCGTCACCGAGGCCCGTTGAACAGATTGGTATGATGTTTGCTTGACAACCTAGCTGTTACGGTTTCAATTCTCGGTAGAAACAAAAAAACAAACAACTGTAAGTACTTGGGAAATCGTGAATCTTTAAGTTGCACTACAAACGTAGGTATATATTTATTTATTAATATATATCATAGCTCTGTTTAACTACACTGGCACTGTTTTGTTTATTAAATTAAAGTAAATATTTATTTGTTTATCTGCGTATTCACGTCATTGTACGCAAATGCAGTTGGTAATATCTCTTTATTATTTTATATTTACACACATATATCTATCTATCTGTATATATATATATATATATATATGGTTTTCGATCTTGGTTTTAAAAGCCTGATAGCTCGCCACATTGATGAGCTGTGATAGCGAAACAGGCCTGTATGCAGATTACATATTAATTAATTAATATATATATATATATATATATATATATATATATATATATATATATATATATATATATAGAGAGAGAGAGAGATAGAGAGAGAGATAGAGAGAGAGAGAGAAAGTGAGCTAAACCTAGAGAGCCAGACAAACCTACCAAGGTTTCATCTAAGCGGATCGTCAGGGAAGGCTGGATTTATATATATATATATATATATATATATATATATATATATATATATGCCTCCGCTGGTCATCAATGACTATGGGATTTGATCCCACCCTTCTGTAGGATCAAGCAGGATGGTATGGAGGTGTGCCCATGCAGCATGTACCTCTTCATGTCGATGATGGATCTAAAGGAACAGCAGGGCTATTAGAGTTGGGACGAGGCTGAAATCATCGACGAACTGCCTTCGGGGCTCTAGTTCCGAATTTTTAGCTGTTTATTATGTGCTACGTACAGTTTTTGAATTCTGTGTTACTTTCTCCTAAACCCAGGCGCTATAGAACTCAGTCTGTCCTGCTATTTACCCATAGAGGATTCATACCTTTCCATAGAAGAAGAGGATTACTACTTTTTCTCAAGGATATTAGCACGTAAGTGAAAGTATTAAATCCGACTGGAATTGAACTCGTCTCTCCGATTTCTCAATCCAGCCGCTATCCATTACTCCACCTCGACTCCACTGTGACCCTTCATGCTCCACCGCACCTCCTGTGCCACCGCGCTTGAGGTAAGATGTTTTAAAAATAGTGTTTATACGGGCTAAGTGTGTTTAAACACTGACTGATATTTGTTTCCTTAAGTGCATACGAAAAACATTTTCCTTGTTTCTTATTTTTTCTTAAGTTTTACAAATGACAACCACAGTTTATTAAATACGCAAAAAATAAAGAGATAATTGCGTTGTTTTGCTTACGTGCCATGCGTAATGTACGCTTGGGCGATCCTGTCCTACTCCCTCGGATGATCGCGAACACAGCCGCGGTAGTCTCTGTCCTTGTCACGTCTTTAATCCGGTCCAAATATGATGCACTTTGCTGTCCTCTGGCACGTTTCCCTTCGATGCGACCTCGTAATGACACACTCAAATCCTCCTTATCGGATGATATGACCGAGAAATCGAAGCTGCTTTCCATGATAACCAACGGTAGCCCGCTTCTCATTTCTAAAACAAAAAACTTCCTCATTGATCACCCCTATCCGCATATGATATTCACAGAATCATTCCTAGGAACCATATTTCTACTGCTTCGATATTCTTCTTACGGTCCAAGTTTTCGCATCCATAGGTCAAGATTGACCATAAGTAACACTTGAGCAGACGAATGTTTTAATGGGTCCGAAATTGGCTAAAATATTATTGGGATTCGTTTCCTTTATCTTGACAACCGAAGTTCGCTTCAATCGACTCTTTTGCTTCCGATAAAATGTCTACTCCGTTTGGAAAGAGCTCGATGCAATTATTTATTAGAGATAAATAAAACATCGATTGGACGAACGGGTAGTGTAACGGTTAGAGGTTCGGAAAGAGAATTGACTAGACAAGTTCAATTTCGCACGAATTGAATGAATTCAACTCCCCCCAATCAATAGGTTAAATAGGCTCAACTCCCCCCAATCAATAGGTTAAATGGGCTCTCTCTGGGTGGCAACCAGTCTAACAGCTGAGTACAAAACCGGTTAGTGTGCTGGTTGTTGGCACACTGTCTGCAGATGCCGGCTTATTAATGAGAAGTAACAGTGTGTCCAGAAATAGAATGTACGTGGTAGAATATTCCATAGTAAATTTGATGTTGTGGTGGAAATCATTTAGTTGTTTCTAAGGTCTAGAAGATTGTTCTCACCGTGTGTTCATATGAAAATGATGTCATCTATGTAGTTGTACAGTTGCCAGGGGGTATCTACTAAACATATCTTGTTCAAAGGCAGCTATTTTCGTTGCCATTGCTGTGATTCTGACTTAAAGAAAATGGGCCCGTTGAACTGGAAGTTCTTGTGTGAGTATAAAATATATAATGTTCGAAATATCTAGTCTAAGTTGCTCATGGGGAGCCTCTGGTGTTTAAAAAATTTTTGCAGGCTAGTATTCTCTTCGTGTGGCTTATTAGTATATAAGGATGACGCATCCAATTTCTCAAGGAGTGCATTGTCAGGTAAACCATCTATATTGTTTAGAATTCTTAGGAAATGAATATGTCTCTAATATAACTAGGAATAGAGGGTAGTAGAGGTTTGTGGATTTGGTCAATGTAACCAAAATGTGTTGTGTCAAGATTCCTATTCCAGAAACTATTTATTATTATTCTCTTTAGTTTCATAGTTAAGAAAAGTGTCTCTGTTATGTTTGGAAGCTTTGGTGATAAATCTTTTGATAATTGTGAGTGGGTAATTCCTATTAAGAAAATGATTGCAAAGTTGTTCTATATTTCTCTTGTAATTGTCCTTATGTGCATAAATGCGTTTAATGCACAAGCATTGGCTGTAGATTATAGATATTTTAGGTTGCTGTGGTGGCAGCTATTGAAATTAAGGTAACCAATGACCATCAGTAGGTTTGGTGTATAGTTTGGTGGAGATGTGGTTATTATGAGGCGTACTAGTGTGTACGGAAACAGAACGTAAGTTGTAGAATATTCCATAGCAAATTTGATGATGCAGTGTAAATCATTAAGGTGTTTTTTTTTAAGATCTAAGAGATTGTTCTCTTCGTGTGTCCATATGAAGATAATGTCGTCTGTGTACCTGTGGTAAGGTAGGTGCCTGGTGATATTTATTAAACATCTCTTGTTCAAGGGCGTCCACGAAAATGTTAGCATAGCTGGGCACCATTTTCGTTTCCCATTGCTGTGACTTTAACGTGAAGAAAATGTTATCTGTTGAACTAGAAGTAGTTGTGTGTGAGTATAAAATATATAACGTTTGAAATATATAGGATAAGCTGCTCGTGGAAGCCTCTGGTGCTTAAAAATTTTTTGTAGGTTAGTATTCCCTCTTCGTGGGGGATGTTAGAATTTTAGGATGACGCTGATAAGCAGAGTGGTCCACTCGCGATGGGGGTTCCGGTCTCTGAAAAACACACACTGTAAATTAATATGCCGTAGAAGTTGCGCAATCCGCAGCAGACTAAGTCAACTTAAATGACCACTTCCTAAGTAAATATTTTCCATCTTTGGGGCATTTATTGCCGATTCTCAACTGTCAATAGATGAATTAACTTTAAAAAGCTCTTAGGTTGTACAAAAGATGACGCATGAAACTTTTGCCTCAACAAAATGATTAATTGAGTGATTCATTTTTTACGGTTTATCAACCAGTTGCAGATTATTTTAAAGCATGGAAATATTTTTAGACTGTAAGAATATTTTTCGAGATAATAATGATTTACTGATACAAGTGCCACTAATTAACCAACAGTCGAGGAGAGAAGAGAAGAGATGCATTCTTTCCCAAGAGTATTTGCGTATAAATATAACGAACCCGACTGGAATTGAACCCGCTCTCTGATTTCCATTTCCGAGCAGTTATCCATTACACCACCTGAATCAAACCCAAAGATGGTTGGAGAATACATCAGCTTGAATATTTATTTTAATTTTTTTTAGTCACGCGAATATCATTCTTTTGTATTATTTCAATGGCTTTTTTATATCGCAAGTGATATCAGTTATACTTGTATAAGTGGAATAGTTTAGTGACTTACTTTCATTAAAATGGACAAGTTTTTAATATGATTTTGTGAATTTCAAAAGCGATTTGCTTGAATATCAAACATTGAATATCCAATACCACATTTTCCCGCCCATCAGCATGGCTGATGTTTAACCTCCATGAGAGTGAGTCGTTGCACCTTTTCGGTCTAACATTCTTGTCTGATATGAAGTGGAAAGATTATATTGAACCCATTGATAGGGCTGCTGCTAAGAAAATAGATCCAGTGTGTTGTGCTAGACAATTTTTCTCGCCAAAATCTATCTTGCATATTTATAATCTACCATTCGTCCAGGCATTGAATATTGCTGCCACAGATGGTCCGGGTTCTTGCTGTATATTTTCACAAAGGTTAAAACAAAGTCCTTCCAAACAGGTAGATCCCTGAAAATAATTGTTAATGGCCAGTCCTCTGGAGCCCTAGCGATCAGATGTCCTCCAGAGATCGATTCTCGGACTAACCCTCTTTTTACTTTACCTAAAATCAAAAGAAGAATCAGCAATATTATTGGTCCTGATCTGGCGTCTCGGCTTCAGATACTTTCCCACCGCTGTAATGTAGCTTCCCTGTGACTTTTCTATAAATACTTTCATTGTAATTGTTCGGATGAACTTTCCACTATGGTACCTTGACTTTACAAATTTAAGCGCAGTACTAGATTGGCGGTGCGGTCTCATCGATCCACAGTTGAATTGGCTAGATTTAACCGTAGGTTCTATGCTAACAGTTCCTTTTCTCGCACTTCTCACTTCCAGTTCCATGCTTTCTAGCCAACTTTAATCTTCAAAAATTTAAATGCAATGCCAATCGCTATCTACAGTCTTGATTACTCTTCTATTCTTTTCACTCTTTAATGTCTATCTATTTTTTCTTGTCCTTCCACGTTCACTAATCCCTTCTATCTTAGTGGCTTTATTGCCTTACTTGGTGTGATATGATAAAAAAGTCGGAAAATTTTGTGAAGTTATTTTTCGAATCACAAAGGTTAAAACAAAGTCCTTCCAAACAGGTAGATCCCTGAAGATAATTGTTAATGGCCAGTCCTCTGGAGCCCTAGCGATCAGATGCCCTCCAGAGGTCGATTCTCGGACTAACCCTCTTTTTACTTTACCTAAATGATCTTCCTAAAAGAATATTCCGATCGTTTCTGAATATCTCTGCTGATGATACAACGGCATATGGGTGCAACTCCAAAGCTCGAGATGACCAGAGATTGGCAGTTTGAGCGGTTATTGCACCTTAAACTCTACCCAGACCTCAATTGGAATTCGTACATACGATCCATCGCTAAGGATACAGGTAAAATGGTCGATTACTTGTATCGTTCCAGTAAGTACCTGATGCCTCGTTTTATCCTCTACTTTTACAAGAGCCAGATCAGGTCTGAAATGAAGTACTGTTGTCATATTTGGACTAGAGTTGCCTAATCCCCACTTTCCACTCTCGATAGAGATCAAAAGTGTCCCCGCGTCCTTGTGGGTGACAAATTATCTCATCACAGAGATGAAATCCCAAAACCTCTCACTGCCTTATCGCTACTTCCATGGAAATTGCATGGACGCACTACATTCTTTGGTTCTGCCAGTTCTAAACCTTCAGGCTAGAACCCGCCATGCTGCGCGAACTATAACAAACAACGCTCATTTCTTCCGTATTCCATTGGTGTGATCTAAAGTTCCACTCGTGTCGCTTCTTCCCGCGAACCACTGCCCTCTGGAACCGACTCCCAAGAGGATGTTTGCCCGATCACTGCAATCCTAATCTGGTGTTAACCGTTATCTTATTCCACCGACGCGCATAAAGTGCACTTCCTACTGTTAACACCATACCTCGAGTGAGTGGCTTCCGGACTTTGTATAGAGCGAATCTCTCTAAAAAACAAAACAAAAACATATTTAAATTTGAAATCCTGATTACATCTGGCGAATCAAGGCATCTATCCCATAATTGTGGCATACCAGTGTACATAAAGAGATACAGAGAAAGTTTTCAGCTATAAATCTATTTCACGAATTTCCTGAATTCACGATGAATGAATGTCTCTCCAGGAAGCCCCGTACCTTGAGCAGCTATTGTGCCTTAAACTATACCCAGACCTCAAGCGAAACTCGTACATACGATCCATCGCTAAAGTAAAATAGTCGAATACCTGTACCACTCCAGTAAGTACCTGACTCCTCGTGTTATCCTCTATTTTACGACAGAAAAATCAGTTCTAAAACGAAGTACTACTGTCATATTTGGACAAGGTTGCTCCTCATTTTCCGTTCTTCATATAGATCAAATGTGTCTCCGCGTCCTTGTGGGTGACAAATTATTTTCCACCTTGCAACGTCTCCCACAGAGATGAGATCCCAAAAACCTCATACTGCCCTATCGCTACTTCCATGGAAAGTGAATGGACGCACTACATTCTTTGGTTCTGCCAGTTCGAACCTTCAAGGTTAGAGCCCGCCATGCTACGCGCGCTATAACGAACCACCATCATTCCCTCTGCATTCCATTGGTGTAGTGTAAGTTCTACTCGATTCGCTTCTTCCCGCGAACCACTGCCCTCTGGAACCGACTCTCAAGAGGATATTTGCCCGATCACTACAATCTTAACCTGTTCGAATTCAGGGTTAACCGTTATCTTCCCCATCTATCAGCATAAACTGTGCCTCTTAATCTGTAATCACGAGTGGCTCTCGGGCCTTGTTCAGGGTGAAACTCGCTGTAAAAATAATCTTTTCAAAAATTGTCTTTGAATTGTATGTTATCAATGATGGAGACATTAGGACGAAACAACGTAACGCCAGGATACAAATCTGCTATATTATTATTATTATTTGTGTATATTATGTTTCCTGCTTTGTATCCTGTAGAGCCGGGTTCAAGCTATGGTACATAGGCCCTATTCGAAAATTGTCATTTTATTGATAGCACTTTACTTAGTATATGGTATGTTCCGAGTAGGGCGATCTTCTGGGCAACTTTTATGTTGATGTTACCTGTGAGACATTCTGAGATATTATTTTCAGTATGTTTACTTGGTAATTTGAGGTTGTAAGCATTAGTCCTGTGCAGCAAAAATGATTATTATTATTGCTCGTGTGTTATGTTTCCTGCTTTGTATCCTGTAGAGCCGGGTTTTAATCCATGGTCCCTAGGCCCTATAGGAGAACTGTCATTTCATTGATAGCACTTTTCTTGGTATATGTGATGTTCCTAATAGGGCGATCTTCTGGGAAACTTGTATAATGATGTTACCTGGGAAACTATTAGTAAAATTGTCCATTCTTTTTCTCACGAGGCCCAGTGCTCCGATTACTATTAGTACAGTCTCAGTCTTCATTCTCCACATCCTGTTAATCTCGATCTCCAGGTCCTTGTATTTGGACAATTTCTCCATAATTTTCATGGAGGTGTTTCTCTCAGATGTTACTGCTATGTCAATAAGCATACACTTCCTGAATTTCTTGTCTTTTATGATAATATCAGGTCTGTTGGCTTTTATTTCCCTATTAGTTTGAATTGGCATGTGATAGAGAATAGTTACATCATTATTTTGGGTAACTCTGTCTGATTGGTGGTCATAACATCTCTCAGTAGTTTCGATTTTGTGCTTCTTGCATATCTTCCAGTGCACATATGTCACTACCTTGTTATGTCTGTGGGTATATTCATTTTTTGCTACTTACGGGCATCCTGAGATAATATGGTCGACAGTTTCATCGTATTTTCCGCAGATCCTGCATTTCGGGTTAGTTCCATCCTTGTTTATGAGACAGTGATAGGATCTGGTTATGAGGCTTTGGTCCTGAGCTGCAATAATTAGGCTTTCTGTTTCAGCTTTCAACCCGGTGTTCCTCAGCCACTGATGTCTTTTCTGTTTGTCCACATCTGCTTCTATCGTTCTTTTTAGATATTTAGCATGCAACGCCTTGTCCTCCCAGTTTTTTTTTAATTTCATTTGGGCAAATTGTTTTGCTTTCTGCTTTACTCGTTTCACATAGTTGGTATTCACTTCGTCTTTTGTTGGTAGGATTTCAGATATATTAATCTGCTTCTTAAAGAGTGCAGCTTCTTTGTGTATGGAATGGGTTTGATGTTTTACTATTTGTAGGAAAGGGTCATCAGTTTTTGTGAGGTAGGCTTCCAATTCAATTGTTGTAGTTTTTAGAGTTAGCTTAAGTTGGATTAGACCTCGACCTCCTAAAGCTCTTGGTACATACAGCCTATCAACATCTGATTTCGGGTGGTGCATCCTCATTTGGGTAAGCATTTTTCTGTTCTTGGCATCAAATCTTTTAATGTTTCTTGTTCTTGTTGTTGCTGTTGTTGTTGTTTGTTCTTCTTCTTCTTATTATTATTATTATTATTATTATTATTATTATTATTTATTTCCTTCGATTTCTGCTGTATGCACATTACCTTCCGGGTCCCAACCAGAAACCTCAGGTCAGAAATGTCTTCATAAAATGTTCTATTGAACATTTAAAAAAAACACATTTTATATAGATTCGTAAGGTGTGAGCTGTACTCGTTAGTACAAGTTTTGTATTTCTTTTGAGCTATGGGCTACTAGAAATTCTTTCAATGAGTCTATCGGGGACTTTTCCAATCAATCCTAGGGCTCCAATTACAACTGGAATTACTGATGTCCTCATATATCACATTTTTAAGATCTATTTATTTATTTATTTATTATTTATTGACAATATTTCGTCCGATTCGTTCTTTAGCGTAGTACATATGAAATCTTGTCTGGTGATGATCCTGTCATAATCTACTTTCAGAGTTGCTTTAATACATTTTTATTTTTTTCGCTTTCATTAATTTTTCCCATCCTTCTTTAAGCCGGAGGATGAAGCAAATCAATAAACAAATACAACAATAATGATGATGAATAGTGTTATTTTTTTTAATTTTAATTTTTTATTTTAACATTTTTTTTTATTTTTTTGCCAAAGCAAGTTGAATTTGAATTTCTTGCTTGTGTAGTCATATCCTTCTATGGCAACATCTAAACCAATCTTGACTGAAATTGAAAGCAAGGTTATTGCAATTTGAATATATAGAACTAATATATGAAACAGTATATTTTATGGGATTCCATATACAATAAAAGAGGAAGTAATATTTATAAATGCTGCAGAGTGCTAATTATTAATTAACAGAGTCATGTGATGAAAAGCAATAGAAGGAATAAAGGAAGTAGTCAAAAAGTTAATAATAGTCTCGTAAAAAAAAATATAAAGTTTAATATTCGGTGAAGTTTTGGACTATCATAGTCTTATTATTCCTTGACAATATTTCGGCCGATTCATTCTTTAGCATAGTACATATGAAATCTTGTCTAGTGTCGAATCTGCTGTAATCTGCTTTCAGAGTTGCGTTAATCCATGGATAATGTCCTTTGCTTTTTATTTTTATTTTTTCGCTTTCATTAATTTGTCATAACCTTCTTCAAGCCGGAGGATGAAGCAAATCGGTAAACAAATACAACAATAATGATGATGAATAGTGTCTTTTTTCCTTTTTTATTTTTAACTTGAAGAGCCGAAGCGAACAACGGCCGAAACATCCTGAATGTGGCAATAAAGATGAGGACAACAGTCTGAGCATTGTAAATAATGTAAAGACTTCATTTTAAGCGGGAGCACTTTTCGTCGCTCGGCGGCTCCAATGCTTTCACACCAGCACTATCTGGACGCTTTAATTGTTGATTGAGTGACAATAAGTATATGTGAATGTAAACAAGCCTGTTGTTTTTTTTTTTTTGTGTGTGTATGATTTTGGTGATTTGGGTTTCTGTTTGAACGTTTATTTCTTTTATGTTGACTGTATTGAAAGAAAGTTAAATATTTCTTGAGTATGTCCATTTTCCTTTATGGATTATTTAAGGATAAGAACGGGTAAACATGGTAGACCTCAAGTCAGCTTCGCGCTGAGTTGGGATGGCCGAATCTCGACTTAATCAGTAAGGCTACTGAATACACTCACAAACAATCTCATTGGAAAGTGGAAATAGAGAGATTCTGTCCTTTCCGGAAGTGGGGTCATATAATCGCGCATATAACCAGAAACCCTTTCCGGTTTCCGCATCATGGGATAATTTTTTTTTTATTCTTTATTATTATTTATTGATTGATTTTATTTAATTTTTCCACATATTCATAATATTTCATCAATGTCCGCAGTATACCAGGCGTTAAAGGCTTCTATATGTGTGTAGTGTAATGGATAACAGCTCTGAATTTGAAATCGGAGAGCCGAGTTCCAATTCAGGTTAGGTTTATTATATTCACTTACGCGCAAATACCCTTGAAGAAAGTATGAATTCCGCCTCTTTTCCCACCAGTTATGCGTTAATTATAAAAAAATTCTTACAATATAAAAATATTTTCTGGCTTTAAATAACCTGTAAAAAATCTGTTTATTTTTCCACAAAGACATCATTTGCAGTTTTTTTTCCTTTTCTTTTTATCTTAAGAAAGTCTGGCAGTCAAATAAATCTTACAGAGTTTTCTCCCTTTATAGAAAACTGGAATTAAAATAAATTATGAAAAATATAGTTTTCCTATCATTAATAGAACAGTAAGGTATATTTGTATTTTAGAAACAAACACACTGTCCTCTTAATCTCCGTATCAAATGAGCAGATCATTTTATATCAGCGTAGTACATAACATTTAATATCACCATCACCATCATCTAGAGGCTTGTATACGGTGTCGTGCTGAGCTGAGATTTTGGGCGGTTACATTTTCCATCAAGTTCGGCCTTCCAAAGTAGATATTGTGTCCCGGTGTTCGTCACTGCATATCGTTCGCTAACCAGACAGACATTTTCCAACTGACACTGCAAGCTTCTTCAGTTGCGTTGCGTTGCGTGTCGTGTGGTTAGGTTTTCACCTCTGCCCACACGGTCGGTACTAAGATTCGTTTTCAGATTTCAGTATTGACTTATGACATTTTTTCTTACATTTTCTCTTCTCTATTACCAACAGTTTGCTTCTTGGCGCTCCTTTGCGTGCGTCATGTCACTAAACTCAGAAGCGGTGTTGAATGATACTTGTGCCAGAGATACCGCCTCTTCTATACTTAGGATTGCGGCCCACATCATGTTGAAACAGCGGTTCCCAAACGATCATCGGAGTTAAGCAACGTCGAGCCTGGTCAGTACCTAGATGGGTGACTTTTTGGGAATACCAGATGCTGTAAGCTTGGATGTGCGGGTAGTGCATTTGGATAATAGCTCTGAATTGTTAATTGGAGAGCAGAGTTTCAATTCTAGTTGGCTTCCTTGTATTTACTTACGCGCAAATACCCTTGAGAAATGGAATACGAATTGATATATTTTATTGTAAGCGGCATGGCGGGTCCCAGCTGCAAAGATCAGGGCTATCGATATTCCCTTGGCAAATGTTCTATTTGCATTCTCGGTCAGTGAATCCAGAATGTTTTCGCTATAAGGAAACAGCTAATGTTACCATTGCTATTATAAAAGAAATATTCCAGTTTTTGATACAATGAATTCCTAAGCAATTTTATTCTTTAGATTAGCAGAAGATTGTTCCAGGGATCCAAATCCCTAAGAGCTTAAAGGATATGTTTTCCAAACCGTTTCCAGAGAATAAGTCGCATTTATTAAGAAAATATTTTTTCCAATTCGGCGATTGTTTCTTCCGTCATATTTGCCTCCTCTTTCGTCGTGCAACAAAATCAATGTTCGCCTTCCTTGCCCAGAATCTTACGACCACATCCCATGGAAACACCGGTTTTCGTACGATCAGCCATTTTGTTAAGCAACGTCGAACCTGGTCAGTACCTAGATGGGTGACCGCTTGGGAATACCAGATACTGTAAGCTTGGATGTGCGGGTGGTGCATTTGGATAATGGCCCTGAATTGTTAATCGGAGAGCAGAGTTCCAATTCTTGTTGGGTTCTTTGTATTTACTTACGCGCAAATCTACCTCTTCTCCCTTGACCAGTTATGAGTTAAGATTTGTATCACTAATCCATTATTGTCTAAAAAAATTCTTACAATTTAAGAATATTTTTGATTTTAAATAACATGCAATGTATTGAGAAGCCGTTAAAATCGAATTAATCAATAAGCTAAAGTCTTTTATACTTGAAAAAAATTGGTATGGCTTAATAACTCGCAGGACATATTGAAGCCAAGATGGCCATAGGAAAGCAGGAACCAACCAACCTAACGATCTTGTGCAAATGGTTGGAAGAATAGGGATTAGGAGAGATAGTAAAAAGAAAAACCTTACCAAGAGGTACAAAGAATAGGAAATTGTGGCGAGCCATGATCGCCCATGTCCCGAAGGGTCACGGTACATAGTAGTAGAAGAATAATAATCTTTGACTAGTTGCCCCCACCATTTAACGGTCGAAGAATAACAATCTCATATTTCCTATAAAAAGCAAGAGATATGGAACGTGTAAACTAGACCCTCCATCATTTTATCTATATCTATAATTCTCAAAATATGTGTATGTGTGTTTGTCTGTGTGTGTGTGTGATCGGATTTTACATATGAGTTTCCACAGTTTTCATCCGATTTCGATGAATTTTTTTTTTTTTTTTTTTGTTTAATAGATAATTCTTTTCAGTGCCGGTTTTGAGTTCAAATTGGCTGGACGAAATTACAACCTTGAAGGTGAAAAATCGAAAAAAAAACTGATCTTTTTAAAACTTTGAGCAAAAATCAAAGGCGAAATTTTATGTCTGTAAAAAACAGCGTACAATCAATTTAGAGAGTTGAAATCTAACGCAAAAGATTATTAGAATTATAAAAAAAAATATTATAAATAAAAATTATCGTATATCATTATTATGACTGGGTTCTCCTGCTTGTGTGGCATAGTGCAGAGTCCTGTTGCCAGACACAGGTTCTTCCAGTAGATACACTCCTGACCCAGGGCGGCACTACCTTCTCAAGGCACTTGATGTAGGCCTCCGTATTGAGTCTGGGCCCTGTGGGAAGATGAATGGAGGCATAACGTCGTCATCACTAGTGATCACTCCAAACACCATGATGTTGACTGGATATATCATCCAACTCTTTCCTAATCCTCTGCACTCTCTTCAGATTCCAAACACCGTGAAATATTCGTACTGGAACTTCTGGAGCGAATGCCAAGCAGTACAGCATGCCGTTTCCAAATTTCTGGTCTAGTGAATTACGTCATGGCGCTCTTTTTCTCACAGAAGGTGTCCAACTGACCCTACCATATTGTGCAGTCGACAAAATCAAAAACAAACAACGCGCATGCACGAAATTAAAAATATAAAATGTCAACAATTTACCCATCGTACCCTGTCTATTATGTAACAGTCAGTCTCTACCCAGCACCTGAAGATTGTGATGTGCATGAAACTCCGAGTTGTGCTCCCGGTGATAATGGCAGTTACGTATAGGATTTAGTTAGGTGCAGTTCCTGTCGGACCACGCATATTTTCTACGAAATTTCTCGATCATGCAGGCCGGTAAATATAATTAATACTGTCGAATTAAAAAAAAAACAAACAAACAAACAAACACAAAAAACAGAGCATTTACTGAAATAAGTGTATCCATAAAAAAAAAAACGTATAAACGGAAAATATATTAAAATATTTGTCGGATTTAGTCCATTCCATTTTTCTCTCTCTCTCTCTCTATATATATATATATATATATATATATATATATATATATATATACTAGTTAGTAGAGCCTGGCGTTGCCCGGGGATGTAACAGTAAGAGATAGATGAAGTATCGACCATCATAAAGACTGAAAAAAAATAAAATTGACAAAGATTATTGTTTAAGGTTGACGGACACGCATAATTAGTTTTTTTTGTTTTTTTTGTTTTTTTACGAATTGGTCAAACCCAAACAAAAACATTGTTTTCAATCGTTATGAGTTTACCGATTGAATAGAATTTTATTATAAACAATTGTCTTGTAAATGGAATTTTCAAAGCATTCTGAATGTAAAAATAAAGAAAAAAGTGTGCAAGACAATAAGAAACACTACCTGCCCAAAAAGTGAAGTTTTGTTGAAATCGGTTGAAAAATGTAGGAAATCCGATCCCATATATAAACGAACACACACACACACACACACACACACACACACACAACCTGGGTTTTTATAAGTATAATTCGATATGAGTTGTCCCCTTTCATTCTCGTGATGCCTCTTAATCGTGTTTTCAAATTAATTTCGTGCAAAAAACAATTGTGTTTTTTCCAATTTTGGCGCTGTCAGAACCACCGCAAGGTAATTTTACGTAGTCCTGTGAAGTTTTGTTGAAATCGGTTTGAAAAATGTAGGAAATCCGATCCAATATATAAACGTACAGACACACACACACACACACACAACCTGGATTTTATAATAAGTATGATATCAGACCGAGTGAGTCAACATTCAAATATTTCAAACTAACAAAAATCTTTCGTAATATTTCGTTTTCATTCTTGACTTCAGCTGGATTCAAAATTAATTATTTCAATTCCGTGCCTCTAAATATTGACCTAATTACATTTCGTTGATATTGTTTATAATAAAGAAGAAAGGAAGATAAAAGAAAGCGCAAAAAAGTAAGTAAAAAAAAAAAAAACGTCAGGCTGCGTAGATCTGAGCCCGTTCGAGCTGGAGATATACTTAACAGACAATACAATTTCTTGTTTTAATTTTATAAATAATCTTTTTAAAATCTTTAATTTTTGCTTCTCTGGGAGTTTAACTACATTGTAAGTTAATTTTTTATTCGAAGAATGGAAAGTGGGCAATAAACAGACAAACGTATCAAAGACTTTTATTCTCACACTTTTTTTTTTACATGTTTGTAAATTATTTAAAAAATAAATGTTTATTTTTATACAATTATTACAATTAATATTAAAATAACAAAATGAGTTTTTTTAATTTCATGCTCAGAGATTTTAAAAATTATATATTTTAGTTAGAGTGAACGAATCATTTTAGCATTATACCAATAGTTTATTTTGTTAAAGATTTTAATAAATCCGACAAACATTTATGACCTAGCGTCGCCACTGATATATATATATCCTGGATTCGATTGAAGTTTATAAGCAGTAAATTCAACCTTGCCACCCGAACGATCCTTTGTGGCCGAGCGGTCAAGGCACGTCAGCGTAAATGACGGATCCGTATAGGATGCAGGTTCGAATCCTGTCAAAGGACAAATATTTTCTATGAAAATTTCTCGGACATTCAGACCGGTAAATGTTATTTAATACTGTTTATTATAAACAGAGCATTTACTTGTATCTATAAAAAAGAACGTTAAACATAAAAATGTCTTTTAATAAATAAATTGTCGGACTTTCTTAATATATATATATATATATAGGGCGTACCATCCCGGTTTTCATAAAAGACATGTAAAAACGTAAAAAACGCATTTATTGATCATATTGTGCACCACAAAAACAAAGTTCAATTCTCTTCATCAAATTGTCCTTCAATGGAGATCTTTTTGCATTCAGTTGCTATTGCATCCTTCAAATAATCAAAAGTGCATGGACAATTCTGGTAAACAATAGATTTGAGATGTCCCCAAAAGAAATGGTCAAGCGGGGATAGATCTTGGGACCGGAGTGGTCACCACACGGGACCTCTCAGTCCAATCCATTTTCCAGGAAAGGTGTGGTTGAAGTCGTAACGCACGAAATTTGCAAAGAGTGGTGGAGCTCCATCTTACTGAAAAAAGAAGTTTTGTCGTCGACTTATGGGAACATCAAGGTAGTCAAAGAAGAAAGTCTATAGACGCTCTAAACAAGCTGTTTTTATGTTCTTTTTATAAGTCATTACATATCTCCTGGTAACGGAGTCTTCACACCTTTGTTTACTCTTCGATTGCGACGAGGTTGACACCCTGTATATATATATATATATATATCGGATAAATTATTTTATAATTTGTTATTTAAACTTCGTATAAAAATAATGAAAATGAGAAAATCGGCAGACAATTGCTGATATCTCCTGACGAGTGGATTACAAAAATGTTCGTCTTCGAAAATCTGGAGTCGGTGTGAACAAAGTGAAAAATTATATATTTATATTAATCATATATATATATATATATATATATATATATATATACTAGCAGTATAACCCGTCTTCGACCAGGTGTTTCATTACTGGAAATTTTTTCCGTTCATTTGGAGCAGTTCAAGTTTAAAGTCAGCTCACCCAAAAATCAGTACTAGTAACAACATTTGGGTGCAACCGAGGCACATCCCCAAATGGGGTGGGAGTAACAATTTGAATGTTGGTGGCCCTGAAAAGGGCCGTTTTTGCGTTCTCAATTTTGCTAATAGGAACCTCTTCAATGGACCGTCATAATAATGATATACGATAATTTTTATTTATAATATAATTTTTTTTTTTAGAATTCTAATAATCTTTTGCGTTAGATTTCAACTCTCTAAATTGATTGTACGCTGTTTTTTGCATACATTAATCTTTGTATTTGATTTTTGCGCAAAGTGTAAAAATCAGTTTTTTTCGATTTTTCACTTTCAAGGTTGGAATTTCGTCCAGCCAATTTGAACTCAAAACCGGCATTGAAAAATTATCTATCAAACAAAACAAAATTTCTATCGAAATTGGATGAAAACTGTGGAAACGCATAAACAACATCCGACCACACACACACACACATACATACATACACAGATTTTCAGAATTATATATATATATATATATATATATACATATAAATATAAATATAGATAACTAGACTCGTTTCGAAAAACCCTCGAATTTTTGATTTGCTAATCAAATCAATCTCGAGGGAAAAAAAGGTTTTAAAAAAGAAAGAGCTACAAACATGGACTTCTGCCGACAAAAAAAATCGCACAGATGCAGGTCTGAAGCCCAAAAAAAAACCCCGATACGAGTAACAACTAACTAACAAAAAGAGCTCAATACAACCGTAGAGCAGACCTAGATACACCTAGTGAGCCAGACAAACCTACCTAGGTTTCACCTAAACGGATCGTCAGGAAAGTGTATATATATATATATATATATATATATATATATATATAAGCAGCGAGGATTCATCCAAACACGTTTTGCAAAATCAAACGCCAAAATCTGTTGTTTTACTTTTTTATTGTATTTTTCAATTCTCAAATAAGATGTTGTATGTCGGGACCAAAATTACGAATAAACTGTCCTAAATTCATGTTTTTTTTTTTTCCTGCTTTGTTCAAGTACATTATACTGTCTCAGTCATTATCAAAAATTGGGTGTTCTCACCATGGAAAACAATTTTGTTGACTACACCCGTGCGCTTTTTCAGATCGCTTCTACTGGAATTGGAATCCGTTCAAAGTTAAATGTAACGGTTTAACGAAAAAGCATATATTGAATATTTATATGTGCTGTGATTTTTGTATGCGTATTAAATATTTTATATATTCTTCAATATACCCTTTCCTGTGTTGGATATATATATATATATATATATATATATATATATATATATATATATATATATATATAGTGGACTCCCCCGTCATATTCGACGTATGAGGATTAAGCAGCTAAGTTTCTAGGAACTGACAGCCCTAGACACCACCATATATTATTTGATTATAATGAAGGCTTTTTTGCAGAACCAACCACACTTTTTGAAGGGCTGAATACAGAGACTTGGTGCAGTACGTGCCACAATGTCCCCAATCGAACCCCCGCAGGTTTTGAATTCAGAGTTGTCCTTCTAGACCAGTTACCATCCAAGGCCACTCTGTCCTGCTATTTACCCATAGCTGGAGGGAGATGTCATTTTGGAATTCGAACACGGCTCTCCGATTCCTCAATCCGAACCGCTATACACAACTCCACCGTGTCTCCATATTAAAAATTAAAAGTGGGGTTAAACCAAATATTTTTCTTTTCCTCGAATTATTCTTCATTTGTTGTTTTATTTGAGGTTTAAACGCCAGTTTAGTTTTTTTATGTCCCCTTTTTTTAAAGTCTTTTTATACCCTTTCTTTTTGCATCGAAAATTGTTTTACAAGAAGAATTTCTACATAACCTGCACTCTATTCTTTTAGGGATGTCCTTTATTATACTCGCAGGGTGGTTGGATCCAACATTCACGTATTTCAATTTTGCGTCGGGTTTCATGTATAGGGAGACATCACCAGTTCGTCGATTTAATTCTACATCTAAATATTGGACAACCTTCTTATTCATATCGACCTCTATTACAAAGTCGAGGCTTTTGAAGAGTAACTTTCTTATATTGTCTTTTACTCTTCTGTTGTCTGGCACTATCATCAACCCATCATCCCTATACAGGCCGTGGCTGACTATGTGTCCTATTTCGGTGATTTTATCTCTATACATAAAACAGAAGATGTCTGTGCGTGTGTGCCTGTCTCTGTGTGTGTGTGTGTGTGTCTGTATGCTATTTATACACGTCAACATTTCTCGGCCGATTTCGATGAAATTGTACACACCTGTTACAAATTTAGTAAGTTAGGTCAAGACTAACGTTTCAATCTCCAGGCCCCCCCGGGTGTGGCAGAAATATCGATAAAACTGAAGATGGGCACGACTTTTTGCAAAAAACCAAGGCAAATTTACACGCGAACAAATTTTTTACTGGATGATTTGATGTTCTTTGCACTTAATGCAAAACATCAGCTCATGTTTCGAGGTTTATGTAGCGTACTTAATAGTTTTCTTCCGATATTAGCTTCACTCAAAAAACTGCAAAAAACTCTGAAAAAAATCGTTTTTTTTTTTTTCAAATAAAAACTTGAATAAATTTCTCATTTTTTATCCGATTTTCTTAAACATGTCGCAACCCCCCCCAAAAAAACAAAAACAAAACAAAAACGCCGCCATGCAAGAAATAAGTGTGGTTTTAGTCTTGCTCGCTTCCCGTGTACAACGAAAAACTGTCCAAAAATCCAATTTTTCGGTCATAACTCCCTGGTTTTTCATCTGATGCTTTCCAATTTTACCATGTAAATCAAACACTTGCGAAGGACATACCGTAAAAAAGATAGGGGGGGGGAGTAGCTTAGTATACTAACGGATGATGCATACAAGCGGGAACGCTAGTAGATATTTCTAGACGTGGTGTGGGTTGCTGGTATACAGGAGGCGGTTATACAATTACAGCCGTGTACACCCGGACAACGCCAGGTACCTCGGCTAGTATAAAATATATAAGCTCTGAAACCTTAAGAGTATCAAATGAACCTTGTGGTACATAGAAGTGTCCCTTTTTTTATTTTTTAATCCAAGTTTCTCGATTGTGGCGGCAATGTAAAATTATATCTACCTGTTCAGGTGTTATATTTACAAAGCCCTTATCGAAATCCAGAGTAGTCCTTTTTTAGATATAGGTGGATAAAAAGATTTTATGTCGTATTTTATAAATGCTTATTTCTCTTTAATTTTATTTCATGGAACCAAGAAATACATTCAAGGATCGCGACACAAGCTCACCAATGGAAGGTCACACCTTCCATTGGTTAGCTTGTGTCGCGATCCTTAATAAGTTACACATTTTTTTTTTCATTATTTCCTGGCTTATTTTACTCAGTTAAGTTTTGGTTGGGTTTATTAGTCAAAATGAAGGATTACTGGGGAATTCAAGTTTATGGTCTTTTATAGTTAAAAATTCTTGCTTACCACATAGTATATGGACCCTGTCACATACCCAGTTTGGCTGGTATGTTTTTCGACTCCTCATTTCAATCTGCAAATTCGGTGCCTTTTTGTACGACACATGGCCCAGTGGATAAAAGCGTCGGTTAGATCCAGTTGTGAGTTCAATATCAGGCTGCTGTAGTGGTGAACCAAAACTTGGAGAGTTGAGATAAAGGGAAATAACCGAGACATCCGGAAGAGTCATGTCACGTGAGACTAGAACAATCAACTGGACGAAATAAAGGGTTTGGTTCGAAATTCCAATCACCTGAAGAAGACCGGAGCGTACAATGGCCGAAACGTTGTGAATATGGCAATGAAGATGAGGATAACAGTCCGAATATTGTAAATAATATAAGTGACTTCTTCATTTATTTTCCACCGTAAATCTTCCGGATCATTGTATAAATATTCCTTGTTTTGCCACCTTTAACTACAATATTTTTTAAATTTTTTTTTTTTTTTTTTTTTTTTTACTTCAGTAGTTAATAGCTTTTGTAAATTACTATTAACTTTTCTGAATTTAATATTGTTTGTTATCCATAGCTTATCCTTTTTGAAGTTCGGCAGCGGGTAATTCCTAGTTTTGAATTTGAATTTTTCTGCATTTTATTTTATTTTTTTAATTTTTTTTTTTTATAAGCGTTTCACCCCAAGCAAGGCGGGAAGTCACTAGCACGCAAGGGGTTACAGAGAGTTGGAGCAAGAGCAAAGAGGAGTGATAGAGGAAAGGATGAAGAGACGGATAGAGTATAGATCAGGACATCTGGAGACATCGATTGACATTACATTTGAATAGTTGGAGATTATAGCTATCAGGGAAACAGGAAAAGGGGGGGAGTTCCACAGGCGAGAGGTGCGAGACATGAAGCTATTGGAGTAGAAGAGACGGCTACATATAACAATTTCGACAGTGAAAAGATGTGAGTGAGATGCCAGCCTAGTAGAACGCTTAAATTCATGAAGTCTGGGAACCAGTGAAAGCAGCTTATCGGAGCAATTACCATGAAAGTATTTGTGAAAAAGACAGAGGGAGGCGATGGCACGTCTGTGAGAGAGCGACTGCAGACGAGATGCCAGATCAGGGCCAATTACGTTGCATATCCGTCTCTGGATCTTATCAAGAACCTTGAGACAAACAGAAGGGGCTCCAGACCATATATGGCGGCAATACTCCATGCAAGGGCGAATGGTTGATTTGTAGATTTGAAGGATCTACTCTGGCGAGAAAAATTTCCTGGCGCGGCACAGGGAGCCAACTTTCCTTGCGGTGGACGAAGCTATTGACTCAATGTAATTGTTTCATCTCAGGTCAGCAGTAGTCGCAAAGAGGAGCTCTCGAGCAGTTTTTGCTTTGCCCCTTAAATATTTATGTAAGGAAAACAGTACCTTTCATCTCATTCTGGTAAGGAATTGCTCATTGTTTGTAATAAATTTAGCATGTATTCGGGCGTAGGTTGTAGGGGTGGTTTTTTTTTATAGCGAGTACCGTATTTTAAATTCTTGCATTGTAGTTTCCCTCTGCAAATTCTGTAACTGCCATTTTGCGTTCGAAAAACCGTGTAAAAGCGAATTAATACTGAATAATACTTATTAAAACATATAGTATGTCAAAATGTACCGGCTATGATAATTTATGAAATCGTAACAAAAAATACACTAAAAATAAAAGTGTTCAGCTGTAAAACAGGAACAAAATATTATAATTATAAAACTTTTATTGGTCAAACCTGAATTAGACCAGGAAACTATTCTATTAAAAAGTGCTCAATACATGTATAAAGAAAATACAAATTTAACATGAAGAGGCCACCAAACAGTCCTTGCCGTTTTTTTTACGTCGTGTGGGGAAAAAAGTGATCACTGATATGCAAATGAGTGTGTCACGTGCCGTGTAAACGGAAGGGCAGGGTTGGGGAGCATTACACTTGAACAATGCGGGTGCGTTGTGCACACGCATCTGTCCTAGCAGCGACGAGGAAACATGGCGGTGCCAAAGCAGCTCGTTCGGGAGTGGCTGCTTTATGACTGCAAGGTGGTCTTGTCCTCAGACGCATCAATTCGCCTTTGAGGATAATACTGTGAGTGAACGCACCGCCAGTCATTGGTTCAGGTCCAGAAATCTCTCTTTGTGATGAACCCCATACTGGCCGGCCATAAGAACTGGATAATGAGGTCCTGAAGGCAACAGCCAAACCTGTGGTGAGTTTGCCAAACACTTCTATCTTTCTGATGAAACAGTCAGATTTCAACTTCATCGCATTAGGGAAAGCGTACGATTTGAAAAAAATGTGTATCCAACAACACTGTCGAAAGGTAACAGGTGACAGCCTGTTTCTCGTTGTTTTCCCGGCACCGTAACGTACCCATATTTGATCGAGTGCCCACCAGTGGCGAAAAATGGCTCCTCTATGGTACTCCCAGGCGTGCCAGTCATTGGTTGTCAGAACTGTTCCCTGTGCTTCACACAACAAGATAACCTCTACATCAACGCAAGTTCATACTCTGTATCTGGTGAATTAGTCGACAAGTGGTGCCCAATAAGATGCTACCAACCGGCTAAACCATCACTGCAGACTTGCACTCATTGTAGTTGGAACGTGTGCAACAGGCACTGAAGCGGAAGGAGCCAGCATTGTTCAATCTCAAGGGTATACTGTTCCTACATAGCAATGCCAGGCTTTATGTAGCACGGGTGGCCAGGGATACGATACGGCGACTTGGCTGGGTAACACCGTGATATCCACCTTACTCCCTGAACCTTGCTGCAACTGATTACTACTTCTACCATTCCCTGGGCAACCACATTCCTTAGAAATCCTTTTTCGGAGTTTCATGGATATTTTCACAGGCATTCATGGGTAGATTTCTTAGTGTACTAAAATTATGTCACATCTTGATTTTGTGGGAATCAAGTAAATACCAATTTATTCACAGTTCGTATTTCCTTTGTTGCTTGCGTAAAAAAGTTGCCTTTTACCATGACGAACGCTTTTTCAGTTAATTCTGTTGATGACGTAACATCAATATGTTGGATATAATTTTGAAATTGTTTAGTTATAATTATTTTTTCTGCCAGTCGCAATGGCGGAGTGAGACACGCTGCAAGAGCCACTCCGTTTCGCGAAGCTCATCCCTTAATCGAGACGCAATCCCGCCGACCCTCCGATGGAACGTCATCGAACGAGGGCCAATAACCCCCAGAAATCTCCACTGCCAGTGGAGTAAAAGAAAATCTGTACGCAAGAGAAAAATATTTAACTATTTTTTTTTTTTTTATCTCCACGTCCCGTGCAACAGACCCCCCCGGGCAAACCAAATTACCGGTAGAAAATGTATCGGCACAGGTCGCATCTCAAATCAACGACTTCCCCACTTTAAAATTTTGATTTTGTTTATAGATATTTTGTTTAATTATTTTTTTTTTTTTATTGTTGGCGTAGATGTTAATGGCTTCTCGGTTTTCAAGGTTTCGAAGTTATCAACTTCCTTTTTAAAACTTTTTAAATTTCTACAATTGATATAAAGGTTTTACCATCGGGATATTTAATGTTGGGTAACTTGGAAGAATAGAAAAGCAGGAATTATTGGCTCGGGTCGTTGATCCTTATACCATTAGTGTCTATATGAAAGCCAGTCCAGAGTATGATGATAAACTACAGCCGACAGAAAGGCCTCTGATCGGGAGATTGGGGTCTTTTAATTGTTGTTCCCAGATCTACCTTAGTCCGGCATGGTAGCACTTGTTAGGGAGTCCCAGCTATGGACAAATAGTGGAAACAAAAACAAAAAACAAAAAACTATGGAAGCATAAAAATACAATTTTATAGAATGACCAACAATATATTTTATCTGTAATTGAAAGCAGACAATTACGTTTAAAATATATTTAGTTGAAGCCATAAAATTGTGTTCAAAATATTTAGATTTCAGCATTAAATAACCTATAGAAGTATTGATATGCCACTAAACAAAATCAACCAACCAAGATGAAAGAACTCTTTCATGACATTAATCCTTATAATATCTGACAATTTCTTACTTTCTTATAATATCTGACAAGAGAAATCAAACTGTATTCCAAACAAAATATAAGTTCAACAAAACTACAACATAAAACACATATCGTCTCAAGTAATCATGTCCCCACAAACATGTATATGCACAAAAGCTGAGTATCATCTACCATGTATTCAATTGTGAAAACAGAATAACATATATTTTTATTACTTCAAAGTTCTCCAAAAAATTAAATTTCGGCATTAAATGACCCATAAGGAGTCGATATGCCGTTAAACAAATATACAAATACAAATTCTACGAGAAACCAAAACCAAAGACGGACATCAGAGATAGTACAAGTAGGTAGTTGTAAAAACAGTAAAATATTACGGAAATGGTTTTGTCCTCAATGCCAAATGGAAGAGTCAGATCCATAGACATTGGACGAACAACCATAATATAGGCATTTATCAAAGATCGTCAAAAGAATTATCAATAAAATTCTATCATTCCACGTAAAAAATTTGAAAAGTTTGGAAAACCTGTGGCATTTTCGTGAGTTTGTCGGAGTTACCTCCTCCTTAATTTTCTAATTTCGAAACAGCTACTTGGGGACGCTCTCAATTGACTATATATACTTGGCGAGACCTCGTCTCGTTCTCTTTTCTTCTCATTTTTCAGCTGATACGACACGATGTAAGTCTCTAGTGAAGATTTGTGTCTTCCCCTTTGGGGAAGAGGCGCTATGCATTTCATTCAGGAAACACGCATGAACATTGCACACACACGTACGTACGAACATTCACATTCACTTACACATACTTTGACTATAAACGTTCTACGTGCATTCATACACACTAATTATCGTCTTTGTCCATTGTAACCCTTATTGTATGCCAATACACATATATCTGTTTGTATATATATATATATATATATATATATATATATATATATATATATATATATATATATATATATATCGGTCTTTGTTGTTTTCCTCACATTTTCCTTTTGCACTTCTGTTGGCGGGCTCATACTCCGGGAGAGTCCGCCATGTTTGTAGTGGGCTATTTCAGGAGAGGCACGTTATTGTCCCACAACGCGTACAAACGGCCCGCTACATTATTAATTCAAAGACAGTGACGTTTGTAGAGAACTGATAAGAGTTATTTACAGAATTGCTAAAGATGAGAAATCACACTGATTTGCAGAATGCATTTAAGTAGAAACAACTCTTATGATGATGATGATGAGGAGGAGGAGGAGGGGGAGGAGGAGGGGGAGGAGGAAGAGGATGTTGATATATTCGTCGTGGTCAATTTTATCTCGTATCCAAGAATTTAATTTCTTCTTTGCTGATCGCTTCCTTTATGATGATGGCGTTGATGACTAAATTCGCCGCCAACATGCAGGTTCTGGACTAGAAGCTTCCAGTTTCTCCAAAACCTGTTCCCGTCATCCATTCTCTATCGCCGTTTGGCTTTGCAATAGTTGGTTGGAGGTGAATAAAAAACCAGAGCGGAAACAAGTACCGATGGCGTGAATTTGTTTACGGTGGATCTGAACTTACCCGAAAAGTGACCCACACACTTGATTTCATGACCTTCCTCTGCAACACACATGGCATGAGACATGCAGAATCCACTTATGAAACTGCAATTTGCTGCCGCTGACCCTGTTATAATAATGATGATAAACAGAAGTTAAGTGTTAATAGAATAGTGATCTGGAAAATTTATAAAAAAAAATGTAGGTCATTTTTTTTTCATATGGCGCGTTTCGTCGTTCAAGACTTCATCAGACTAAAGTGATGTTTACGTTGATGTGATTAAACATGCGCACATGAATGAGAGTGTAAGCTGAAATTTTAAATTATTATTTATTTTTTGTAAATATTTGTTTTGGGTATATCGTGTGGATTATCCCCACGCGGCTTTGCCAGTTGTGTCAAGAAGTCATTAGGTGGCGCTATCAAGCACCTATAAAAGCGGGGCACTTCTTGTCTTTTTCTCTCTTCTCTTCCCAGCATGCTGGAGTAAAAACATCAACCGGGAACTTCCCGGGCATGAGGATATCTTTCCCCTTAGCAGAGTGAAACTTCACACACACACACACACACACACACACACACACACACACACACACACACACACAAAAAAAAAAAAAAATACATACGTGTATTACCCACACAATTCCTAAGGTTCAAAGTCTTCTTACATTTGCATGCCTACTAGTGTATTTTTACTCTTTTTTTACTGTCATATAAAAACAAAAATATAACATATCACCTTGTTGAAATTCCTTCCATATCCTTATACCCGTCATTTCGATGTGAAAATGTTGCTGCCACCTATGTAAATGTTGCTGTCACCTAGTGCGACTTTTGGATAATAAGTGCGACATTACTGTAATTATTGAACAATATAATTCATGCCACTTTGACAGAAAATTTACCAGTAAAAATTCGTTCATCACCATATATGAACGCACAACTTTTAAAAAATTTAAAATCAAACTCAGCGTTGCTACTGCGCGCTCCAAAAACAATAACTCATTTCCAATAGCATTTTCGGATACAACAATACATATATTTTCGTTGTCCTCTTATTACTAAGAGAAAAACAAGAACAACATCTATTCTATACCTGAAGATGTCTGTAGGAACAGACGAAAGCTTGTAGTAAAAATAAGAACTAATACGGCAGAAATTTATATAAACAAGGATCATTTCATTCATAACGGATTCGGAGGTTTTGTATATTATTTGAATTGTTTGCGATGATGGATTTCTCGCCAATTAAATCATTAACCTTTGCATTAGTTTTTTGTGAATAATTCATGAATATATATATATATATATATATATATATATATATATATATATATATATATATAAAGGAATCACACACCTCCAATGCAGCAAAGAGATAGTTAGAGTAAGAACGAGGAAACGGTCTCGAGGAATGCCTGCATTGATCTCATGGACTTTTACTTGCGACCGAACACCAATCACTGGCTCTATGGGGAATGTACACCTGTTTCAACCAAGAGTTACAGGTTTCTGTGTGCATTTGGAAACAATGACGTCACATCTATTATTTTTTTCTTTCGTCACGTGACATTCTATGAAAGCAGATAGAGATTAGCAATCTTTCAAGGTCGGCTGGATAATCTTATAAGTAGACAAACATTACAATAGTTTGCCATAAGTATTATATACATGAGAACCTTGTCATCCGTGGAATTGCCAACTGTGATTTCACTTATCCGCTGATAACAAAATTTACATAGCTTCCGTTTTCAAAGCATTTATGAATTTTTAAAGATCGTAATTGACATGAAAGCATGAAGGGTGGGAGAAGATACTATTAGGACAGAACTTACGTTTGCATCTACCAATTTCAACTGAGTAATGACTAAGCCTAGCTACCAATCTAATTCATCTTCTTTTTCATTATGGGCCGTGTCCTTTCAGGGCGTAGGCGATCATGGCTCTCCACAACTTCCTGTCCCTTGTAGCGCTTAATAAACTTTGTCTTTCTGTTATTTCTCCTAAGCCCTGTTCTGCCATCCATTTACTCAAGCTCATTAAATATGTTAGGCGTTGTTTTCCTCTGTCTCTCTTGCTCTCTATCTGTCTCGTGAGTATCAGATTTTCCAAACCTTCTTTCCTCGTTATGTGCCCTAGTAACCTCAATTGTATCTTCTTGATGTTAAGTATGAGTTTCCTTTTTGTTTCCAAACTCTCCAAGACTTCGTCGTTACTCACATGTTCCGTTCACGGTATGCTCAGCATCCTTCTGTGGAACCACATTTCTGTTGCTTCAAGTTTCCTCTTCATTTTTGAGAAGAACGTTCAGCACCCATTGCCATACAGGAGGACAGATATCACATAGCAGTTTCCTTGTTTCAAACGAAATTTTCCCATTTCTCAGTACTCTAGCTTTTGGAATGTCTCCCTGGTTATCGTAATACGCCTTCGGATTTCAGTGTCGCTCTTTTTGTCCTTCCCAGATATTTAAATTTCCGCACTTGTTTGATTCTGGTATCTCCGATTTGCAATTCGCATTTTGGACTCATCTTTTTGCTAACAATCATGCATTCTGTCTTCTTGCAGTTGATGTCTAATCCTTTATGCTCGCCTTCCTTCACTGCCTTCTGTAATACCCTGCGTAAATTTGTAAAATCGGGGTACCAAAGTGGAAAGGTCATCAAAACAATTAGCATGTGTTACGGAGGTGGGAAAGTGATTGAAACCGTGATGTCAGGTCAGGACTGATATCATTGCGGGTAATTTTTTCTTTTTTTTTTCACAAAAATCTCTAGATGCCTCTCAGAAGCATCAGACCAGTTGTGTCGGCAGTATTCAATGCAGGGACGAAGGATAGACTTATAATAGTTTGCTATAAGTATTATACACATTATAACCTTATCATCCGCGGAATCGTCAACAGTGATCTGACTCATGTAAAAATAGGACAGGGTATAAGCAGCCAGATACTTTTTGGAATGACACAGATGTGCAAGATAGATTACCCCCCCCAAAAAAAAATCTGTGTAGCACGACACAGTGAACCAACTTTCTTAGTAGCAGACCGATCAATTGATTCGATGACGTTGTTCCATTTTATATCAGTGGGAAATGTTAGATCAAGAAGACGCAATGAGTTATGAATATCTCTACTATGTGTTTAGCGGAATTATACCCGCTCTTCAGGAGACTTGTTTTAATTCTTGTTAATCATTTCACCCCAAACAAGGTGAGGAAGTCACTGAGACGTGAAGATTTACTAAATTTGAGAAACCTTGTTTCTGGAGAGGGGACAATAAAAGAACAGGGTTCAACGAGACAGGTGGTGACGAATGGCGTTTCATTTTGAATCTTTGAAGATCGTACTTGACAAGAAAGCAAGAAGCAAGAGTTCCACAGGCTTGAAGTGCGATAGAAGAAACTATTAAAAAAGAACTTACGGTTACATTTAAACATTTCAACTATAAAATAATGAGACCTTGCCGCCAATTTATTAGTACACTTAAATTTATAAAGTCAAGGTACCAAGGAGGAAAGAAAAATAACCATGAAAATATTTATAGAAAAGGCCCAGGGAAGCTATGTTACAATGGTGGGAAAATGACTAAAGCTGAGATGCCAGGTCAGGACCAATAACATTGTAGATTCTTCCATGGATTTTTATCATGAATCTCTAAATACATAGACGAGGCACCAGACCAGATGTGACAGCAATATTCAATGCATGGACAAATGATAGATTTATAAATCTTACTTAAAGACATTGATGGCCATTATTATTTTTAGTTTTATTCTCCGAGGTCTCATGACATAAAATAATTGTTTTTATTTCGCAATTCCCCCATTTATTGACCCCCTCCCCGTTTATTAGATTTTCCCTAAGCATATTTATGACTTTTTTTCTGCTTTATCCACCCCATTCATTTTTATTTACGATCACCCCTTTTATTTGACACCGAGAATCGGAGTTAGAACATACTGAACAATTGTAACTTTTAATCGGAACTACTTAAATTAACTGGTCCGTTCGTAAAAGACAGGATATAATTTTTTTTAACAATTTTTGTAAATTAGCATTCACTGAATCTTCCTTTACCTACGATGTTTTTCAGAATCGAGAATCGAAAAATATTAATTTTTTTATGATTTTAAAATCATAAAATCTATTTAACGGGACGTTCATAATATAAATACACTGCCAAATCGATCCTTGATTTTTTAAAGAGTTACCTGTACTTTATTTTTATTTACAAATTTCAAATGTTTAAGGCCATGTTACGTTGAAGCACCGGTTCTCGTACAATCACCGAAGTTAAGCAACGTCGTGCCTGGTCATCACGTAGATGGATGACCGCGTAGGAATACCAGGTGCTGTAAGCGTGGGTGCTTTTATTTACAAATTTCAAAGGCTTATCAACTGAGGAAAAGAACAACATCAGCATTATGTAATTATCAAGTTTCAAGCTTGTCATTTATAAACAAAGTATAGATAACTCTTCAAAAACTCGGGAATCGATTTGACATTGCATTTATATTATGTACATGACTCCGCTTCTAAATTTCTTTTAATCATTTCGCCCCAAGCAAGGCAATAAAGCCACTAAGACGCAAGAGGTTAGTGAGTGTCAAAGAATATGAGAAAAAGAAAAACATTAAGGTGAGAGAACAGTAAAAGAACAGAAATTAAGAAAACAGAAGATAACGATTGACATTGCATTTAATTTTTTGAAGATCATATTTAACTGGAAAGCAAGAAATCGGAAGAGAGTTCCACAAGCGAGAAGTGCGATAGAAGAAACTGTTAGCATAGAACTTACGGTTACATTTAGCCATTTCAAGTGTAAAGTGATGAGACTTTGTCGTCAATCTGGTAGTGCACAAATTCATAATCTAGGTCTTCATCAGAACAATTACCATGAAAGTATTTATAGAAAAGAAAAGGCTATTTAGCCGGTCCCGGTAAAACAGACAAACCTATTTTTAAGCTTATTTTAACGGTTTCGGTAAAATAGAACGCCCAGGCTATTTTGCCGGTAAAATTTTGTATTATTGTGAAGGGCGGTAATGGTAAAAATAACAACAGACAGATTTAACACAGAAGTTTATTTATTTTTACCATCAGTTGTTAAGACAATTTAAAATCTTTTCCATCATCAATTGTTAAGACAAATTAAAATCATTTATGCATCATCAATTATAAAAAGAAATATAAAAGTCTCTAAATATTTTAAATACTTGAGGCATATTAGTCTCTGCAAATCTAAAACTTGCCCTTGGGCATGGTTTTCTTGGTTCAGCACCCACTGAAGACAACAGTTCACAGACCACAGAATCGATGTTGTTCAAGTCCTGCCTACACAGCCCACACAACCAATATGCTGACGATTTCAAAGATAATATATTCTTAGTTCTAAAACACGACTTATATTTACCGACAAAATAGCCTTGGTGTCTATTTTACCAGCATCGGCAAAATAATACACTCGGTATCTATTTTACTAGCATCGGCAAAATAACTTTGGTGTATTTTTACTAGCATCGGCAAAATAGCCTTGGTGTCTGTTTTAGCAGCATCGGCAAAATGGTTTTGGTGACTATTTTACCAGTATCGGCAAAATAGCCTTGGTATCTATTTTACTAGCACCGGCAAAATAGCCTTGGTGTCTATTTTACCAGCATCGGCAAAATAGTTTTGATGTTTATTTTATCAACCTTGGCAAAATAGCCTATTAAAGGCACATTACGGTTAAAAATAAATTGATTCAGAGAAATATTGTGAGCAAAAGCACTAAAGAAAAAAGAAAAAATATCTTTTCTTTTTGTTTCTTTTTTTATTTATTTTTTTTAACGAGCGGACCAGCTTATTTAATTAGTGACTTTTAATCTTTCAAGGGTTTGAAAAATTTAAGATTTTTCTGCTGCAGTCTCTTCCGTGAATAAAATCAGCGCATGTAACTTGTGAAGATCACGAACAGCTTTCGTTATTTCCGTGTATAAAATAGCATAGTAATTCATTTACATGTCTCATTATTTCCTGGTGAGTCACTCATTCATATTCAGGCGTGTCTTTCTCATTATCTTCGTTGCTTTATTTGCGTAGTTTCGATATAATTATTTATATTTATATAGTTTATCGTCTAAACGTTTATGTTATTATCAAGAGAAAAGACCAAAATATTTTTTGATTATTTTTTTTTACATTTTTTTATCCTTCCTAGCACGTCCAAAATTTTAGTTAAAAATTAAATTAAATTTAGTTAAAATCTTGCTTTTTTTGAGTCAGCAAAATTGCCATAAAATCAATCATGTCAGCCATTTTTGACAACTTTGTAAACAAAAGTGAAATTCTCTGTTTAAAAATCTTGTAAAATTCAATTATATTTTTTTGAAAATTAGAAAATTTAAAGTTTACTTAATGCAATTGGAAACAAACATTACTTAATTTTTTAGCAGAAAAAATTTAGTTGAAGCATGTCTAACCGTGGTGATTGGTTTTGGAGGTGTGAATTGACGTTTTCGACAACTAACGTCAGGCCAATATATCGGACGGAAGGACAGAAGTGGCAGTATTTTCGAATCTTGTGAACCAGCTTATTTAACTAAAAAGTAATTTTTTAAAATTAAATACTTTCAAAAGTTTAATATTTTATTGAATTTTTAGGTACTTTTTTAACGAAGATATGTCCAAAGCCTGAATCACTGTTTTCGTCCCTAAAATTGAATCTAAAAAAGAAAATAATTAATAATTACAGTATGTCTCTCACTGAAAAACAATAATTTAATTATATTTAAAATAAATGAAATTAAAATATTTAATGAAATAGGATGTGAAAAAGAAAATTAAAAATTTTGAAAATGTGACAATGATGGTCAGTCAGAGAATTTGATACGTACTAGCCAGGAAAGCAAATTTCTCAAGGTCTTCCTCTTAAAATGTTTTTAATAAATTTTTTGCATATTAAAAAATACTATCGTATCGCAGATTGTAATAAGCTTTCAAATTTATGATCTGTAAAAATAAATATTTTAATAACAGCATTTCCAAAAATACACACATTCAAACTTAATTTTAAAATATTTAACAAATTTATCACATTTTGTATTTAAATTGGAAAAAAGAAAACATTTCTTGTAAAAATTCATTTTTCCTCGGAAAAATATTTTGGCTACAGACAGTATTGTCCTTAATTATTCATAAAAACCATTTAAAAGTATTAGTTTTATTGGGTTTTGTATTTTACAATTCAGAGTTGAATTTTGGATAATATCGAGTTGAAATTTGAAAAAATTGATGATTTATATTCTTCAAAGTCTTCTGCTTTTAAAACTGATATAATCACAAAATTACACAGAAGTCGAATTTTCGAGTTTTCATAAAATTAAGTAAGTGGGGGTAACAGATGCAAAAAAAATACTTTTACCATGACTTTCTAAAAACCATACATTTCTAAAATAATTTCGTTCATTTGTGAATAAGTTCTGAAAGTTTCACTAAAATCCGACAAATATTTGATTTTTGCAAGAATTTCCAATTTAATGTGTTTTTCAATTGAAAAAAGGCGCTAAAAAAACTAATGGTAAATATTATGTGACCGCTGATATAAAAAAAAAAATTAATCAAATTTTTGAACACGCTTGAAAGAATTAAAATTTTTTAAAAAATAATTGAAAAATATTTTGATTATTCTTCTTGATAATAACAAACATTTTGACGAAAAAAACTTTATTTTTATTAAGTTTGAGGCCTTTTTCATTGCGTTACGGACGCTGTTTTTTCGGCTAATTATTGAAGATACCTAGAAAAATATGATAAAATTAAACAGACAGATCTTGTTAAGGTTCCTTTTAGTCAAACTTTTATATATATATATATATATATATACGCTACAGAAAACACCACATTGGTTTTTTGATAATGACTGAGATGGTAAAAAGTACTTGAACAAAAATAACAATATGAACTTTGGGCAGTTTATCTACAACTTCGAGCACAATACTAAACACACACACACACACATATATATATATATATATATATATATATATATATATATATATATATATATATATATATATATATATATATATCGCGCTTGTAGACCGAATACCACAAATAAATACAGAACGTTCCAAACGAAGGTGACAGCTCGAATGTTGGAAATATTATCGTCTCTCTCTCGTGGCCAACGCCCACATCGTATGACTCTCAACCAGTACTCTTCACGGTGAGATCGGGCAGGCGCAAGTTTGCACGCGAGATAAACAAAATGGACAATAGGAACGTATTTTTTCCGTTTTCATTATTGACGTACACGAACTTATTTTATCATTCGGGTGGGGTTGAAACGAGAACGAAAGTGGATACTTATTCTATTTTGGCTGTTGTCGACAACACTACAGTTTCCGTGACACCGTCAGATGACATCCCCTGATACCTAATGTACGCTTTGACCAAAGCATTTTTTAGGCATTCATAAACTATTATATAGTGCTCCTGCATTTTTCTCTTTTCAATTTTCTCTTACTATGTATCGAGCATCCATATTTTCTGCTTTTTACGGCAAGCTCTCAAGAAACCGTTGTTGAAGTGTCAACAAGTAGAACTCGTGGTAAAGTCGCGATCTGAAATATGAGGTTTGTGAGTGTTTCACAAAAGAAGAGAGATTTGATTTTTTGATAGAAAAAAAAATCAATGTATTTGATGATTGAAAAACATTGATATTATCTCTTAGCATCATTTTTTTCTTTCGAGCGGAAATCCACACATCCATACGAGAGAGGCGCTGAAAAGTTTTCAAATAGATTCTTCCCTTAGAAAAAAAAGTTGATGGTAGGAATTTAAGAAGTGGTTCTTGGTTCTTATCGAAAATTTTGCGGCACATTCACACACATATATATAAGTACCGAAAAGGGCATTTTAAAATGATAAATATTTCCTGAAGCTTTTATTTTACGTTTAATTTCAAGCTAACATCAAATTTAATATTTCCAATAAACAAAATACTTCGTTGTATTTCTAATCGAAAATCGCTAATATCGTCTATACTGACAAATCCGTCAACACAGCGTAATTCTCTTTATTAAAAATCTTTCAAAAATAAAATATATTTTCTGAAACTTTTTTTTTTTTGAGAAAGAATAAAAACTGACTTAAATTTTAATCAATCGGAATTAAAACAAATATTACTTGATTTTGGTTTAAAATATCGCAGAAAAGCATTTTTTTTTTTTTTTAATACGGAGCCGGCTGTTTTTATGAAGTGTTGACATATTTTTGGATAACCGGATATTTGCGAGATTTATGTCAGTGGGGAAATAACTGTAGTAAACTTGCATGACGAATACAACGTAAACGCAGTTTTTATATAATTTTTAACTACCCAGTAATTTAAAAAATAATAAAATATTTTAAACATTCTAATATATCATTGAATTCTAGGTACTTTGGTTTCGTAATTTTACTTATGAAGATGTTAGTTGAAAAAATGTTAGAAAATGACGAATAAAATTAGACTAGAGTTACCGCTGTTATTTTCTGATAATATCGTGTATGGATTAGCGTATTTACAAAAATTGGCACGTTTATATACCCACCAAAAAATTCAAAATTCTTTTTAAAATACTGTGGATCGCTGAATTGTAGTAAGCTTTAGCATCTATGATTAGTAAATAGTCTTTATTTAATAACAATATCACCTAAACGCTACAAATTAATAATACTTAATTTGAAAGGATTTAAAATTTTATAGTTAAAATTTGTAAAAAATGAAATCAGTTCTTATAAAAATTCATTATTCATCGATTTTTTCTTAAGACAATAGTATCCATAATATATCTTATTTATAAAAGCAATTAAAAGTTTTTCTAATCAAATAATGTCTTGGTTTTATTGCATTTTTTATACAGATTTTCTGTAAAATTGGGTTCCAAGTACTTGTACTTATAACTAATATAAACATTAAGCCCTACAAAAATTTTTTCAACATTTTATAAAATTAAATAAGTGATCGTTAACAGAATTAAAGACAAATTTGACCAAGTTTCATTAAAATCCGACAATTACCTGATTTTTGCAAGAATTTCCAAATCAATGCGTTTTGCACAACAAAACGACACTAAAATTTTCCATACTAATTTATGGCGCAAGAAAAACAAATTTTTTTACCAAAATTTTGAAGGTTCTAAAAAGGATTAAAAAAATATAATTTAATAATAAAAATACTTTAATTATGACAAATATTTTGACAATAAAACTGTTTTTATTAAGTTTGGGATATTATTTCATCATGTATGCTCATTTTTTAGCGAATCTTTGGATGTATGTATAAAAAATAATTGTAGTTCGCAATACTTATCGGAAGTGGACTCAGTGTTTCTAGATTCGTCAGGTAGAAATGATTGCATTAATAAATAATAATAATTATTATTATTATGTTTGATGTAAATACACGCATGCACACATATATAATGTGTTATGTGTGTGTGTATCATTATTATAGTTATTAAAGTAAATGCATTTTATAATAATAATAATGTTGATGATGATAAAAATACTCTTTAATAATTAATGTAATCATTCTTGTCTGGGTCCTGACGATGACAAAACTCCGAGTCAACTTCCGATAAGTATTGCGAGTTTTAATTCTGACAAAAAAGATTCCTCTAGATAACTATTGAGCACTTTATTGGCAGAAATTCTGTTGAAGATTGAATTATATAATTTTACGTATATCAACACCTGACTGTACTGGCGAAGTTTAACGTTCGTATCAAAAAAAGAGACGTTTCGACGTTTCAAATTATTTCATATCTCAGAAGACTTCTTGTTTTAATTTTCCTTTTTTTATAATCGTGACTTAGGATTAAGAATGCCCGACCCACTTCTTACTCCAAATAAGATAAAATCTTAAAAAAGAGAAACATGCTTCTTACTTGTAATATATTTTCTCTCTTGGATAAAAAGAATATACACCTAGAGTGCTAACTGACCATTTTCCAGCATATAGAATTTACTAGTTACCATACGTTCTCTGTTGCGAGTATGACTGAAATTGTGTGGTTCTAACTTGGGGCAAAGGGATTTTACAAAAACAATACATCCAGCGCATTAGTTGCTCATCGTAATGAGAGTGACCATTATTTCGATATAAAAAAATGTTACTCTAATTAAGAGAGTGTAGCGGACTGTCGGTTTACGTGTTGTTAAATTAGGAACACGTGTTTATTCTTGCTAGAATATTAAAAAGGTCTACTACAAGAATATGGCGGACTCAAGTTGAGTCCAACCGAAGATGTAAAGAAAACAAACAAGACCGATATATATATATATATATATATATATATATATATATATATAGACAACAAGCATATGTATTAATCAACAAAATTTACAATGGACATAGACATTTGAACAGTTGTGTTTGTGTGTGAACGTAGAGTTTGTATTTTGGTGAATGTTCCTATGTACGTGTATGTGTGTATAATGCTCATGGTGTCTCCCACAAATGGGAAGACGGAATCTTTTGCGAGAGCTTACACTGTAGATGTTTTCGCTGAAATGAAAATGAGAACAAGGCAAGAAATCTCTTAGTATTTATTAGTGTAGGGAGAGCGTCCCCTAGTGAACAGTTAGGAAATTAAGGAGAAGTTAACTCCGACAAAAGAAAACAATTCACTAAGACGAAAATGTTTAGAAATTGCTTTAATCGCTAGATCATGTGTGGGGTATTCACCACTCACACCATGGTAGTAGGAATTAGGCTTGTTTTCAACAGGAAAATAAACGCACACAATCACAGGAAAAGCATTGTAAATTTTATGTTAATTTCTTATTTATATATTTATGTGGATTGGATTTTTTTACGTCATAATAGTGTTATGGTACATGTTGTAAAAGGGTAATATTAGGTACATCCATGAGATCGCAAAAAAAAAAAAAGAGCATAGCATGATGAAAAAGACGCCAAACTTGACGAAAACAAAATGTTATCGTCTAAATGCTTATGTTATTATTAAGAGGAAAGATCAAAGTTTATTTTAATTATTTTAAAAAATTTTCCTTCTTTTTAGAACATTCTAAATTTTGATTAAAAAAAAAAAAAAAACTTGTTTCTCTTTGTATCACCGGAACTAGTAAAATAATATATACAATTTTTAGCACGGTTTTTTTTTTTTTTTTTTTGTATGACACACATTAATTTAGAAAATCTTGCAAAAATAAAAATAATTGTCGGATGTTAATGAAACTTTCAGAAACTATTCACAGATGATCGAAATTATTATAAATGTTTTTTTCATTAAAGTCATGGCAGAAATATTTTTTTATATTTATTACCCCACTCCCTAACTAATTTTATGAAAATGCTAGAAATTCGATCGCGTCAGGTTTAGTGATTACAATAGTTAAAAGCACAAGGCTTTGAGGAATGCAAATCATATTTTTTTTTGTTTTTAATTGCACCCCTCTACCTGAAAATCAGCTCTGAATTGTAACATACAAAACTCAATAAAACAAAGATATTATTTAATTTCAAATGCTTTTATTTGCTTTTAGTTGTTTTTATGAATATGGACAATATTTTCTGAAAGCAAAAAATTTTTTGTATGAAAAATGAATTTTTAATACAATTATTTGTTATTTCTTTAATTATAATAGATTTTTACATTTAAGTTATTAGAATATTATAAAATTAGTTAAAAGCTGCATTGGGTTTCCTAAGTGTCCTTATGAAATAGATCTTTTGTTATTTGAGTTAAGCATTGTTCTCCGCTGTTAAGGCCTTTACTTTTGCGAAACACGTGTGGAGAAGTTAATTTGATTTTTCAATTTCAACTGAGAAGGGTACCTATAAGTATCAGTATCATCTTATGAAATTTATATGATCTTATTTTTATAATCTCAGTTATGACATTTTTCCATAAATGAAACATTAAAATTAATAAAATGAATGGAAATACAAATAATACAGTAAAATGTAATAAATGTACATAAAATTATAGTATTTTATGTACACTTCTGATAAAATTTCATAAGAAAGGTACCTATAGATTAATAAATTAACCTTTCTTATGAAATATGAAATTTAATCTCACTCTTAACAGTCTTATTTTAATTTCTTTATAATATATTTTCCATAAAGCATCGTAATCGTAAAGATGAAAGCTAAGTACAAAAAAAAAAAAAAAATTAGAGCGCTGAAAGTTTTCCTTAAAAATAACGAGGTAAATAATTCTTTCACTTAAATGTAAATAATTTCACTTTTCTCCTTCCGTAGAACAAATTATCCTCACGAAACCCGTCAATATGTCATTCATCATCTGTGAAGTGAGGCGAAAGTTTATGACCTGCTTTGTTTTATTTTCAAATTACATCTTTTCGGTGCAGAAGTTAAGTTAAGCTTGGTTCAAAATATTTTAAATAAACATTATAATTTCTGATTTTCTTAAAATAAGTTTTGAAAAAATGATAATTGATATTTAAAAGAATTTCAAAGTGAAATTTTCATTTTTTTTATAAAATGGAAAAAAATGGTTGCCAAAGATTTTTAATGAAAATTTCGGACGTGCTAGGAACGATTAAAAAATATAAAAAAATATCCCTAAAATACTTTGATTTTTCCTCTTAATAACATAAACATTTAGACGATAAAATTTTGTTTTCGTAAAGTTTGGCGTCTTTTTCATCATGCAATGCTCTTTTTTTAGGGATCTTCTGGAGGTACCTAGAATATTTACTCCGTAGTATTGCAATTCATATCACATAGAAAAGTTACACAAGTGTTATATTCCTTACGGTTCTTGGGTGAAGAGATTGAATCTAATGAATGTCTTTTGGCGGGATGTCTGTATTTTCAGCAGGAACAGTTTTCCTTGCATGTTGGGAGTAATTTTATTATTTTTATTTTTGATTTATTTTAAATAAGGTTTAAATATTATTGTTTTACTTATAATTTTCATTATTATTTCAAATATTATTTTTATTTATTTATAATAATAATACTGAAATCCCTACATATCGACAGTAAATTTGCAGCCAGGTTCTTACGTTTCACCATTCTTAGCAGATCTTGTTATCACAATATGGGATATTTAATAACAAAGATGATAGGGGAAAAAAAAAAGAATTTAAATTAAATCAGATTATATACACATAAAAATAAAAACAATAAATTTTAAAATCCCCAGTGTCACTGGAAAACTTTTCCCAGTTTGTCATACATCTTTTTATCAACATTGTTATTTAGATATAAAAATTTTATATTGGTATCCTATGATCAGCAGTAAAATTTACGAAGCAGTATTTTCAGAGTAGCCAGCCACTTGAGCAAAAGAGGAAATGAAAAGTTTTGTAGTTTACAACTTGGTCGGAAGAACAAATAGATTTAAGCAGAACAATAAAAATGTCCTTCCTTCTTTTCTACTGGGAACAGCTAAGTAGGATTTATTCCAAAACGAACACATTCTTGATATTTATCATATTCCTTCTTGTTATTCGCAAAAATAATAACCCGCTCATTTTTCTTTCCATTATAGCTGGAAAGGAAGCGATACGTTTCCGTAATTATCTCCCCTTCAGTGAATTTTCTATCTTTTCGGGCGTTGTATCAGAATACACTGCACGTTGTTAAAAAAAAAATGACACATTCTTATACGGGTTCGATTGTCCGAGAGAGGCAGGCATTAGCCCGAAAATGTAGATGAGCTTCGCGATCCTCTTAAGAGGTCCTTGATTGATGAATTAAAACAATTTCTTAGACACTTGAGACTGAAATACAATCCTTGAAACGACTGCACTGTATTTCGATCTTCACTGTGCATGCTGGCTTAGGTAGACAAACTATCCAGAAAATAAATATGTACTCAGGACATAATGTAGTATTAATGACCTTTGTGAGTCGTATTGAACTAACTTCATATTGTCTTTGGAGTACTGGATATCAAAGAATCGATTATAATGATGTGCTAAAAGCAATAAGAATAAAGAGACTACTCAAAAAGAACAGAGAAAAATGAATATATTTCCTTTGTTTCGCTCTTCAATTGTTTCCGTTATCTTTACTATATGGGGTCCTTCTCTTCAATTTCCACTTGCAGACTTATATAAAGTCACAGAATTGAGTGTAGTTACCAACTGTCCACTGGTGTGTACAGGCTGTTCGAGATATAGTCTACCAACTAGATTGTTCATTACAATTCCGATGCCACCTGTTGGTGTTACCAGCTGTGTGTCAGGATGTAGAGATAGACTGAATGGAAAAGCTACTCATAGTCTGTCCCAAGTGTCACCTACCTACCTCTCAGAACATGATGGAGACAAGATTTGAGATTTAATTTCTAACCATGGTGTTAATTTCATCTTTCATTCCCCTTCTGAATGTATAGTGAGCTTTTCCCAGTTTGTCGTTAGACAGACACTAATGAGAATAGAGAAACCACATGGGATTATTTTCCATTAAAAACCTGAGAGAGGGATGCATTGTATATTTACATAAATAGTTCATCAGAAAGACACTTTACCTCTTTTGAAAGTGATAAAATGCTGTGATTACCAAAGTTAAGCAGCATTGAACCTAATTTGATTGGTGACAACTTAGGAAAACCAGGTATTGTTTGATTGTAGTTTAATGACAGGTGAAACAAAACAGTGAGTAATGAAAAATAACCAGGAGTTAAAAACAAGTTTGTCAATCTTAAACAATTGTTAGGAAGGAAAGAGCTTTTTACGAAAGAAAAGAAGGATGGAAGGAAGGAGATTGTATTGCAAAAGAAATAAGAAAGGAAGGAAATTGCGTGACGAAGGAAAGAAGAAGATTGTGTTACCAAAGGGAGGAGATTGCGTTACAAAAGAAAGAAGGAAGAAAGGAGACTGCATTTCAAAAGAAAAAAGATGGAAGGAGATTGTGTTATGAAAGAAAGAAGGAAGGAAGGAGATTGCGCTACAAAAGAGAAGCAGATTGTATTACAAAAGAGAAAGAAGGAGATTGTGTTATGCAAGAAAGAAAAAAAAGGAAGGAGATTGCATTATGAAAGTGCGTTACAAAGGAAATTATATGACTTCACTGAATGTCTAGACCTGATAGAGGAACTATATATACATGACTAGTGAAGACTCCAATACCGAAACACTCCAAGGCTCATATTAAGGCATAAAGCACCAATTTATTTCATCTCTTTCTAGATTATACTCTGTGCAAAAATGAGCACAAATGTGAAGAGATAGGCACTGATTCTTTAAGCATTCCGTACCAGATCCCAAACAAATCTGCTAATAGAAAACAGTGTCCTTGTTTTCCCTCCCCAGGCCAATGTACTAATGATGACTAAAATTATAAAAAAACCTTAGTTTGTCTTCCTGCTGTTCCATTCTTCTCTTCTTTATCTTATTTTCTTCTTTCTGGAATCCATTAGAAAGAAAGAATGAATGAATGAATGAAAGGATCTGTAGGTGGTAATAAATACAAAATATTGATTTATTCAGTTGGGATAAGAATGGTATTGAACAAAATGTCAACATTCTCTACCAAGTGTTTCAAGAAATAGGACTCCTGATAATTCTTCCCAGAACAGAAACTATGATTTGGAATTGGAATGAAAGTAGTGATGGCTTGTACCTTGAATCAATCATAAAAATTGAGGATGTGGACTTAGTAAATACTAAAAATTTCAAGTACCTTGGTGTAAGAATCAGTTATAACAAATTTAACTGAGGAAGATAAGGAAATTGACCATAGAATAGAAAGTGATAAGTGTAATTTTGTCCGTCACTGCAAATTGCTACAAAACCAAAAAATTAACCTAAAATCATGAGCTATGTTCTCAAATCATCATCAGATAAAGACTTTCATATGGATGCCATGCATAGCAACAAAATTGTTCAGAAATATCTAAACTGTTAGCTGTATAAAACTGCTTTCTCAGATCAAAACTTAAAATGGCTTCCAATGAATTAAACAAGAAGGTCTTAGAGAGGACCATCCTTCTTCAAAACTTTGTGAACTGGCGCTACAGAATCACAGACAAATGACTGTCTCAAATAACAGAAATCACATCACCTGAGGACTTTCAGCAACAAGTAAAAGGAATAGCACATGTAACTTGAAGAGAAAATAATGACATAATCAAGCTTTTGATGTTCCACACGACTTCAAACAAAAGGTTAGGAAGGAAACCCATCAATATTGGAATGGGTGGTAACAGTTACTGCACTTGAGAAACAGATTTTCCTGAATTGTTTTAATAGAAAGATTTTATAAATTTCAACTAAAAGTAGCACTGAATGCTTAGTTAATGAATGTCAAATGTTTCATTCTAAGGAAATAGCTAATATTATCATGTTAAGAGAATCTATATGGATGAAACTTCTCAGACGTCTGATACATTTAAATCAAAGACTTTAAAGAAGTCTTTGATGTGGTCAGATGACCTTAGAAAGTGAAGGTCTTCGTCCGAGTATTTGTATTTGTTGGCAAGTGCCAAAATTAAAGGAGTTGGCTGGCAAAATCAGTTGTAGAAATTTGCTTCAGAGCAGTCCATTTACTACCATTCAATGACCTGACAAGTAAACTATACTGCTAAAACACAGTAACTCCCAATTGAAGCTACTTCTAAAATTTTTTTAAGTTCTTGCCAGTAAGTCTTTATATGTTTTCCTTTTTAGCCATTGACCAAATCACTAAAATTATAATAAAACTTTTTTTTTTGTTTACTATAAAATGTTTCTCTGTCCTTCCATTTGCTTTTCTTTCTCTTATTTTTGTCACACACATGACAACCATTAGAAAGAAAGAAATGACCAGTAGGTGAAAATATATACAAAATATTGATTTATTTGCTAAAATGTGGAGTTTATCAATCAGAAATATTTGAACTGTCAGCATTTTTCATCTTTTTTTCTTTCCTTTTTTGGAACTTTTTCTTTTTCTTCTCAAGTATTTTCTTCTTCTTCACCATGACAAGATCCAGCACCTTGGACTTCTGACCCTTTTTCTTCATCAAATATTTCTCTTCTTTTAGATCTTTGAGTGCTCCAAGAGACACTTCTGCAATGAGAATAAAAGAAATGAAAAAAAAATATTAGCAATATTTGTATTTGTAGATGTAAATTAAAGAAAGGTTGCTCTCAAAGAACCTGCAAACACCATTTAGGAGAATAATGACATTGACAAGGAGGAAATTCAGAAATTGAGGCAAAATGGTGCATCACAGAAGCCAAATGAAACAAACAAAAAGAATAGAAGAAAAAAATGACATGGCTGAGCAGAGGACATTTGAAAAGAGAAACTGAATCCTTGTCAACAGCAACTTAAAACTAGTGCCAAAACACCATTATGATGAAGATTGACAAAACACATGACAGCAACTATTCTCTGTGCAGTGACAAAGATGAAACACATCAATCATAAATGAATATAGCAAATTAGCCCCAAACTTTTTTATGGCTTGCCAACCTACTACAGGTTATTTAAAGCCAGAAAATATTTTTTGGAAATAATGATTTACTGGTACAAGTCCTACTAATTAACCCATAGCTGGAGTGAGAAAATATGGCTTTATACATTTCCCAAAGGTACCTGCATGTAAGTGAATATAACGAACCCAACTGGAATTGGAACTTGGCTCTCTGATTTACAATTCTGAGCCGTTATCCATTATACCAGCTGCACATCTAAGCATACAGCATCTGGTTTTCTCAAGGGGTCACTGGCTGAGATACTGACCAGCTTGATTTTGCTTAACTTTTCTTTCTTAACACAAGCTAGCCCAGAAGACGTAGATATGAATGGGTAGGAATGGTGACACTTTGGGAATTGTGTATTGAATTTGAACATATGTCATACGAAAAAACGAGGAATTATTTTAGAGAACAGAAAGAGAATTTCTACTTGATTAGTACTAAAAAAAAAAAAAAAAAAAAAAAAAAAAAGCCCCAAAATAACAGACCAGTTAGAGTGTTAGTTTTATTTTTGTAAACTTCTGCTCTAGGGGTAGTAGAAAAAGGTATTAAGATCTGTACTAACTTTGGAATAGCAGCATCTAATTCAACACCAGCACTTTTTTCCTTTCTGAGAGTACCAAAGAGATTCTTATAAAAAGCCAAGCCTACATTTTAAAAGATTTTACAGATTGGTACTGTACAATCCATAGATGGGCAAAAACATTAGCCAATTGCTGGTATCTCCTGACGAGTGGATCAATTGATTGCTGGCGGGTCTGTCTACAAGTTGGGATGCTGAAAATAACATCAATCACCTAAATGACAAATTTTATATCTGTATTAATCCTATGTATGTTGTGGTACAATGGATATCAGCTCAGAATGAGAAACTGAAGAGCCAAGTTCGAATTCATGTTGAGTTTGTTGTATTCACTTGCATGTTTATGAATCCATCTCTTCTCCTCCTAGCTATTGGCTGATAACTAGTCTACTGTAGAAAGCAATGGCAACCTACTGCGGGAAAATCTTCTGCCAAGTCAGTCATGAATTGAAAGAAACATGACTACCATAGTGTGTATCTCATATGGCATTTAAATCTAAAAACTAATTTTGATTTTTTTTTTTTTTTGGAAAAGGTCCTTTGTAATATAAATATATCTTGTGTCTCCCCTTTATTAAATTTTTTAAACCAATTTCGGTGAATTTTCTGTCTTTCGAAACAAAAGAAGTCCAATTACGTTGATTTTCAAAGAAGAAATATTGCTGACATATGAAATCCCTTTTCTAAACAATTATTATCAACATCTGCTTACTTTGAGTTTTATTATCTGCTAGTGTTCACATGTTATCAAAAATGATGGCAAGTATTAAAAGTTTTAATAGTGAGATGCAATGAAACAATGTCTTCAGATTCAATAAACAATTCAATGATGACTAAAGTGAAAGAAAATTACTTACTCTCTTCGGCAGGTAACTGTAATTTGCCCATTTTTGTTGGGTACTTTGTCATGAATTTCTTCGATGAAACCTTGTAGCCCAACATTGCATTCAGCTCTTCTCTCATAGAAGAAATCCTTTGGTGATGGTTAGCCTGTTCTTTTGTATCACCAAGATCCAAACTAAGAAAAATTGGTCAAGGACAATAAGAAATCGAAAGGAATAATCAATAAGGTCAAAACTTTGAAATGGTGTGACACTATGCTTGAGGTACTCACATAGAAAAGGAAGATTTGAATTTAAATTGATCTAAAGTGTTTCTGTTTCATAGTATTGCCAGTCACTCATCGGGATGTGTAGATGGTTGGATAGTTGACAGGGGGAAGAGGCGAGTTGTTATGACAACTTATATGGCAATTCCCAAGGTGGGAGTGCAGAATTAATTTCAACTCCGAACTAATTTCTGGCAGCCACTGCCAAACCCTTATTGCCCCGTTGTTTGACATTTTGTGATTTCCACCTGAAATTTTCTATGCTAACCAACTTGAATTCTATGTCAACTTCAAATTGAAGTACCAGTAATTCACCCAACTGTTCTGTAGTTTGTGGACTGAGGAAAGGATCCATGCTTTATAAGTCTAATAGGGTTTTCTATTATAAAGCAAAAGCTTCTTGGAAGTTGATAACTTCGATTTTAAATAGAGTTGAAATTAGTTCTGTCACTCCCCAGGTGTTACCTACCCAGACTGAGCAAGTTAGTTGTTTGTTGACAATTTAAGGAGGATAAATCAATAAACACAAAGGGGAATAATTTTTCCAAGCAGTCAGAACTTCCCAACCTTCATTTCATCTTGAACCATACCAAGCTCAGCTTTCATATATTACATACATACACACACACACACAATATATGTGATAAAATATAGTTTTAAGCTATGCTATATTTATGGACTAGCAGCGTTGCCTGTGCTTGATTCAAAAATCATATGACTCATACAGAAATCGCTATCACTTGACTTAAAATACTTTCTACCCTTCCTTGCCTTTAAAGGAGTAACCTTTGCCGTGCTGATGTTGCTACATGCCTTACTTCTTGCCTATCTCACACTGCAAATTTTTTCTAAGCTCTATACTAAACATTAAATCTGTTACGAAAAAAAGAACTAAACAAAATGAACACAAATCTATCAGCTTTAAAAAAGGACTGGAAAAACTGAATGAAAAAAGAATGTTAACAACAAATACTTTTTCACACCCAGCACAGTTCTGCGGAATCAGAATCAACGTTGAGTTTAAGCAAGCAAATGAGCCAATTGGAGTAAAGTGCCATGCAGATTTAAATTTTTCCCACTTGTGATGAATGCAGCTATCGATATTTTTTGCATGCTAGTTAACATTCATGTCAGTCAGCTGTTGGCTCTAATGCTGGCCAATAGAATCTTCCTGCCTATTCATGGCAGCCAGCTATAGGCTCTCACTCTGGCCAGTACAAAATGGCCACAAACTACATGAAAACTGCCGTAGAAGCATGAAAAAAATCGATTATTTCCACTATTGATGGGAGTTGGGAAATGCAAAGTTGGTCTTGGCCTTCCCGCTAACTTAGAGCATGTGCATGTAAATTTTGGTGCAGATCTGTGCGGCTGTGCATTTGTTACACACACACACACACACACACACACATCCTGCCTTTTTATAGATAGAGATTAAAATGCTCAACATCAGGAGTAGAGCATATGTAAATATAAAAATTTACACTGAAGTCAACAGCCAGAGATGACAGTCTGTTTCAAGCTAGACACAATTGTCAGGCCTGATGATTGCATGAAACAGACTGTTGCCTGTGAGTGTTGACTTCTTGATAAAAAAAATATCGGGTGTGGTGTTATAATTCTATAAAAAGAAACCAACAAAACATCAATTCAGCATTTAATATCCTTTTGTAGTAGGCCCCTCTGTAATCACACACTTTATCCTGAGTAGTTTCCATTGATAGAAGCATTCCTTAACTCTTTTTGGAGAATAGCAAGCAGCTGCCTCATTGTATTCTCTGGGATTTCCTCAGCATCTTGAAATCTTGTTCCTTTCAAGTGAGGATTTGAGGTTTGGAAAAAGGTAAAAGTTGAGAACTGGGGAATATGGTGGTTGTCAAATCTGGAGAATGTTGGCCTTGGCCAAAAACTGCTGCACAAGCCATGATCACTGATGGAACATTTGTGTGTGTGATGAAATGGTCACATTATACACGCTTTCCTTCCATAAATAACAGAAGTGAACGAGAATGTTATAACTTAGTGTGTAGGCATGACAGAGTTCAAGGTCAACCTGTGCCAAGCAGCTTCACTCTGTGTACTTAGCTCTGTCACCATAGCAACAATCCTGATACTTTTTGTTCAGACCTTGGATATATATTTTCAATAAACTATATACAAGTGCCATATCTTGTTAAGCTGACTCCAGAGTTTCATGACAAGACACTCATGATAACCGGATTTATCAAACATCTGATCCTGATGAGAGTTTTGATGTGAAACTCTCAAGTCGGACAACCAGATAAATCACTTGAACTTTGTTATATTGAATTTTATAGCTGTAGTTTTCTGTTTAGCATTTTTGGCAGAAGCTTGGCTCTTCTGAAGAAAAAAAATGTAAATGTTTTTCAATTTGTGTTTAATGCCTATCTAGATGACTCATGTTACACCTACCTGACTGTAGCTCAATTAGGACTCATTTAAACATACATGGAAACCTATCAAACTTCATCCGCAACATACTAGTAGAAAATACAAGTATAATAGCCTTATCCACATGTAAAAAAAAGATTAAAAATAACGGAAGCACTAATAGTAAAAAAAAGGAAAAGTCAACACTCAATAACATTGACTATTGACATGGCCACAACATGTTTGGAAAATAAAACATTCCTATAACTTCAGACACCTCCATAGACAACAAAAAAAATAAAAATAAAAATAAAAAAATAAAAACAAACAACACTGTCAGTTAAAAATAAAAATTGTGTTTGAGCCTGGCTAAAAGAATATCTGAAAGTGCTCTGATATGCAGAACTTTTGGACAGTTTTTACACACTGTGTCCAGAAAAGAAAAAAACTGTACGAACATAAGAAAAATGAAATAAAATGGATAATGGCAGTACCTTGTCAGTCTACTTTAATGAAACATGTATAAAAGAAAGATTGCTGCCCAAATACATATGATATATAGTTAATGAAATTGAAAAAAAATTAACATAATTTTCAACTAGGAATAGTGGGAATTATATCCTTTTTTCTTCTCGGTGCCATGGAAAAAGAATAAATAAGTAGAAGTGTGGGGGAGAGAAAAAGAAGAAGCGTGGGGAGAGAAGAATGAAGTAGGGTGAGAGAGAGAGAGAAGAATGAAGTAGCATGGGGAGAGAGAGAGAGAGAAGAATGAAGTAGCATGGGGAGAGAGAGAGAGAGAAGAATGAAGTAGTAGCATGGAGAGAGAGAGAAGAATGAAGTAGCATGGAGAGAGAGAAGAATGGGAGAGAGAAGAAGTAGCATGGAGAGAGAAGAATGAAGTAGCATGGGGAGAGAGGGAGAGAAGAATGAAGTAGCATGGGGAGAGAGAGAGAAGAATGAAGTAGCATGGGGAGAGAGAGAGAGAAGAATGAAGTAGCATGGGGAGAGAGGGAGAGAGAGAGAGAGAAGAATGAAGTAGCATGGGGAGAGAGAGAGAGAGAGATGAATGAAGTAGCATGGGGAGAGAGAGAGAGAGATGAATGAAGTAGTATGGGAAGAGAGAGTAGGAAGAGAGAGAAGAAAGAAGTATGGGGAGATAGAAGAAAGGAGAAATGGAAGAGTGACATGTTAAACGTACATTGTTGATTTGTATGACAAAAACATTGCAAATGCTGACATAAATTTTTAACATAGTAGTTTTTTTTTTTTTTTTACAATAATTATTTTTTTTTTTTGTTTTGGTGTTAAAGCCACTGTGTTTATTAAAAATTATTATTTAATTCCGATCAAGGAGTGTTATTGAAAAAAAGCAATAAATATACTCTAACACAACATTTAATCATTTCTCTGTCTACACCCAAAATAAAAGATAGGTTTACAATTGACATTTTTCTCAATGTGTTATTGAATGAGAAAAGTCAGGATTTAGGTGTGAACCTTTTCATAGAGAAACTGTATATCTTTCTTAATTCCTCAGCTTTCCTTTTTATCCAAGCAAAAATATTACTTTTTATGATTGACGATAATTTTTGACAGTTTACACGAGAACTTGCAGATGAAACCTGTGACGCACTGAAATCTATAGTTGAAGTAAATAAAATACAATTGGTTATTTCTTTGACTTACAAAAGTCGCGGGTCGGGGGGAAGGTTGCTTACACATTTCAGCAAAACTATTGAGCTTATAATTAGTTTTCATGGAGGTTGGTGTCAGCTTTCTCTTTCTGTGTCAAAAAGGGACAAGTGCCAAATTTGATAAAGCACTTAGTAAATAGGATAGAAATATCTACCTTTCTGACTGCACAGAAGAGAGAAGAAAAAAAAATAGCTGATGATCCATTATATTTTTTGATACATTATCAATCTGTTTTTAGTACAAGAGAGATAAATGTTAGATACATAAACATGTGATTTGTGAGCTTATCTGGGAGGTTGTCTGAATTGTTTCCAAACAGCTGCTTTTTTTTGTGAACTTAATTTGTAACCACCCATAAATTTGCACATCATTTACTCACTTTTGTTTATTTAAATTATGTCACTTAGCATTGGCCAGAATTTACTTAGGTTTTTTAGTTAGACTGATGAATATTTATGAGCGAGAAAATTTGAATAATATTTTTACTTTTATTCATAAATACTTGTTGCAGAATAAAATCTTTAGATTTGCTTTAAGTCCATCAGAGAATGAAATGCATCAGTTAAATTTTCCTTCTGCATATATATATATATATATATATATATATATATATATGAGAAATATAGTTTTAAGGTGCGCTATATTTATGGGATCAATAAGTGCTCAATATCAGAGATAGAGTGTATATAAACATAAAAGTGAACATTGAAGTCAATACTCAGGGGCAACAGGCTGGCCGCAATTGTCAGGCCACGAATGTTGTTTTTTTTTTTTCCTCGACTATTTATATATATACATATACAATGCACCACTGACCCATATATATAAAGAGTCAAGGAAAAACCCAACATTCGTGGCCTGACAATTGTGCCTAGCATGAAACAGCTTGTTGCCTCTGAGTGCTGACTTCAATGTTCACTTTTTATATATATATATATACATATGCACACACACACAGACAGGTATACCTCACCCTATGTCAATTGGTTCCTGATGTAATGGCTTGAGCTGATTTGGTTTATGGCATATCAGTCTCAATGGGTTATTTAATGCCGACAATTTTTATTTCTGATATTTTTGTTCAAAAATGTATTGCTGGTAATTTTTTTTTTTTTTTTTTTTCAAAAATGTATTGCTGATAATGATTTTTTACAAAGTATTTCTGGTATTAAAACTTATTCTTACACTTTCATAGTGTTTTGTCCCAAATTTGTGGGTTAACTATTTGCCTATAGCTGGAACCCTAACAGGTGCTACCACCCCTGGTCAGGGTGGACCTGGGAATACCAGCAATTAAGAGGTGGTTCCATGCTCCTCAAAATCTCCTGATCAGAGGCCTTGCTGTTGGATGTAGTTTATTGTCTTACCCAGGACGCAGATGTAGTTTATCATCATGCCCAATATGGGGCAAGAGTTGAAATAACCACACTTTAAACTGCAAATAAGCACTCCCCATTGACTATTACAGTATTTATGATATGTACACACAGTATTCTGAATAAAATAATTAATTTCCACTTTATCTTCTAGTGATATATCCTTATGCTTAGCATTAGCACTTTCCTTTGGAGCTATGGACAAAAATGTATTCTAAATCACAAATGAAATGCAAATGAATGAATGTCAATGGCAGAGCACAGATGTAAACAAGTCTAAATTCAAAATCTGTGTTTAGTGGAAAACAACGCACATGTGCAACCTGTTGGCAGGAATCTGAAATAAGAACATCTGCTGAACATACTTTATTATGATAATTTTTTTTGTTTTTGATAATGTTATGATATATATATAATATTATTTAAAAATATAAAAATATATAATTTAAATATATGTTTTTATTGTTATTTTAATGTTTTGATATTTCTAATATTTTTAACAGCAGACTTGAGTAAAACGACCGAAAGTGAGTTTTATTTTTCCATATAATATTGAAGAAAAATTGACGTAGAAGTGAATAAGCTAAGGTATCACTGTGTGCACATATATATATATATATATATATAAAGCAAGGAACAAGCATAATTTTAAATTTAAGTTACAAGGCATATTGGGGGTAAGTTTAATAACTAAAAGCAACCGGTTTCATCCCAGCTCATCAAGTTCTATTCAGGGACAAACATGGAAATTAATTTATAGGATGACTAATGTGGGGGAGGGGTAATTTTTCCAAGAAAAACTGGAGATCAATAATATTCAGATCCAGTAAGCAATCCCTCTGTTTACAGAGAGAAGGCTTGCGGGATCTGATATATAAGGACTCCAGGACCTTGAGATCATATAAAGAGTGTGACAGAGACAAAATAGAGAAACGGTTTACACTAAAGTTGGTAACACAGCTCCCGCTATTAATAATATGTTGAGCAATAGATGACCCGGATGTATTAACCAATTGACTATTGCTAGCAGCCGAATTCAAAATTCTGCGAAGTAAATGCACTTTTACCCATAAATATAGTATACCATAAAACTATATTTTTATCATATATTTATATATTTTCAAACCTGTTTGACTAAATAATATAGACATATTATGTCTATTTTTTTTAGTTCTCTAATCCATTTCTTGATGTTAAGATGAAATTCATCAAGGAAGGTGCTGTAGTTTTTCCTACTCAAGTATTTTCAATCTCCTCCAATCACAGCTAGAATAAGTTTGTTTTGGTAATTCACCCCTGTGGATGATCTTGGAGGAGATCAAAAGTATTTGGTTAGGAAAAAACTACAGCACCTTTCTTGATGAATTTCATCATAACACACACATACATATATATATATTATGTGGCAGAAAGTCAAATTGTGTGAGTACAACCACTTCAATGATATTATTGTTGATGTTCTTGCCACTGATGACATCTGGTGATTAATTAGTCTAACCAGTGACCAACACTTTAAGCCATGGGTGCTGTGACTTGTAATGCTAGATAAGTTCATTTGCTGGCTTGCACATTTTGTTATATAGCTTGCAAGTGAAATCAGGCTTTATATCATAATGATAGATTGTGTTGAACATTTTGGCAAAATGTGTGTAACTAATGTTACCAATCTCTGAAAGACACAGGTACCCACACACACACATACTGTTGTAATGGAATGTCCCACACTTCCTATTGTGGACGGACTATATCAATAGATATATATATATATAGTAAGTACAGGATATATTTGGCGGACTTGCTTTGGGAATTACTAGCTTGCTAACCAATTACCTGTCTTTCAGTAGTGTATTCTCTTTTACAATAAATGTCTCTTTTCTTTCATCTACGCCAATGTTGCTGTTCCTTTCACTCAACTACCACCTTTGTCTGTTTATAACCTTCTTTAAGGATACAACACATACACACAGTGTATATATATATATATATATATATATATATATATATATATATATATATATATATATATATATATATATATATATATATATATATATATATATATATATATATATATATATATATATATATATATATATATATATATATATATATAAAAACATGTACAAAAATGTTTTTGATCTAACACAATTCCTAAAGTCAAATATCAGATTTGGTGTTGTAGAGGTGTCAATGGGAAAGGGCTTTTGGTCCAGCCAAGACATTTTCAGCATAACCTTGTGCGTGCGAAGGAGCATATATTAAATATAGTAGGTAATAGTAACTAATAGTAGCAGCTAGTTGCTCATATTTGAGTATGCCTGTCTACTCGGGCGGCTAGCCACTTCCTGTTGCAGACTCCTGCCCAGGAACATTTTACGTTTGCTGAATACCCACAGAGTCCACCTGTGGTTTATACTGCATCCATGCAGAGTTGACCATAGTTACAGATTCTGGGAGAAAATGTATTTTCTGGAGAGATGAACAGTATAAACAAAGTCGGTACACTCAAAGTCTGCCTATCCAATTTCACTCACAAGGCTTGGGCCAACACATGGTATGGTTTTCAGGAACTTTCCAAATGATGCTGCGATCACCCCCCCCCACCCCGGGATATTAACATCAATAAGTCTCCTTTCTGACAAATCAACCACGGTGAGATTCAAACCCTGGTCTCATGATCAGAAAGCAAACTTTCCAACTACTCAGCCACAATGCCTATTAGTAATAGTAGCTATATATATATATATATTTATTCAATAAATATTCATGTGATCTGTTTTGCCGACTCTTCATTTTCATATTAAAACGCTCATCAGAGTCAGATGTTTGATAAACCTATTGAACTTATTAACAGTTTTTTTTTTGTTTTTTTTTTTAAATTGGTATCATTCCATGCAAAGCAGTCAAGCCACTATGACACAAGGGGTTACAAGGCGTGGAAGATTTCAGATTAAAGTTGGCTGGAAAGCATGGAGCTCAAAGAGAGTTCCCCAAATGAGAAGTGCGAGAAAAAAAAATTAGCATAGAATTTATGGCTACATCTAGCCAGCTCAACTGTAAATTGATGAGATCTCGACATCAATTTAGTACTGCGCTTAAATTCAAAAAATCTAGGTGCCATAATGAAGAGCTAATCCAAACAATTACCGTGAAAGTATTTATAGAAAAGGCAGAGGGAGGTAACCTCATGGTGTGACTGAAGGCGAGCCACCAGATCAGGACTGATAATATTGCTGATTCTTCTTTGGATTTTATCAAGGAGCTCAAGGTAAATAGCAGGGGGCACTGGACCATATGTGGCAGCAATATTCTAAGCATATTTCTTTAAAAGAAATTATATATATATATATGTATGTATATATTTTAAATTGTGTGCATTTAGGCAGAATTTTTTCATTCATACATGTTTCATTAAATAATATAGACAAGTGTTGTCTATTTATTTTATGTAAATTCTTTTCATAATGTCTGATAAGCTTAATAACATTATCATTAAATGAAGAAAGAAAATCACATGATAGTCTCTGATTGTTTACATGGATGATTTCCAAGCAATGATAAACACGTGCATATAAGACGCTAGAAGTGAAAATCGCACCGCAACTCATGATGTCACACATGACCACGCGAGAGTGAATTCAAGAAGTATTAAGTATGGGAAGCCGTTGATATAAACCAATGTATGAATATATATATATATATATAAGTATCTTATAATTCTACTTGAGCTTTCCTTACTTCCTGAGTTAGCATATCCAAGCTTACAGCACCTGGTATTTCCAAGCAGTTTACTCATGTAAGCTGATCAGGCTTGACATTGCTTAACTTCAGTTACCATACAGGAACTGGTGTTCAGCTTGAGGTATTGTCATCATATATATTTCTCTCTATTATATTTTCCATCAATAGAGTCTGAAGAAGTTTTACATGTTGTACATCATGTAAAATTTGAATATAAAGTGTTGTGTTAACAAAATCAGAGAAAGTATTATAAGGGATGTTTTTCACAATTTCCCTTTTCTCTCCACCTCCCTGCCCATCTATCCTTTTTTGTCTATCTACACAATCAAAACAGAATAGCCCATTATTTATGAAGAGACATGACTTGGTTACAGTGAGAAAATTAAAAGAAAGAAAGAGATAGAAGACTTGATAACAATCTCACGTGTTTAACATCTGTTTCAGTGAAATGGAAAAAAGTGTCTACGGATGTTTTATTGCCACAGACCTTGCCATAGGTTTATTCAATCCTCAACTTAAGAATTAACATTAATCAGAAAATTCAAAATGGAAAACTGTGAAATTTCTAGTGCATATATAACAATATTAAAATAAAAATGCAACTGATTTGTAGTTTAAATCTTGGGACATTTCTAATGAATCTCAAGCATGTTAAGAATTTCAAATTTAAAAGTTAGAAATTTGTGTTCCTTCTGAAAGTGTATATATTTATACGCTTTCAGAAAGAACAAACACCAATAAGAGAATTGGGTGTTTTTTTTTTGTTTTTTTTTAGAAGATCAACCTCTATGGGCAACTTAATGCCAAAATATAAATATTTTGTATGCAATATTATTTTATTTTTGGTGATAATTATTTAGTGATACAAATCTTACTAATTAGACCCTAGCTTGGGTGCAGGAGAAGTAGAGGTGGATTCATACCTTTTCCAAGGGTATTTGCATGTAAGTGAATATAACAAACCAGACTTGAATTGGAAGTTGTCTCTTTGATTAAAAATTCCAAGCCATTATACAACCAGCACATGCAATCCCCCATCTAGGTACTGATCAGGCTTGACGTTGCTTGATTGTATGGGAACTAGAGTTTCAACATAATGCAGCAGTAAGCTGTATAAATATAAGAGATCTGTTAATAATGGCCTATTTTTTTCATTTTGATGCAAAATTCTTGAAATGACTAACAAAATAAGTCACTTGAAGTTTTCTTGATTTATTGTATATTATAATGCTAGTTATCTACTGAGCAGTTTTTGACAGAAGTTCTGCTAGCCTGAAAAACATTTAATTCTGGTAATTTTAAGTTTATTTCACTCATTTTTTTATCATTATATATATTAGTGTACCTTTGCCATCAAAATTGATGGCAAGAAGGAATAAATTATAAGTAATATGTATTATATTGTCAGTAATTTTTGTTTAATCCAAGTATAACTTTGGAATTTAAAATAGTTTGTTGTTAACGTTAATAATTGAACAGTGTATAATTTATAAACACCTCAGGAAAGATATCTGTCTCTTATCCTCATTGTGTATATGTGTGTACACACAGCTTTCCTACACACTCTTTTGTGACACACGATGGGTGTTCTTGAGAGTCAAATTTGCAGGGAAATTAGAACATCATCGCTAGTGATAGTCAATCCCACAATCCAAGACAACAAGTAACTTTATGTGAAGCTTAATTCAAGCTGAAATAAAATATAAACCTTGGACAAGTTTTGTATGACATATCTCCTTTCTTTATCCCTATCCCCCCCTCTCTCTCTCTTTTTGCAGTTGTGTATCTGTTTCTTTTCATAGCTACTTTAACTTTGATTGTAGTTTGCAGAGAGAGGGAAAGAAGGGGGTTACTTTGTAGTTTGTTGGTGTGGCAGTTTTTGTGTGTGTGGACATAAATGAGGTGCTGGTTTCTGTGCATCTCGTGTCAAAATTTTGCACACTGCCCTTCAGTTGTTACACACACACACACACACACACACACAAAAAAAAAAAACTTATAGCATATTATATTTAAGGATATCATTAAATAATATATTACGTCTATTTTACAATTATCTGTTCTGGTTCTCTAATTATCTTCTTGATGTTAAGTTGAAATTCATCAAAGAATACACTGTAGTTCTTGTTAAACCCAAAAATTTTATCTTTTGATCTTCTCCACAATCATCCTAAAGGGTGAATTGTAAAGAAAAAACTTAATGTAATTATTGTAGTGGTGATTCTTATAAATGCAACGCTGTTATAATTATTTAAAAAAAAAAATAGGTGGGGTTACAATGTTTTGTAAACAAGCATTCCCAATGCAAGATAGGTAAGCAGAGATGGTAATCATGCTTGTAAACCTGCTTCTATCAATGAAACTTATGAGTCTGAAGAAGTTTTACATGATGTACATCATGCAAATTTTGAATATAAACTGATGTGTTAAGAAAATTGGAGAAAGAAGTATAAGGGAGAGTTTCATATAGCCTGTTGGAATTAATAAGGCAGCACACACATAATTCATCCCTGCAGGTACACAACGTAAGATTTCCATTCGATGACATGGGTCACACGAGGGAGAGAGGAACAAAGAAAATAGCCACACCTGATTCAATGCATTCCTTCATCAAACTGTAATACTGGTTAAAGTGCATCATGAGCAGAACTGACAGTTATATAATGTTGGTTTCATGACAACAGAAAAAAGGAACCATTGCATTTGGATGCAGTTGTCAACTCTCCCATGTTATACAGACTGTAACATCTTCAATATTCAAAATTCACTGAATTTTCTGGTCATGCTATATTTAGATTTGTTTTTTTTTTTTATCATGAAGCATAGCAAATTAATCAAAGAATAGCAACTCTGAGTTAAAAAAAAACCCAAAAAAACAAAACAAAGAATAGCAAAAAAACAAACAAACAAACAACAAAGAATAAAAAAAAAAAAACAAAAAAAAACAACAACAAAGAATAGCAAAAAAAACAAACAAAAAAACAACAAAGAATAGCAAAAAAAAACAAAGAATAGCGAAAAAAAAAACCCCAAAAAACAAAGAATAGCGAAAAAAAAAACAAACAAAAAACAAATAGCAACTCTGAGTTAATAAAAACAAAAACAAACAAAAAAAAACAAACGAAAAAAACAAAAAACAATAGCGAAAAAAAAAAAAAAAAAAAAGCAAAGAATAGCAAAAAAACCCAAAAAACAAAGAATAGCAAATAAAAAAAACAAATAATAGCAACTCTGAGTTAATAAAAAAACATAAAAAACAAAAACATGAAAAAAACAAAAACATAAAAAAAACCCCCAAAACATAACAAAAAAAACAAAAACAAAAAAAAGGCAATCCCATATTTTTGACAACTACAAACTGGAAAAATTGTAAATATATTTCGCCTGACACTGAATGACTGATAAAAAAATAAGACATCACTAAAATTATTATTTTTTCTCTCATAACAATGAGTAGTCCGAACACAAAGGATATAAATTTATAATTCATAATAAATATTTCATCATTAGCATGTAAATAGAAAAAAAAAAGAAAAAAGTTTATAGCAGAAGAGCATTTTCAGCGAGCTGTAAGAATAGTGAATGATATGCTTGATCCCACTTGTGGAACCATTCATCATTTTTGTTGGGTACACATGAAATGTCAACAGAAAATGTTATTTATGGAAGATAGACTATTTATGTATTGAGGATTGGTCAGAACATGGTGAGAGTATTGTAGTAAAGTTTATAAGACTGAGGTAAAATAAGTAAAGGTCAACGGCCCAGGCAAAAACAAACAAAATTCTTGTAGCGGAAGACATTAATTTCTTCATTATTTGAATCTTGCAAAAATCAATTCAGTCATCTTATCCAAGGATTTTGGAATAATCAAAGATACCTTCTCCAAAAACTAAGCAATGTATTAAGAAACAAGAAAGTTTCATTAAGAACAGTACTGAACTGTGTTATATAATATCAGTCCTTCTGTATTGTAGTGAATGCTGGACAATCTCCTCACAAATGAAGAAGAGAAATTGAAGAAACAGAAATTTGGTTCTACAGAAGGATGCTGAAAATACTTTAAAGGAGTGCCCTTTGCTGTGCTGATGTTGCTACATGCCTTACTTCTTGCCTATCTCATACTGCGAATTTTGTCTAAGCTCTATACTAAACATTAAATCTGTTACGAAAAAAGAACTAAACAAAATAAACACAAAACGACCAGCTTTAAAAAAGGACTCGTAACTGAAAGAACCAAATGAAAAAAAGAATGTTAACAACAAATACTTTTTCACACCCAACCCAGTTCTGCGGAATCAGAATCAATGTTGAGTTTAAGCAAGCGAATAAGTCAATTGGAGTAAAGTGCCATGCAGATTTAAATTTTTCCCCCACTTGTGACGAATGCAGCTATCAACTTTTTTTGCATGCTAGTTAGCATTCATGTCAGTCAGCTGTTGGCTCTCACGCTGGCCAATAGAATCTTCCTGCCTATTTGTGGCAGCCAGCTATAGGCTCTCACTCTGGCCAGTACAAAATGGCCACAAACTACATGAAAACTGCCGTAGAAGCATGAAAAAAAAATCGATTATTTCCACTATCGATGGGAGTTGGGAAATGCAAAGTTGGTTTTGGCCTAACCGCTAACTTGGAGCATGTGCATGTAAATTTTGGTGCAAATCCATCGAAAATTGCAGCCGTGTATTTGTTACACACACACACACACACATCCTGCCTTTTATTTATATATTATATATATATATATATATATATATATATATATATCTGAAGAGTTTGATGCAATAAAAAAGTTCATATATTTTAGGCGAGCAATTACCAAATGGAAGGCACTTCAAATTTATGAAAAGGAATTGAATGAAAACATAATCACCAGGAGGAACTCCAAACTGAGAAAGAATGTATATACTCTGTGTATATTCTTTTGAATTTGAAATCTTTTTCTGACAAAAAAAGGATACAGTTCATCTTCATCCAGTTCAATGTCCATATCTTCTGCAGCCTTTTTATACCAGTCGTTATGCCGTTTCTTTTTCTGGAATCTGTGAAGAGAAAAAGAAAAACATTTAAATAATCTCCTTCTACTATTTGCTTATCCAAAATATTCACTAACTTAAGGTCTTGCAGAATTGCCCTTCAGATAAATTTGCTTGAATGGCTTCATGTGCAACATTGTTGAATTTGTCATTAATATACTAATTGGATCAATTTATTCTATTTTTCTATTTTTTCCTACTCTTTTCTTACAAGTTATATGCCTGCTAAAGGCCTGATTGGCTGAAATGTTTTTTTTTCTGATAACAATATAAAAATATGAAAAGGTTTGTCTGATCAAAATGGCAGTTGCTACATCATTGTCAAGTGCAACTCTTTCAAAACTCAAATATGACTTACGATATCAAGCAATGTCTGCATATGAAATTTTTAAAATAAAGAAATCCCACTCTCTCAGCAAAAACAGCATGTACCCCAAAAAATGAACCAGTCAACATCATGAAATGTTCTCAAGCTGCAGTTTTCTTTCTCTCAGTTGACAAAGGCTTAGGGGTTCAGCACTTCCAGTGAGCTTACACACACACCTGGACATCAACCCAGGCATTTCTATATCCCTGGATTATTGGTAGATGGCCATTGATTCCATGGGTGGATTTTTATCCACCTTTTTTCTCCTGATGGGTGTCAAGCCACCTTCTTTATCAGAAAAGTCTGGTGGCAGAACTGGTTTAGTTGCTGATAGCCCCACCATGTGGCAGCCAGTATAGAGTTCCCAAAATATTCTATATAATAAAAAGCTTATTTTAGGTGATGCAAATCATGACTACGATAATATTACTATGCTTTATCTAATCGTTAAATGGCAGGCATCCTCAATACACATTTCAATGGAGATCATTAATTGCAGATTGAAACCTTCCCCAATGTCACAGGCATGATATCATTCTAAATAACTAAGTGGCAACTCTAGCTTTATTTTTCTTTTAATACTAATGTTTATCCAATATAAGGCCCAAGAGCCACTGAAGGTAGAGGGTTACTGTGTGGTGCTAGATGAGTTTAAGTAAAGGCAAGAGGTGCAGTTCATGGAGCTATGCAGGAAAGATAACAGCTAAGAGGCCAAGATTGTAGTGATTGGGAAAACATCCTGCTGGGAGTCTGTTCCACAAAGTAACAGTTCTTGGGAAGAAGTTGTCCATATGGAACTTATTTCTTACTATTGGAATATGAGGGAGATGGGGATGATTCTTGTGTATGTGGCATGGCGGGTGTGTGTGTGTGAGAATTGAAAAAATATGGATGAAATCTGACAGAATGATTAAATAAGGACATTTGATACAGATTTTGTACTCAATGTTCTTCAGAGAAGTCAGGCACAGATAATTATTTTTTACTGATGATCCTGAAATAGACATTTTATAAGTAAAAATGTGAACAATAGTGCTTTCAGAGTTAAAATTCAGACCAGCAGAAAATTAAAACGTGCTTTGGCAAATTCAAATTTGGCTTCAAGAGGGCACGAACCCTAGACCAGAATTTGGAAGAAGGAAATGAGAAGTTATGTTGATGGTTGATAATGTAAGATGAATATATTTTCAAGTGTAGATATTGACCAGAAAGTCCGATATCAGTACAAAATAACTTTCAACCATAACGGGGTTGATGTGCTGATAAGTGGCCCTTGGATACGATTTTTTTTTTTTTTTTTATGAACTCCATCTTGGTGGTCACAGTGTCTGTTTAAAAAGGGGCGAATACAAGTTACTTTTTGTGTTTTCCTGCTACTTGCACCTGTCAAACACAAGTTCTATCTAACATCAATCTCTTCATATCTATCTTTTTATACTAATATTCACCTAATACAAGATAGAAGAGCAACTCAAGGTAGAGAGTTACTGTGTCATGTTGTATGAGCTTACGGCAAGGAGTGAAGTTCATGGGGCTATGATGGAAAGATGATGGTTAAGAGGTCAAGATTCTCATAATAGAAAAGAGAGGAAAAAAAAAAGAGCGACAAGAAGACAGAGGAGACAAGCGAGTGACAAGAAGACAGAGGAGACAAGCGAGCGACAAGAAGACAGAGGAGACAAGCATGAGTAAAGAAAACAGAGAAAAATGAAAAAAAGAAAAATGATAAAAAGGAGAGAAAAAGAGAGAAGGGATAAAAAAAGAAAAAAAGGTAAATAGAAAAGCTTTCAAGCTATAATGAAATGGCTAAGTTAAATAAATTTTTAGCATTCTATTCACCAGACATCTTCCAAAAATTAACAAATAAAGGCATTCTATATCAGCTGTGTGTGTGTATACAATCTTAAGATAGTGTAAAACTTCTGTATATACAAGATGGCATTTGTTATTTTAGAAAGTATGTAGACACACCCCAAAGAAAGAGAAAACTGTTTTTATTTTTAAACCAGTTTGAAAGTAAAAACTGAATATGACTCAACAAACTAAGCCCCAACCACCATCATTAATTCAGAGAAAAAGTTGATATTCATGTGGTGGCATCTTTTCAACTTTTATCTCTGACCCATCATGAAATCAGAAAATAAAGAGATTACCTGACTCCACCCTTTATTCATCTTCTGTTCATTGACCTAACCAAGGAAATGCACTTAAGCACACAAATAGAATTAAAAAAAAATTTTAAAGTTTTATATGCATGAAATACATACACATAGAAAGGAGACAAATATAAATTTTCAGTAAATTATCCATTCTTCCCTATTATTCTGAGATTGAAAACAAAACTGGTAATTTTCTTCTGGGAAATAACTGACTGGTAGTAAATTCCAAGAAAGTTGTTTTAAATTAGGTCTTGTAAAATTCCCCATGTATGTTTGGTTTTATGGCATATCAACCTCAGTGGGTTATTTAATGCTGATAAGATTTTTACAATAGATTTGTATGAATAGAATATATATTCGTAGTAAGGAAACTGTAGATCTAGTTTCATTGATATTGAGGGTTGCTGTTGAGGGTCGGGTATTCTTTTTAGATACACAATTTGTAGAGAAATTGATTTTGACATTCTCATTTGGTACATCTACTTTCACTTTCTCGAACAGTTCATACATACTGTTTATATTATAATATTTTTGTCTTGAGAGACAAGATCTCAGCACTTGATTAATATGTGTTTAATAGTATATGCTGTTTTACAACCAGTATACTGGTTGATTTTCTTTGTTTAGTAAGTATGAGAAGGTTAGTCTTGTATGGCCAATGCGAACGTGATCCAGTATCAATTCTTCCTTACAAAATTTTCTGAGAGCCGACTTCCATTCTCTTAGTTACTTTTCAATCAAGAAAGGAGAAAGTTTGCCAGCAGAGTTTCTTCTTATACGTCATGAGATTTTTCGGCATTACAAGAGGATTGATATTGCATAACAATTAACTACACTTTTCATTGTTTCTAACAAAATTTTTCTGTTTCTTAATACTTTGTTTAGCTTTTGTAAGGCATCTTTTACTATCCCAATGTGCCTTTGAATTTCAGATATTTAAAAGAACAATTGCTACCTAAATGAACCAAATTATTAAATATCAGATATAGAACACTTCACTCAGACCTATCCCTTATGATTAGTGTATTTCACTTCTTTGCCAAGATGGTGATTTTTTAAGTGTGGTTTAGATGTGGCACAAGGCCAGAAATAAGGGACACTCAGTGAGGATCGAACTTACTATGCATTTGTAACTGACCTGACAACATAAGCTTGCTAACCATTACAGGCTGGAGTACCCTTATACAAAGTTTAGTTTAATTGTGGCACAAGGTCAAAAATATAGGCATCCAGTGAGGATCAAACTCACTTCTTTGAAATGCTATGAAAACAGATAGGTGGCCCTGGATATAAAAGTGCTACATCTAATCCAATCTTTTAAAAAGAACAAAATGAATACAATGAAGGGTGATATCATCCTCCAGCAGAGACAAAAATACCTCCACAAAGACGCTTCTAATTACATTACGGCTGCATTAATAAAGCCTAACAAATTCTCTCCTTGTTTTTAGCCCCTTTACCATTTAAGCGCTAGTTTATATCTTAATAGTGAAACACAAACACAAGTCTACATGTGTTTGTAGGGTCAAGTGAAAACATAAATATTATTACTTTATTATTTAAACATTAAAATAAATTATATAAAAAAAAAAAAAAAAAAGGGGCACAATTTTCCTAAAAAACCCAAAAAACTAGAAGGCTCAAAAATTAACAAATCTATACCTTTTCAACTTCAAAATGGACTTATTTTCAGGTAAAAAAATTAATCAACTTCAAAATGGATCAATCAGCTTCAAATTGGAAAACTTCAAAATGAGAAATAATCAACTTCAAATTGAGAATTAATATAATACTAATAAATTTAATATTTATTCTTTTATTTTTACTTAAAAGGTATATAAAAAAAACATAAAAATTATTTAAAAGATTACATCATCTAAGTTAATTACAGAGGGAAGTAATCTCTGTATTCCAGATACGAAGTTAGTGCAAGTCTCAGGGAAAATATTATTAATTGCCTCGGAGATCATCGCTTCTAACTTACTGAGGCGGAATTTTATAAGGAGTTTTGTTCGTCTTTCATTCAACTGTGCCTTACACATAATCAAGGGGGTTGCAGTCTGGAGAGTTAGGTGACCAAATGTAAGGGGTGATGTTGTTACAGAAATTGTCTGATAGCCATCATTGGCTTCTCCTGTTTGTGTGGCATGGTGCAGAGTGTGGTTGCCAGATATAGGGTCTTCCAGCAGCCACCCTCTTGATCCAGAGTGGTTGAGTCTGAGGCCCTCACCAACAATTTCGGAAGTCTTTTCTTATCAGAACAGTTAGAGTGAGTTTTCTGAGCTGCCATGCCTTCGTAATCATCATTAGACTCATCCGACTCTTTCCAAATCCTCTGCACTGTCTACTCAAATACGGATATCCACTAAAAATAATGTTTAAGTAATAAAATATGTCAGATTGATTGTCACTTTTTTAGAAATATATAAGTGAAATATCAATTTGAATATTGCCCATTGCAGATTAAATTTCCAAATTCTGTTATTAAGATAATTGATAAGATTGATCGATATATTTTTTATGGCTTATAAACCATTTGCAGGTTATTTAAAGCCAGGAAAGATTTTTGGATTTGTAGGAATTTTTTGGAGATAATAATGATAATTTAGTGACACAAGTCCTACTAATTAACCTATAAGCTGGGGTGAGAAGAGGTGGAGTCATACCTTTCCCCAAATTTGCGTTAGTGAACCTGACTGGAATTGGAACTCAGTTCTGTGATTTCCAGTTCAGAGCTCTTATCCATTATGCCACCCACATATCCAAGCTTATAGCATGTGATATTCCCAAGTAGTCACCCATCTAGATACTGACCAAACTCAATGTCGCTTAACTTCAGTGAGTGTAAGAGAACTGATGTATCCATAAGCTAACAATTATAAGAGTAAATTTTGTAACTTATGAATTACTGGGTTGGTCTTTTTTAAATTTTGCAATTGAGTACTACAAGTTTACAGAACAAGGATTCTATTATTGGGCTGGAATAAAAGTAGGTAGCATTTTTCAATAAGTGGAACTTGAACACATAATTTTGTTTCATATATGACTGAAATTTATCACATACACAAAGATGATATTTCTGGGCATTTTTATATATGATTTGTATGTGGATTGGGAATTTTTGATGTTTTTATGTCAAAAGTGAAAACAGAGGTATGTTTTGGTCATTTTAGTCAGAAAGGAAAAACTGTCCAGACAGGTGTGTGTGTGTGTGTGTGTGTGTGTGCGAGTGAGAGAGAAAAAAAAAAAAACAGAGAGGAAAAATATGTGCTATTTATGGACATGGTGCCATAGCTGAGAGTACTGTTTATAAGTTGCTTGTTAGATTCAGAAACAAAAATTTTGATCTGGAAGAGTGAGTACGTTTTGGCAGGTTTGCAGATGTTCATTCCAGACTAAATGTCTTCGTATTTGTTGTTATTATTACAATGTTTTGGCTGTCGTGCTCTGTCCTTTTTCAGCAAAGATTTTTTCCTATTTCTCAGATTTGGTTAGCTACAATATTTTCTTAAAATCCTTTTATCTCAAGCATGGCCATAAAGCCACAAAGAAGATGAGAAAATAAAAAAAAAACAAAAACACTTAAGGAGAGTGAACAATTAAAAGAACAGAAATTAAGAAGACAGAAGATAACGATTGACATTGCATTTAAATTTTTGAAGATCAAAGTTGACTGGAAAATAAGATGCCAGAAGAGAATTCCACAAGCAAAAATGTGATAGACGAAACTGTTAGCATAAAACTTAGCCATTTAAATTGTAAACTGACAGACCTTGCTACCAATCTAGTACTATGCTTAAATTTGTGAAGTCGGAGTACCAAAAGGAAAGTTTATTAGAAAAGTTAGCATGAACATATTTATAGAAAAAGCACTGGGAAAGAGACTGAAGCTGAGATGCCAGCTTAGGACCAATAACATTGCAGAATCTTTGGATTTTATTAAGAATCTCTAAATATATAGCAGGAGCATCAGACAAGATGTGGCAGCAGTATTCAAAGCAAAGATGAATGACAGATTTATAAATATGTAAGATAGATTCAGGAGAAAAATTGTCTTGCACAACACAGGGAACCAATTTTTCTCACAAGTGATTCGATATAGCCTTTCCACTTAATGTCAGCAGAAAATGTTAGTCAGAAAAGAATTGCATATATTAATATCATATTTGTGCAATCATATAAACACTAGCATGCATTAGTTTGTATCAAACATTTTACAAAACAACACTGGATATGCAATAAACAGGGAAAGGCAAAAGAAAAAAATATCAGCATTATCGAGATACCTTTCTTCTTAATTTAACCTCAGTTGAGATTATTGTGTAGCTCCAACCCAGTTATAGCAGCAGTACTCCATTTTTGCTCTAATTTGAATCATGTAAATATGAAGCATGGAAGAACGAACCAGGTACATCCTGGAGTGAGAGGATTAGTCAAGCATGGAAGAACGAACCAGGTACATCCTGGAGTGAGAGGATTAGTCAAGCATGGAAGAACGAACCAGGTACATCCTGGAGTGAGAGGATTAGTCAAGCATGGAAGAACGAACCAGGTACATCCTGGAGTGAGAGGATTAGTCAAGCATGGAAGAACGAACCAGGTACATCCTGGAGTGAGAGGATTAGTCAAGCATGGAAGAACGAACCAGGTACATCCTGGAGTGAGAGGATTAGTCAAGCATGGAAGAACGAACCAGGTACATCCTGGGTGAGAGGATTAGTGGAAGAAAACCATTTTCCTGGAGTGAGAGGATTAGTCAAGCATTTTCCCTGTCTCTAGCAATGATGTCAATTATTATATTTGCCTAATATTAAAAAAGAAATTGGATAAATATCTTACCTGTGGTTTTCTGTGTCGAGTTGCTTTGCCAACTGGACACGTTCTTTTAGACATGGCAAATAATTCAAGTCGATTGGAAATGAGACCATATCTTCAGCTGAGAATGGTAGAAAACAAAAAAAAAATACATTACAAAAGCCAAACTATGTCAACCGGTAATTGTAATATTAATTCTAGCTGAGCAAGAAAACAATTTACAATTGGACCAACATTAAATCAATCCGAATGAGTAAATAAAAAAATTAAAAAAATAAAACTAATATCTTCATCTTTGTTGTTATTATAAATTCAGAAAGAAGCTGGAGATGATTCAAACAAACATTTTATTCTCTTCTCGGACAATGACAACAGAGATATATTTAATCAATTCATCCTAAACAAGGCGATAATGCCACTAATACAAAACAGGCTACTGGGAGCGTAAAAGAGAATGAGAAGTCTTTAAAAGGAACTGAAAACTCAATACTAAACAGGAAACAAGGGATAATCTACTCCTGTTCAAAATTTGTCTGATGGATCAAGGAAATCTAACTTTTCCCAGTCCAGGAATTATAAAGACATTTTAGGTTTTTAATACTAGAATTTTTATTTTTACAGTAACATTCACATTGTACAAGGCCCAAGAGCCCCTCAATGTAGATTACAGAGTAAGAGGCACAGTTTATGAGGATATGTGGGAAGATACCAGTTAACCTTAGACTTGAATAGTTTAAGAGTGTAGTAATTGGTGCAACATCCTTTTGGAAGTCGATTCCACAAAAACTCAAAAGTCACTCAAAGTAGAAGCTTACGGTTAAAATGGTTATGATGAATGAGGTGTGTGATATGATTGAAAGAAGAGTTGATAGAAAGCGAGGTTAAAAAGGATAGATAATGACTAATCCTTGATTCGAAGAGATTAATATTATCATGATCAGGGAAACACCAGCATGGTAGCCTATTCCACTAAATGGCAGTTCTTGTTGGGTGGGGAATGTTGTATAACTTTTACATGATGAATTATTAAATTGGCCAAAATATTTGTTTTGTTATTTCTATTTAGAAAACAGGTTGATTGGTTGGTTGATTTTACAACATATCAACTCTTGTTGGGTTATTTAATGTTGAATTTTGTATCAGGCACCTAGTGAGGATCAAACTCACTTAGTGGTAATGGTCAACGATACTAGCATTGCTAATCATTATTCCATTCCTCTGCTTGGTTGAGTGATTTTAGGACAGGTTAACTCTTCTTGAGTTATTTAATGCTGAAATTTGTATGTGGTACCTAGTGAGGATCAAACTTACTAATTAGTAGTAATTGTCAGACTAGACTTGTTAACCATTACCCAATGGCATTATATTGTTACAGCAGTCAGATCAAGGTATATTTTAAGGTGGGTAGACATTTGCGTTTCGGACAATTGTGTACCAGATAATTTTTTGAAGTTACAGTTTTTTTTTTTAAAGAGTTGTTTAATATAGAAATTTGCACACAATTTGGGTTCAAATGGAACTTATTATTGGAATACAAAGGGAATGGGGATGATTCACCCTTGTGTACATGACAATGTGGGTACCAGTTGTAAAGTTTAGGGGTGGTGTGGTAAGGAATATAGTTCGTCAGAACACATGCCATGGAAATAGCGATAGAGCAGCGAGTGCCTTGTGATGTCTCATCTATGGGAAAGTGGTCATAGGGTGGAAAATAATTCATCACCCACAAAGTGCATAGACACTTCTGAACTCTATCAAGACAGGCAGGTGAGGACTGGGCAGCTCCAGACAAGATATGGCAGCAATATTCCATTTTCTGTCTGATCTGGCTCTTGTAAAGATAGCAGAGGGACTTACTGGAGTGGAACAATGAACCAACCATTTTCCCAGCATCTTTAGCAATAGATTGGATAGACAAGTTCCACTTGAGGTCTGGGAAGAACTTGAGTCTCAGTAGACATTCAAGGTACAGAGCTTCCTTGAGAGGACACATCCATCATGATGGGTGAAGGTTTGGGGTCTGCTCAGTAGTGGTGGAACATTACTAGTTTAGTCTCTTGAATGTACTTAATGCAGGGCCCACAGCATTTGTTTTGAAAGAACATAGAAACTTGATTGGTAAGAAAGTGTAAAATGTAATTTATTATGCAGAATATGAAAGACTTACTTCTTTCTAAGCTGTACAAAATCTTCCTATAGTCTTTTTGCTCTTCAGCACAAACAAGCAATACAGCAAGACCTGACTGAGATGCACGAGCTGTCCGGCCACTTCTGTGGATATAATTCTGTAAAAAATTGATATCAGGAATTAAGACACTGAGAAAAAATCTGGAATAATTCTTGCACACTTCGTTGAAAAACAAACCTGAATAATAAGGGACAAAGAGGAATAATTAAAAATAAAATCCTTTCAGGTTGTAACAATATCACAACGACAATGCATCTAATATCTATATGACACCAACATCTTGGTACAAGGATATTTTTGTATGAGAGAGATCTTGTCAACCATCTCTGGACAATCATTTGTTTCACTGCTTTAAAAACATTATTGGTTCCCTACAAGACTGGATCAGGATACTCACATAGAAGTAGACAGTAAATGATTTTATCCAAGTGAATTGTCTTGTCTTTTTTTATTAAAGCAATAATTTCTATGAAGTAGGATCTTCAAAGTGGCCACTCACTTTTGACCAAAAGGGAATGAATAGATAATAAAATGAAACTTTCAGGAACATGTGCCATCCTACCAGAAGAGGAAGAAAGTTCAGGCATCAGGCTTATATTAGCAGAGTCACACAGAATGGACAGAGAGAAGATGGCGGAAGAGAGTATCCACTAGTTGAAAGAAGGAACTTTTCTACTTAACAAGTGTCACTTGCCTGCCTACCCACCAACTCCCAATCGTTCAAGTGAATCTCTGAATAAAGGACTAAATACATTGGATAAAGTACGTATGTTTTATGCTTATTATTTCACCTTGCATTACCCTTCTCCAGTTTTTGTGCACATCGACGCAAATGAGAACAGCGATACAATGTGGGGTCATTTGTTTGTAGGTTTTTATTGATTATCATATAGAAACGGCCTTGAATTACCAAATTATCTGATTAAACTAAAGCTAACTAAATGGATAAAAAGTCTGGACAGATAAAATTATATAAGCTGTTTTTATTCCTTTAAAGGAGGTTCTTTTTAAATTTTATTTTGTAGCCCTGTGTTACGCATTAGAAATTACTGTTATTCTTGTCTTCTATTCAAACCCCGTGCTACTTGTCAGAAATTAATCCATGTACCCTCATCTACAGATTATCTTTCCTTTCTGTACTGTAACAATATCCTTTGTTAGTAATAAAATATGAAAATAAATATATTAAAAATGTGGCAAAATCAATTTTATTTTATTCTTTTCTTAAAGCAGATTAATACCAATAGATAATTATAACATTTTTGAAAGAAAAAAAAAAATGTTTATATAACTTACCTCCATTGTACGAGGTACTTGAAAATGGATGACATGTTCAACATGAGGGATGTCCAACCCTCGAGCAGCCACATCAGTGGCTAATAGTAAACCTTTTGGATTAGCTACAATTAAAACCAATGCATATTATTAAATATACACCAATCACACGTATGTAAGTCCATAGTCTAAAAATGAAAAGATATTTTATACAATGGATATTCTTCAAAATAATCATCTTTGTCAATGCACTTAATTCAGTAGTAAGTATATACTGCACAGATTGAACATTATACAGTGAACATTTCAGATAGAGAAAGAAAAAAAAAAGCTAATAATTACATCAGTCTGTGAACTTATTAATCCACATCTGTAAATTTATCATTAATTTTTGCATAAATTCCAAACAGTAAAAAATATGAGAGATTGCTTGCTACAGAGATAAACAAACACAGAATCTATTACTGCTAATATTTATTTTAAACTTTATACAGGATACTGGATAATAATCCTAAAAAAAGAAAAGAAGAGAAGAAAAAAAAAAAAAAAGAAAAGTCCTTTGAAAAGCTTACAGCTTATTCATTTATTTTTTCTTATTGTGCTGGAATAAAGGTTTGGATTATTTTTCAATAGGTAGTATCTGAATATGAGGATGGAATAATGAAGTTGCCTCAATGATGAGAAATGATAGTGGGATAAAATGGCACATATGTGGTTGAATAAATCTATGTACAAATATCTAAATATTATCTTTGAAATTTACAAAAAAAAATTAAAAAAAAAACAAAACAAACACCCACACCATAGACTTTTGTTCCAACCTAATATTTTTTCTTTTTAAGACAGACCAATGTCTGGAATTATATTTTGATTAAAATGTACAAATAAATGAAATGCAAGTTCTACAGTAAAAATATTTTACAAAGAAAAAGCCAAAAGAATTATTTTTACCTGAGAACCTTTCCAGGTTTTTAAGACGCTGCTTCTGATGCATGTCAGCATGAAGCGACAATGGCTGGCATTGCAATAAAGTAAAAATGGAGACCAAACGACGTACACAGTCCTTACTATTACAGAACACCAGTGTCCGTCCAGGGTAACGACTAAGGAAATAGTACAAGTATAAATCCTGATAAAGAAAAAAAAAAGAAAACAGTGGAAATGCTTGAATTATTTGCACAGGCCAGTTTTTTTTGTTTGTGGGAAGGGATTCTTTACTCAACTTTGACATTAATCAACTATACAGCCACTCCTTAATGATCAGATTTTGTTTACTGATTACTGAGCTGATTACTAATTTAGAAATTGTAAATGGCTGATTTTTCAAGCATACTACTTTCAGAGACACTAATGAAAATGACAAGATTTAAGTGAAATTTGCAAGGAAACACACATTCATTCAAATAGCAAAAAAATATGTTTTACAATATACAAATAGTACAAAATACAATATAGGCCTTGTACAAAATTTCTCTCGAGTGCCTGAAACTATCACGGCGGATTAACATTTCTCCGAAATACAAATCTGTTTAGTTTTTTTCTTTTTAAAGACTTTCTTTCAGAGCAACAGTTCATATAAATAAATTTCTTGGCAACAAAGAAAATTTACTTTGAAAAAGTTTGCAATTCAAAAGATTGAAGGCCGTGAAAAAGGATGACCTATTTCAGGATCCTTTAGACAAAATATTCAGGGTTTTGGAACAGGTGTTCTCAAATATGAGATAAACTCTAATGAGTTTAGAAATGACACTTATGTCAAATTTAGAAGATTTTTCTCCTTCTACAGCAAAAGCAGTTATAGTAGTCTTTTTCATCCCAGAAAGCAGGCCTTTATATATGCCAGAGACGGTCAATGCTTTTTTTCTGACATTTCAGTCAAAATTTCCCTTTTTATATAGCAAACGGGTAGCTCTAACCAAGGCATATACTTTTTATCCCCATTAGGGATCTGGGAATCACTATCCAATCAAAGTACACCAGTTAGCAATTTTAAATTTGATCCACATTTTGTAAATCCTTTCCACAGAATGTTTAAACCATCTGGATTCATTTTTAGAAGACACCATGTTAGTAACATATTACTTTTTGTAATTTTCTTGTACAATTAAATATCTTTTTTTATTAAAATAGATTCTATATTAATTTTGACACAATTCCAACATTTTAATTATTTTTCTCTCATACAATAAGTTTTTATTAAAAATAATGACTGCGTGAATAATATCAACAAAAATGGTAAAAGGCTGGCTCACCTTTTGGTCATGTTCGCAATAAATTTTAGCTTCTGACAAATTTTCGGCTGTTCGTGTCTTCTCAGTGAGGTCAATTTTCTTGGCATTTTTCTTGATTCCCATTTTACTAACCAACATATCTATATGCAGCAAGAAAATAAAAAGCAAACTGTTATTATCATAACCAAACACTTACTGGTTTCCTTGCCTGTGTAAAAGGTTGTTAATGAGATTTTTAGAGGAGATATAGGCATTTAATACATGGCAAATTTTTTTTTAACAAAAACAAAAAACAAAAGAGAAAAAAAAACCCACAAAAAACAAAAGAGAAAAAAACCACAAAAAAACCACAAAAAACACAAAGAAAAAAAGACACAAAAGAAGGAAAAAAGAAAAGAAAAAAAACACAAAAAAGAAAAGAAAAAACCACAAAAAAAAGAAAAGAAAAAACCACAAAGAAAAGAAAAAACCACAAAAAAAAGAAAAGAAAAAACCACAAAGAAAAGAAAAAACCACAAAAAAAAAAAAAGAAAAACAAAAAAAAAAAAGAAAAAACCACAAAGAAAAGAAAAAACCAAAAAGAAAAGAAAAAACCACAAAAAAAGAAAAGAAAAAAACCACAAAAAAAAGAAAAGAAAAAAAAAAAAAAAAAAAAAAAAAACCACAAAAAAAGAAAAAAAAAGAAAAAAAAACAAAAAAAAAAAAAAAAAAGAAAAAAACAAACACAAAAAAAGAAAAGAAAAAAACAAACACAAAAAAAGAAAAGAAAAAAACAAACACAAAAAAGAAAAGAAAAAAACAAACAAAAAAAAAAGAAAAAAAAAAAAAAAAAAAAAAAAAAAAAAAAAAAAAAAAAGAAAAGAAAAAAAAAAAGAAAAGAAAAAAAAACACAAAAACAATCAAGAGACACTAAATTATTTAGTGGCAATCAGTAATTTGGTTCAATCACTAATCCAGCACTAATTTCTACGATACTAATTTGAAATTTCCTGGTCACTTCATAGACCTGCCAATATTAATGGTTGGCATTTGCTGCTTCATTGTTTGCTTTTAAGCACTTTCAAACACTGGTAAAGAATTTCTTTATTTGTCTTTTTGTGCATTTTTATTATAACTTAGCAACATTTAGTCCCAGTACCAATGAATACAGGAAATGCTTTTCATGGTGCAAAGGGCAAACACCATATGTCATCCATAACAGGTAATGCAGAACTTCTGACCCATGTTTGATTTTCACTATGGTCAATTTCATTCCCTCGAGAAGAGAGAGTGGAAATGGTATAGAGCCACTATTCACCCCGGGCAGTGTCAGGAGAATTCATGAATAAAGAAGTCAAGATATTGAGAACAGGATTCATGTTAATATTTCTGTTCTTTTGAACACACACCTGTGATCAAGTGACACTTGGCTGAAAGGTAGAAAATACCAGTTGTAGGCTTATATAGTCAGGTTACATTTTAGCACGAGGGAGAGACAAGCCATCTGTTGTGATGTGCAGAGGGAGAAATTTGGCAGTCAGAGGAGAGTCAATTGATTTGTTTTTTTTTAATGACTTATCAACCCTTTGTGGGTTATTTAAAGCTGAAACACTTTTGGATTGTAAGATTTTTTTTTTTTTTTTTACAAGTGAATATTGCATTAATATTTTTTTTTGAGAATAATGATTTGTTCCAGATACAACACCTACTGTTTAATGCATAGCTGGAGAGGGGAGAGATGGAGTCATACCTTTCCCAAGGGTATTTGCACATAAGTGAATGCAACAAACCAGACTAGAATTTGTGGAGATGTAGAGTCACAGGTAGTCAGAGTGACAAGAGATAGTTGGTAAAAGAGAGGATTCTCATTGGCTGAAGGGTAGATCTGGTCTTTTATTCCGTTGTGAGAAGACAGAATTAGCTGTGAAGATGCCCCAAGTGTCATCTACTGACCCAAAGACAGCACCAGGTGAATTCATGAATAATGAACCCAGTATATTGAAAACAGTATTTGTGTTTTGCCATGGCAATACTTCACATTCTGTTGCTTTGTTAAACATACACCAGGCCTTTCGCAGTTATTGTTAAATCATATTGTGGAATAGAAAAACTGACCCAAATGACCCTGCATATGATTAGGCCCTGCAAGAAATGTATTTGACAAAAACATCTCATTAAGTCAATTAAATTCTTTTTTTTTTTTTTTAAATCTTAGCTTTTCTACTTAGTAACTCATTGATAATCAAAAGCACTGTACACTCACTTGAAAAATGACAACTGAACTAGGCATCCCAAAGTAAAATTTTCAAATGAAACCAAATTTATCTTGGTTGCTCAATTTGCAACCAACTTATGGCCATTGGTAAGAAGATTTTAATTCTCCTGTACTATTGAACCAGAAGCCAATTCTATCAGTGTATAACTGAAAGATACTGGCTTCAGACCAGGCAAAAATCATTATAAATGTAATGTCATATAGGTAGTCTTGAAGTAAAATAAACATAATACTAATGGAATCCATAATTATTAGATCAGATCAGACTAAACATTTGTGTAAAATTGTATCCTCAAAATGAAATAGTTAAAAAATAACAGAACAGCCATTTTCACTGATGACAGAAGTTTCATTTCAACAGTTAATGCCTTGTAACTTCTTGCTATGGCTCCTAGCACAACAGAGATGAAGTAATTTTTTTTCAGCAAGACATCAACTCATAGTAACACCATGTAAAAAAAAAAAAAAAGCCAATAGTGCACTGAGAGTAGGACAAAACAAGTATACCATCCTGAACTTTCCATAAAAAGTATCCATTGGCACTACATGCCTGAAACATTGTAACTAATACAATATACAATACTAATTTTGGGTTGAGGAATTCAACAAAACAGCTCTTATCTGTAATATGAATACCTTTTGTCATACATGTATCTAGTTTTGAAAAGGTGAAATTATGCAATTTTTGGCTCATCAAAAAAGGACACTAATGCCTTATAAATTTGTTTCATGAAATGAAAATGCTTATTTCAAAGTTTTCAACTCATTTGCTTTTCAAATGAAAAAACAAAAAAACAAAACAAAACAAAACGTAAAAACAAAAAAAAATTTTAATTGATTGTTTCAAAGCTTTTGATGGCTATTTAAAACTGGAAAATATTTTTAGATGATATAAATTTTTTGATGAAAATGATGATTTACTGATAGCTGGAGGGAGAAGAGATGGATTAATACCTTCCACAAAGGTATTTACATGTAAGCGAATATAACGAACCCAACTTGAATTGGAACTTAGCACTCTGATTTCCAATTCTGAGCTGTTATCCATTACACCACTTGCACATCCATGCTTACAGCACCTGGTATTCCCAAGCAGTCACACATCTGGGTACTGACCAGGCTCAACATTGCTTAACCAGTGATCGGACAAGAACTGGGGTTTCAATGTGATATGATCATAAGCTAATGATAACACTGAGATAGAGTTTGAATATATATATATATATTATGAAATGGACAAAGTCCAACAATTATTTAATACATTTTTTATGTTTATACATTCTTTTTATAGATACAAATATTTAAGTAAATGCTCTGTTTATAATAAACAGTATAAACAACATTTACCGGCCTGAATGTACGAGAAATTTTCATAGAAAATATGCATTCTCTGACAGGAATCGAACCTGTCATATAGCCTGACGGGCCTTAACTGATTGGGCCACAGAGGAGCATTCGATTAGCAAGGTCTCTCTCTCTCTCTCACATATATATATATATATATATATATATAAAAACACTTGTTAAAAAATGAGGGTGTTCTACTCAAATATGGATATCAATCCCTTTCTTCATTATGTGCCATAGAAGTGTCAACGGTATCTTCCTGATGTTAAGTGTCCTTTTTGTCTTCATTTTCTCTAAAACTTGCTAAGTAGGTTATGACTTGTTTTTCTCTATCCCTCTTTGCCTTCAATCTGACCTGTGAGTGTCAAATTTTCCAAGCCTTCTTTCCTCATTATGTGCCCTAGAAATTTCAACAATCTCTTCCTGATGTTAAGTATAAGTGTCCTTTTTGTTTCCATTTTCTCTAAAACTTTGTTGTTTCTCACATGTTCGTTCCATGGTATTCACAGCATCCAGATGTAGAACCACATTGCTATTGTTTCAAGTATCTTCTTCATCTGTGAGGAGACTGTCCAACATTTTCTACCATATAGGAGGACTGATATTGCATAACAGATAAGTTTTAGTAAATTTCTAAGAAAAATCTTTCATTTACCTCAGGTCTCAGATAAAAAGCTTTGTGAAGCAACAAATCAAAAAAAAAAAAAAAAAAAAAAATTCATCATCTCAAAATTTCAAACCAAATAGTTTAAACTCATCGGAAATATGGTCTGAAGCCCCTCCTGTTTGTCTCGGGGTTCTTGATAGGCTCCAGAGGCGGATATGCAATATAATTGGCCCTTATCTGGCATCTTATCTACAGTCACTTTCTCACAGATGCGTCGTTGCCTCTCTCTGTCTGTTTTACAAATACTTTCATGGCAATTGTTCCGAGGAGCTGCATTCGCTGGTTCCCAGACTTCATGAGTTCAAGCGCCCTACGAGGTTGACATCCCGCCCTCACCCCTTCACTGTCGAAACTCTTAAATGTAGCTGTCTCTTCTACTCCAATAGCTTCATGTCTCGCACCTCTCGCCTGTGGAACTCCCTTCCCTATTCCAGTTTCCCTGAGAGCTATAATCTCCAGCTATTCAAATGTAATGTCAATCGACATCTCCAGTTGCCTTGATCTATCCACTACCCTTCTCCTCATCCTTTCTTCTATCACTCCTATCTGATCTTGCTCCAAATTTTCTGTAACCCCTTGCATCCTAGTAGCTTCCTGCCTTGCTTGGGGTGAAACACTTAAAAAAAACAAAAAAAAAACAGGATGAATGGTGGATGGAAACATCTACTTACCCAGTTTCCCTTCAACTGTGAGAAGGTTCTTATCAAACTTGCGTTTTATCTTTCTTTTGGGGCCAGAATGTGTTAATGTTAAAGTGGCAGAAAAAATAAATGTTTGTCTTTTCTTTTTAATTTCTGCACTTTGCCTAGAAAAGAAACAAATTCATATATATTAAAAAGTATACCATTGCTTGTAGGTATTGATAACATGGCAAATTCATTTTCCATGAAGTAATATTCCTAATTTTTAAATCATCTATATGATAGTGGTTTCCACATTGCAAATATGGCCACCATTCGAATCACTTTAGAATCAATCTCATTTGTGAGCAAAATGGATAAAACTTTTCAGGATGGCAAAGGACCTGCACAAATGTTACATACAGGATTGCCTCAAGCTATTGAAGTTACTTGCTGGATACAATGTTATTTTTATGTATAATTTCAGATTTCTGGCTGATTGGCAAAAGTCATGGCATGTTACTAGACCATATGTGGTTTAATGCAAGTCAGCTCTCTGTACATGGCTTCTTTGTAATTCATGTAAATTTGCAATATGAGCTCATTCTGGAAAGTAATTAAACTTGTACTGTGAGGTCCTACTATATATGTCATCCACGTACAAGCCTGTTACACTGTATCACAGCTCATCAGCATGGCTAGACGTCCGATTGTTTCAAGCCAGGATCGAAACTCCACTGATTTGGCATCAGTCAGAGATCTTACCCCTAAGCCATCAGCGCATGGCAGAGAAAGGGAAATTTTTGATGTATTATATATGAAGTGTGTATAATCATCAGTGGTAAAGAGGGCTCAATTTGTAATTGAAGAGTGGTGCATTAATTGCAGTAGCAGCCACTGTTTTGAAATTATCCTTTCTTCAGAGTGCTATAATAGATAAAGAACAAATAAGAAACATTTATCAATCTAATTTGTTTCACTTTTATTAAAACTTCATCAGAGAATGATATATGGAGAAAAAGAAAGAAATTCTGGTATTTTTTACTTTTGAGTTATCTGATCATTGGTCAATCAAGTTTCATGTGTATTCAATTCTTTAAACCAACATTAGATCCAAATTCAAGGAGAGATGATACGTTCATCCAAATCCATATTTGATCCCAACTTTATATATATATATATATATATATATATATATATATATATATATATATATATATATATATATATATATATATATATATATATATATATATATATATATATATATATATATATATATATATATATATATATATATATATATATATATATATATATATATATATATATATATATATATATATATATATATATATATATATATATATATATATATATATATATATATATATATATATATATATATATATATATATATATATATATATATATATATATATATATATATATATATATATATATATATATATATATATATATATATATATATATATATATATATATATACATCTAAATTACACAAAAATGAAAATAACATCTCATTTTAACAGATATATTTACCAAAATTACACAAAAATTATCTTGAAATACTAAAGATTAAATTTATTCAACAAAATTTCCATTGGCTTCAACCACTGCCTCCAGATAACTTCAGAATTTCCTGCAACTCTTCTGGATGGACACCTTGTTTAAGTAGGTGAATGCTGCCATAATACTTGCCTTCAGTTCATCTTTGGTATTACAAGGAGTTTTGTTGGTCTCTCGCTCAACTGTGTTCCACACATAAAATAATCAAGCGGGTTGCAGTCTGGGGAGTTATATGGCCAGATGTAAGGAGGGATGTGGCCATGGAAATTGTCTGAGAGCCATGACTGGGTTCTCCTGCTTGTTTGGTGTGGTGCAAAATCATATTGCCAGCCAACCTCTTGACCCAAAGCAGCACTACCTCCTCAATACACTTGATGAAGGCCTCTGCATCGAGTCTGAGGTCCTGTGGGAAGATGAATGAAGGCGTGGCGTTGCCATCACTAGTGATCACTCCAAACACATTTGTAATCACCATTAGACGCATCCAACTCTTTCTGAATCCTCTGTACTGTCCACAGATGCACTGAAATGTTCATATTGGAGCTTCCGGCATGAATGTCAAGCAGTACAGCATGCAGTTTCCATATTTCTTGCAGTGTGAATTGTGTCATGGTGCTCTTTCTCACAGAGAGTGCCTAATTGACCCTACTATACTGTGTAGTTGACAAAATTAAAAACAACATACATGTACAAAATTAAAAATGTAAAATGGTGATAATTTACCCATTGCACCTAGTATATGTAATTAAAAAAAAAAAAAAAAAAAAACTTACTCATCCAAATGTTCAAAGAGTTTGTGAAGTTCTTCAAAATGTCCTTTTTCTATCATGCGGTCAGCTTCATCTATGACCAGATGCTTAATATGGCTGACTGTAGAAATGTGTGGGTTAGACTGCAGAGGAGAACAACATAATGAAACATAAGTATACAGGTAATGTAAAAAAACTGTTCTGTAATGAAGACAACAACTGCAAATTTTTGTGCAGCAAACACAATTCTATATTTTTTGACTTTAGATTTAAGAGAGTTTTGTTTTTATCTTGAAAACGAAAACACAAATCATCTCATCTCCAAGAGACACCAAACATTTACCAAGTGTAATATTCCTTTCAGGGTTATAATATATTTGTCTCAACAAAGTTATTTGTACTTGGTAGGGAGAATAAAATTTTAGGTAATTTTTGCCTGAAGCTGAAAGATGAAACATTTTTGCTATTCAATGAATTGTTTGAATTAATATCCTCATCTTTGTTGTTTTTGTCATACTGCAACTGAATGTGTGTCTGTGTTTCCAGGATGAGAAGTCAGTTTCAATCAGACTAATATCCTCATCTTCGTTGTTTTTGTCATACTTCAGCTGAATTTTGAATCGAGCCCTTTATTTAATCTACTGGCCATAGCAAGTAATTGTGAGTTCAATCCATGGGCTAGGTAGTTCTGTCTCAGTGGAAACAGAACAAGCATTAACTGAGCAAAACATAAAAAAAAAAAAAACGAAAAAAAAAAACACAAGATATTCATAGAAGTGAACAGCGAAACAAGTGCCATCTTGTACCAAAAAATTAAATAAAGGGCTTAGTTTGAAATTCTCTGAAGATTACAGGGATCAATGGACACTTGAAAATGACCAGAAGGCACTGCAGTCAAAATATGAGAACAACAAAGATGAGGATAATAAACCAAATATAAATAAATTCAGTTGATAGGTTTGGTAACCTTACACAGGACATTAGTATGCATGTAAATAATAGTAACTCCTCATCCCAGAAATTACAACAGTATTATTGTTTTGTTTTCTATATTTTTTGGTTAGAGTTGTCGATACAAGAGAAACCCGGATATAAGAGAGATTTTCTCTGGTCCCAAATTAGAGCCTGTGTTAATGTATATAAATTAGACCAAACCCGGATATAAGAGACGACTTCTTCGGTCCCGACAACTCTCTTATATCCGGGTTACACTGTATCTAACAAATAGGATTTGTGGTTAGTATTCTTGAGTATTTAAGTTGGTGTGGTTCTCACAAACCCAGCAGGAATAAAAACAAAATCTATTAAAAGATGGAGAAGTTCTACTGAAAGTCAACAGCCAGTTAACTAAAGCTTATGACTACCTTTTTTTATGTTGTAAAATATGCCATGCCTTTTCAGGATGTAGGGTAATCATGGCTCTCTATAGATCAGTTATGTGCCATGCGTGATACATGCTTAGGCAATCATGTATCTTTTGATACATGGCTGACGAGGCAGATTTTTTGCTGCAGTAGGTTGCCATTTCTTTCTGCAGTAGACCAGTTGCCATCCAAAGCTATAGAATCCAGTCTGTCCTGTTATTTACCCACAGGTTGGGGGGGAGAGAAGAGGATTCATACCTTTCCCAAGGGTATTAGCACATAAGTGAATGTAATGGATTCAACTGGAATTTGAACTTGGCTCTCTGATTTCTCAATCCGAGCCACTATCCATTGACTTTACGAATATATGACTCATTACATCGGCAGAAACAACCCGTATGAAAGTGTATATTTCAATTTATTATTTTTCACTTTTCAATTCTAATTTGATGAATGTTTTATGAAGTGATTCTCAATTTCACCTTTCATGCAAATGTTGCTTAGTGATTCTGGAAAGATATTTTTAGCCATAAACGAGTAAATCAAAAGTATTTATAGGTATACTAAAAATAAAATAAAAAGAAGACGAAAGGAAAAAGGCAAAAGAGAAAAAAGCTATGAAAGATAAGAAAAAGAAAAAAGAAAGCAAAAAAAATAAAAAAAAATAGAGAGATAGAGAAAAAAAAAAAGTTTATAAAGATAAAATTTCCATAGAAGAAAAATTTTACATTTTCAAATAGTTCCCAGAATCGTCCTGGAGTTGCAACAATTATTTCTGGTTTTCTTTTCAAGAGTCTTTCTTGTTTCTGTTCTGACATGCCACCAACAATGGCAACAATCTGTCAAAAGAAATTAAAAGAAAAATTCATATATATATATATATATATACTTTAAAAATCCAACTTTTGACAAAAAGTAATATTTTCCTAAGAATGGCTTAAATTAATAAAAAAATGCACCCCCCCCAAAAAAAAACCGAAGATGTAGAGCAATTTAAGACAAAATAATTGAAACAACCACCTTTCTGCTACTGTGGGTTCTACCAATCAAGTGTCACAAGCAGTTTGTTGATGCCTTAATGATTTTATATATATATATATATGTATGAAGAAATATAGTCTTAAGGTATGCTATATTTATGGAATAAAGTGCTTGATATCAGAGATAGAGCGTGTGTAAATATAAAAGTGAATATAGAAGTTGACACTTAGAGCCTCTAAGTGTTGACTTCTATGTTCACTTTTATATATATATATATATATATATATATATATATGGACAAAGAAAATTTCATAAGTATTTTTTTTTTATTCAGTTTTTATAATGTTCTTACAGTTTTTTTTTTTGTGAAGATTAAGAGAGTGTATAAACTGCCCGTAATGATTATTGTTTCAAGCACTTTTGGCCAATTCATTAGCCATTTTCAAGGAATATGTGTATGTCCTAAGCTGTGTTATTTAGAAGTAGTTTTAATTCTAAGCTACACTAGTAATAGTAGTAATTCCATTTTGGGGTGCCTTTTGAACACTAATTTATATAAATGCTTTTAGAATGACACTTATTTACAAAACTTTTTCTCATGGGAGAAGGAAGTACGAGTGTTTCCTTATTGAACTAAGATCACTTAAGTGGTTTGTCAGTCTGACTTTATGATGTCATTAAGTATATATATATATATATATATATATATATATATATATATATATATATATATATATATATATATATATATATATGCATAAGTTCACAAAGATTATTTTCTAAGTTCATTTTACACAAGCAAAAAGAATAGAAATAGAGAAAGAGCTATCAGAAATTTATTATTTTAAGATCATGGGCAGCATTATGTTTTCAAAATAAATTAGAAATGGAACATGTACATACTATACATATATTTGGGGGGGGGGGATATCACCTGAAATTGAATGGAAAATAAAATTAAAAAAAAGCTTCTTTTTGCCTGTAGATGTAGCATGAATAGGTGTAGATTAAATACTGAAGAAAACCTAACAATATCACACATCATGCATATATACACACCCTCTACAGAAACACACAAAATAATAATAATAATAATAAAAGATTAGTTCTTACCTTTATATCAGTAAACTGGGCAGCCTTCAAAAGATGGTTCTTGACTTGAATGGCTAACTCACGAGTTGGGGCCAATATTAAAGCTTTCAATCCATCAGTTGTTGGCTTTTTGACTTGTTTAGGCATCACAGCTTGCATTTCACTTTCACTGATTTCATCCTCAAGAATTTCTTTTTCGGTCACTTCTTCATTGTGATCATCATCAAAGCCTTCTTCCGTTCTTTCAGTACCCTCTTTTGTACCACCATCGTGTTCTGAGAATTTCTGGGCTTCCTTTTCCTGTAGAATGTGATGAATAATTGGAATGCCAAAGGCCAATGTCTTCCCACTTCCCTAAAAGGTTAAGAAAAACAGTTTTATTGAACACATGCATTGTACTCAGAAGAAATTAAAAGCAAAGTTTAACCTTCTTATCCACAAAAAAAAAAAAAAAAAAAGAAAAGAAAAAAAAGAAAAAAAGAAAAAAAAAAGCAGCCTGTCAAAAAGACAGTTTTTCTATTGATATTGCTATTATTGTACATTCTGTTGACAATGTTTGTTTTAAAAAGCTGTTTAGAATTTTAATGGTAACAAAAATGTTAAACATTATTTAGGTGCTAGATTGTTTATTTACAGGAATGATTTTATATTATTTACATTAAAAGATAATAAAAATATGTGAACACTATAATGAAATATTTATTAGTTACTATTTTTATAAAAAAAAAAAACAAATATGTAAACATCATTTTATTAAAAATTTTCAAACCAACTACAAAGCAATATTTATCATTTTATAAACAAAAAACTACAAAATCAATTTGTTATGCATAAATTTATAAGTTTTATGACTGTAAGTGGTGAGTAAGAACTGAGATGGAAATATCATCACCCAGCAAAAACACTTAAGAGATAAAAAGGATCTCAAATCAAATAGTAAGGGTAATAATATTGATTTATTCAAACTGTAACAGAAGACATGAAAAGAAGCATGAAACAGCCTGTTGTCTTGGAGTGTTGACTTCAATGTTCACTATATATATATATATATATATATATATATATATATATATATATAAAAGATAAAACACACACATTATATAATATAAAAATAAGATTAAATATATATCTAAATATAGAAATAAGATTAAATGAAATTCTACACAGTTATGAGGTTTTAGTTGCATACAGTAGCAAAGGCTTTTTAAGATAATGTGTGTGTATTAACTAAACCTACAGTTGCCGCCGCTCCAATAATGTCTTGTTTGTACAAAATGGCAGGAGGGAGGCACTGCTTTTGGATGGGGGTTGGTGTGGAGAAATGTTGTTCTGCAAGGGCACGTAAAACAGGCTCAGGAACAGAGAGAACATTCCAGTCACTCATGTCTGAAAAGGAAAACCAAAATTAGATTTTCAGCTAAAGAGAAACAAAGTTATTAAGATTCTGAAAGGGTTGATTAATTTCTTTCTTTTATTTTTTTTGTTGCGTTTCATTTTTATTGTTACTTTCCTCCCCGCACTACAAATCATTTCTATACTTGATTTTATGCTCTATGCATGTTTCAGAGTCTACATCAGCAGTTCCCAACATTTTTTTTTGGTCATGCCTAAGCATCTCTAAAATCCTGATGCACCCCCCCCACTCCCAGTGACATATAATTCTTATTATTCAAAAAAATGAATTCCTAGTCATGTAGGGCAAGCCAAAAGGCCATTTACTTTGTCTAAACAAGCTTCCAAAGAACATGGCATCCATGAAAGAGAAAAATAAAAGAATGAAAGGACAATTGAAGTATAATAATTAATAACTCATTCTTGAATTACCCTCCTTAAAAAATAGTTGTCTCCCTGGGAACCACTGGTCTACATTCTCGAAAAGGTCCATAGCTAAAGTGGGGACAAGCTCCTACTGTCTATAAAATGTTTCCATGGCTTGTGTCTCAAATAGTCTCTGACAACTCCTAGCTGGAGAATGGGTGAAGACGAGCAACTGGCACCTCATAACCAGCTGCTTCAGGAAGAAAAGGAAGGAAAACCCTGGTTTTAAACCTCTGCTACCTTGTGGTCATATCCAAACACGGAAAAGTAACCCCAGAAAGAAAACCCAGAGTGGAGCCCTGAATGAACACTGACAATTTTCCAGCAACTCCTGCAGACAAGCCATTCCCCAATTGTAATGCCCTGTATTCCTTTGGATCTTGTCGGTATGACTGAAAGGATAAAATTTTGTCCAGACAGAGCATTACCTTTATGCCTACCACTACTACATTCTTCAATTGTACTTCACTTAAAAAAACAAAAAACTTTTCAATGTAAGAGATTTACTTTCAATTGGCTAAAAAACTATAGAGAAACTAAATATACATTATAAGAAATGATTTTAAAAAAGAGAAAAGAAAAAATTCAGTGAGAGAATACAGAAAATACAGTATAAATATTTTAATTTTCATAGATTTAAATGCCTTAAAAATTTAAATTTTAGGCCTCAAGATCTTGCAATATTTTCAGCAAAATTATTTCAGCCATTTAAAATATAAATGTTTATTATTGGAGTTATTTTCACCCTTTGTATTAAAGATTGTTTGATGGACAAAGTTTTTGAAAATACACACATATATTAGTAAATAAACAAATTTAAAAACAAACACAAAAAATAAAAAATACAGCACAAATTGATGCAAAAGATGCAATACTTTAAAAAACAGACATGTGAAGATGCTATATTTAAAGAATGAAAAAAAAAACACAGCACAAAAAGCCCTCTTAGATAATGGCTCATAGAAGCTGAAAGTACAAAAAATATTAGACAATTCCAATAGGTATTATAGTGGAACACACCTATTCTATAGTTAATAGACTCTCCCACCTATAATAAGTAGGAGTAGTAAGAGTAACGGGCGAGTCGCTAAGTGGGTCAGGCAGTCAGTCGATGCCGGATGACTGTTAGTCAGATACTAAAGAATCAGCGACCACAACTAGATTTCTCTGCGTCATTACCTATTATATCAAGTTCCTAACGTTTTGTACGTCGAACCCATTTTAGGACCGACTTAGTACAAATACAAGCCTCCACTGTGAAACCACTCCATAACAATAGGAGACTGTGTAGCACAAACTAAGCTAAGCAATGCCTCTAACACATAAAATAGGTTGTATGCTACTACATGTCTACACTGTTTTATAATGCAAATGCTAAGAATGCACATTTTACAGTGTCTTGAGAACTAATGTATATGTTGATAGTAGGTCATATAAGTTGCCTAAAGACATAGGTAGATCCATAGCAGTGGAAGTGTTAATTGTAATTTATAGGATTCATTTTATTTTATAAATTTGAAATTATAAAACTTAAAATGATAAAACATTTTTTTTTCAAGAAATGAAAATGGATTGTGCCCCAAGAAATGTAAACTATGAGGAGTTGCTGTGACTCACTCTCTAAACAAAAAAAAAAAAAAAAATATCACTAACTTTTCAGCACCTTTTGCATTTAGTTCAGAAAAATTTCACATTACGTATAAGCTTCATTTGCACAATTTAAATTCAGCAAACTGAACTACAATGAGGTGCTGCAAAGCCTTTCTGTGTAACAAACTTATTAGAAAACATTATTTCAATGACTAAATATTGGAATATTGATTTTGGGAGGTGGACTCAGCAGTGAAATTTTCAGCACAATGTCTAAATAATCACATTAGAATCATTTTGATATGCATTTTCACAAGAAAAAAAAAATTCAATAAAGTTAAGGTGAAAAGCAACATTTATTTTCTACTAGCCTAGAAGGTGCCCTTTTGGCGGACTTTAGGTTAGCTCTTGCTGTGGCTTTTGAGCCTTCGATGTCCTATGTACATAAAAGTTATGACATTAGGGAACCCGAACTATGTAATATTTTGAATACATTACAGTACGCATGCTAGAAAAAGAAAACAAAAAAAAACATATGAGCAACATATCATGCCTCATTTAAGTTTTAATTAATTTTAATTACTGCTTAATTAGATGTTATTAATTGCAATGAAAGCAAAGTTAAAGTTAAACCTTTAATAAAGAATTGTTTTTTAAACCTTTCACTGTTTGATATTTAAATTTAACATTAAATGAATTATTTAATTTTTTAATTGTGTGTAACTACAGTGGTTACTATGTGTTACTTCATGATTCGCTGAGATTGAAAAACAGACAGATGCTGGACACACATACACTGCACTTTTACATAGAAGCTGAGCAAAACTTGAACACCTACCGGGCAAAGGCTTTTTATCTACAATCTGTTTATTTTCTTTGACTTTTTCAGGTTCTGTCTTAGGAGTTTGTTCTGTAAGAAGAAGAGAAAACATACATTAAGCAATAAGTAAAATATGATGTTAATTTTAAATGAAATCCTGTTAATATGACAAAATTACAATATGTAGAAATTATATAAAAAAAGATATGTTTGGCTTATCTAGTTAACAATTCTATATGACATGTTCCTTCAAGACATGTGTGTTCATGGCTCTACACAACTTCCTGCCTTTTGTAGCCTTTAGTAAAACTTGTCATTTTGCTATATCCTTTGTCTGTCAATCATTTACACAAGATCATTAGGTAGGTTATGTGCAGCTTTCTTCTGTCCCTCTTGCTTTCAATGCCCTGTGACTGTCAAATTTTCCAAGCCCTTTCTCTTCATGATGCACCCTAGAAATTTCATCTCTTTCTGATTCTCAATACACATGTCCTTTTTGTTCCTGTTTTCTCCAAGACTTTGTCATTGCTCACACATTCAGGCCATTGTATTCCCAGCATACAACAGCTGATAATTACTTACACTCAAACTATTATCCTCATCTTTGCTGTTATTATCACAATGTTTCAGCCACTGTGTCTTCTGGTCATCATCAAACGCTTGTCGATCCAGGTAACCTTTAGAGAATTTCAAATTGTACCCTTTATTTAATCTACAGGAAGTTCTCGTTTTGCTGTCCATGTCTAGAGATGTCTTGTCTTGTTTCGTACTACTTGGTCATTACTTACCCTGTTTCAAATTAGACTAAGTCTACATAGTGGAAATAGTCTGTGTCTACATTTAGTATTTTTCTTCCTATAAAGTATATACTTTATTTATAAAATAATTTTATTTATAGTAAGACATAACTTACACAGGAATAATAGGATGTAAATATTTTTATCATTTTTCGTTTTTATAACCAATGTTTTGGGAAATGTGAACTGTGGCCTTCAGGTGTTTGCCAATCCAGGTAATAAGTAATAAATTTAACTTATTACCCAGATTAACAGACACTTGATAAATGCTAGACAGTACAATGGCTGAAATGTTATAAATCCAGGTGTAAATAAGAAAAAGTTTTATAAATCCAGGTGTAAATAAGAAATGTTTTATAAATCCAAGTGTAAATAAAAGTTTTATAAATCCAAGTGCAAATAACAAAAAACAAAGCCAGAAATTTAAGGAAGAAAAAAAAAACAACTATGTAAATAATTCGTAACATTTTAAAAATGAGGATCTACTTTTCATGCAAATTTTATTTTATTGAAAAAAAGAAAAAGTCTACTGTACTAAGTAATTTAAATGAAAGGGAGATAATAATATTTGGCTTGGCTACTGTTTACTGGGCGCATGATCTCATAGATAGACAATGACTTGAATAAAACAGTTAACTAAATAGAATAAGGCTGACTAAAATATTGATGCAATCTCATCACAATATTTTAACAAGTGCACCTCAGGCTTCACTAAACAATCAGATCACCATAATTAAACTTTTGTTACTATTTTATCTACAATTAATTCTAATTAGGTTCACTATAATTGCTTGGTTTGATGGAATTGTTTTCTACAGCTCATTAACCCTTTGCAGGTTATTTAAAGCCAGAAAATATTTTTAGATTGTAAGAATTTGTGGGGGGGGGGAGATAATAATGATTTAGTGATACAAAACTTACTAATTAAGCCATAACCAGGAAGAGAAGAGGTGGAGTCATACTTTTCCCAAGTTTATTTGCACATAAGGGAATGAGTCCAACAGGAATTGGAACTCAGCTCTCTGATTAACAATTCTGAGCCATTATCCATTTTACCATTCACACATCCCAGCTTACAGCACCTGGTATTCCCAAACGGCCACCCATCTATATATTGACCAAAGTCAACATTGCTTAACTTTGGTGATTGTATGAGAACTGGTGTTTCAATGTGATATGGCCATAAGCTTATTGAATGCAGGTGTAGCACAATAATAGGTTATCTTATTTAATTTATTAGTTATTAAGTTTTCTTTGAATTCATTCTTCATCGCCATAATTATCAGTAATGTACAAGTGTTTATCAGTTCTATTTAGTCAACTGCTTTAATAAAGTTGTCTTCCACCAGGATCATGGGCTCCATAAACAGTAGTCAAGCTTAACATTTTTATTATCTTCTTTTACGTGCCATATCAGTTCTCCACAACTTCCTGTCTTTTGATGCTTTAAGTAACTTTTGTCTAGTCTAAGAAGAATAACTCAGAACACAAAATTGTATATATCCCTCATGCAGAACTTACAATACAGTCATCAACAAGATCACAGACTTCATAAGGATTCTTGTTTGAGTTGATATATTATTATTATTATTATATTCAACCTGAATTTTGTTGATGATTTCAAAAAACAAAAAATAAAATACTCACGAAATTTCTTTTTTGCCTTTTTCTTTTTCTTTTTTGGTGGAGCTTCAAGCACAGAACTGTTGTCACCCTCATCTTTAGATTTTCTTTTTGATGTCTGAAAAATTTTAAAATTCATTTAGAATAATATTTTTTTTTAATTGTTTTACTGCAAGCAAGGCAATACAGCCCTTAAGATGCAAGTGATGATTGAGTGTGAAATTATAGGAGAAAAGGAAAACTGTTAAAGAGAGGGAACAATAAAAGAAAAGAAATTAAGAAGATAGAAGATAATTGATATCACATTTAAATTTTTGAAGATCAAAGTTGAGTGGAAAGCAAGATGCTGAAAGAGACTTCCACAAGCGAGAAGTGCAATAAAAGAAACCGTTAGCATAGAACTTAGGGTTACATCTAGCCAGTGGTGGGATTCAAAAAATTTAAGAATGGCTTCTCTCAACAACAGATCTCAATAGCAAGGGGTTCCCTCATTTTTCCATAGTCTATACTTTACAAGATATAATTTAGGAATAGAGCAAATTTTTCTAGCACTTATTCAAAAATACCAAAATTAATTTGTATTACATTGCACGTTATCATTTTGAAAGGAAAAGAATTTTAAAAAAATGCTTTAAAATCTTTTATTCATGATCTTTCATTTTTAAAATTTCCAAATCGCCACTTGATTGTCATCAGTCTTCAGCTTTTTTTTGCCTCACTCTGTTGTCATCAGCACTGTGATTTTTTTTTCTAAGCCATGTTTTAACAAAAGGAGTGGCTTCCCATAAATCTAAAGGAAGAACAATAAGATTGTCATAAAGTTTGCTGCATTTTTCACTGTAAGGCAGCTTCTTTTATTATATCATATAATATTAATTCCTGAAAAACCTCTTTCTGCCTTGGAAAAACTGATAGCAATTGTATTGATAATAGTTTTCGCTTTTTGTACACTTTGAAGAATTACAGGATTACGAAAGTTTTTCAGGTTATTTTCCACATAGTCACAAAGATCATTAGTGGGAATGTTGTGATGAAAAATTTTACTGAAGCCATTCAGTTTTTCTTCTGCAACTTTCAAGAGAATAACTATTTCTGGAATATTCCAAGTATCTGGCTATCAAGTTCAGCAGTTCATGAAATTTGTATTAACATTTATTCGATCACCTGAATTTATATCTCCAGCTGATTATGTAACTACTATTTGTAGACAGTCTAAAATTATCAGTTTGTTTGAGTTGCAACTAGCAACGGATTTGCTGAGCTCATAAAATTCACACAAACCTGTGTGAACCCGTTGAATCCCAGCACTGCATCTAGACATTTCAATTAAAATGAGATATTGCCACCAATATAGTTCTGCACTTAAATTGATAAAGTTGAGGTAACAAAGAGGAAAGTTCATCAGAACATTTATAGAAAAACAAACAGGGAGGCTATGTTACAACGGATGGAAAATGACTGAATCTGAGATGTCAGTTCAAGACTGATAACATTGCAGATTCTTCTTTGGATTTTATGAAGAATTTCTAAATGCATAGCAGAATCACCAGACCAGATGTGACAGCAATATTCAATGCATGGATAAATGATCAACTTATAAGTTTATAAATGTCTAAGTGTAAGATATATTCTGTTGGGAGAAAAAAAAATATTTATCTACAGATATAGTGATTTTCTAAGTGTAGCTTAGATGTGGCACAAAGCCAAAAGCAGGAAGCACACAGTGAGGATCAAACTCACTACTCAGTCGTAATTGTTCTAGTAAAACAATCTTGCTAATATATATATATATTGCTTAGTTTGCAAACACTTAATAATAGATAATGTATTTTCTGTACCCAACACCAATATCAAGATACACCCACCTCGCTTCACCTCACCTGTGATAGCCATAACATAATCTACTATTTATTCTGCACAATATGCCCCAATAGTGGATATATTGGTGAAACTGGAAATAATTTTAGATTTCGCTTCAACAATCATAAAAAAAACCATACGTCAAAACAATCCTTATTCCCACATAGCTGAACACTTTAATCAATCAGGACACATTAGAAAACTGTAAATGTTTATTGATAGATTCTGATTTCAGTTCCACATACACATGCAGAAAAAAAAAGAAGAAAAATACTGGATTTTAAAATTAAAAACATATAAACTAGGGTTAAATAAAGACTTGGGTATTTTAAATCTTTATAAATATTTCAATAGTTAAACATTTTTTTTAGATATCGTTAAAAACTTTTTTTAAACAACATCTAAAATATTATTACAGTTAGATTTACATGAAAAATATTTGAACACAGTGGCATTCCATATCACGTGACGTCCGCATCTCACAACGGACACTACTTGTAAACAAACCTCTAAAAACAGTTATTTCGGAAGGAAGATCGAGGTCGATCTGAAATATCAAAACTACATATAAAAAAATATAAATATTTTCATAAAAAAAAACATTATTATTTTTTAATTTGCATCTTTTTAGTTGTTTTATTTATATATATATATATATATATATATATATATATTAGGATCAATATATGGATCAGAAACCAACAATGATAGGACAAGGAAAAAATATGAAATGTTTATAAATTTAACATGTTTTGCTTTTATTTAAGCTTCATCAGAAATTAAATATGGATGAGAAAAGATAATTCTGGTATTTTTTATTTTTGTGTTGTTGGTTTTTCATTCCTTAATCTGAACTCATGGTCACCTAAGTTAAGCAAGGTCAAGTATGGCCAGTACCTAAATGGGTGATCACGTGGGAATACCAGGTGCTGTAAGCTTGGATGATATAATGGATAATGGCTCAGAACAAGATATCAGAGAGTCGAGTTAGAATTCCAGTTGAGTTTGTTACATTCACATGAATGAATTCACTTCTTCCCCCACCTATGAGTTAAATAACAGGACAGCCTGGATCCTACAGCCTTGTTTCCAGTTGAAGTTCAATACCCACAGGAAAGCAGTACATAACCTACCTAATGAGCATGCATAAATGGTTGACATAAACATTAAAAAGGGTTGACAGAGAGTGTAAAAAAATAACATTTATTAAGAAGAGTGACAAAGGACAGGAGCAATGGTCACCAACATCTTAAAAGAAGCCTAGCACATAGGAATAAAAAACAGCCTCCTATTTTTTTACCAATGCAATTTTGCATTGAATATTGCATGAATTTTCTTGTAAGTACTTTTTTGGTGATTTGATAAATATAACTAGTATATTTCTTGTTTAATTCCGCAGAGGAATGGCTGAGCGAATAGAAATGGTTTTATTGTTTGAATCGTTGAAGGATAAAAGAAGCTGTGCAAATAAAATCGTTTTACATTGGAAAAATAATTTTCTTTTTAAAAGAGAAAGAAACACAAAAAAAAAAAAACCCAGAAAAATCATTAAACAATCTTTAACAATTTTACCTTATTTTCGAGGTTATTTTAGAATTATGACCGATTTATTTTAGCCTTTTTAAAACTAAAACTAAAAGTAAAGTAAACTAAACAGAAGTTTAATTTTCATTCTTCTGAGAAGGATACAAAAAAAACGTGACTTTTTCTAAATTAAACAGTCATTTTTCAGTGATTACTATATACACACTAAAATTGTCAAGCAATTCTCGAATATCATTTTAGTATAAAGATATTCTGAATGTATAATCATCAAATAGCATTTTTTTTATCGAAGCTAATATTTTCGTTTGGTTAGAGAGAAAACCCACGTGTTCACCTGTAAACTAAAAAATTACTCGTGGAAAAAAAAAAAATTAAAAACTATCTTACAGAAGAGACTTTAAGCTTTCCTCCCACGATGTCATAGTCCTGCAACTCCTCGATACATACAAGTCCCTGAAATTTTTCATCAGCATACAAATTAGGATCAATTTCAATAGATTTCCAGTCGGCCTTCGCTTTTAAATGAGCACCCTTCTTCACCATGTTGGCGACTGAATATAAAAAACAGGAATTGCCGGTGTCAAATAAACGAAACTAAAAGGTGTTTCACAAATTTTAACGAACGTAGTATATTAATTTTTATTTAATTTCTGAGGACGTTTTCAACTTTCAAGTATATTGATAAAATTAATTAAATTAAGTATACCAAAGGCAATTTTGATAATTTTGAAAAAATTGTTTTTAACGAGGTCGATAACTTCTTCACAATAATTTCTACTGTTGCTTAGTTAAATTCTTAAAAATAATAAAAATAATTTAAAAAAAAAACAGAGAGATTTTGTTGATCTTTTTAATTTAATTTTTTTACTTGTTTTCGCATGTCACAAGAAGAAACATTATCACCTTTCTAGTTTTGTTTTTTTTAATTATAAATCAAAATTCAAAAGTTTAAAACTTTGTTCTCGTTTGTTCAGACAATAAAAAAGTCATTTTATTTTCAGGAAAAAAAGATATGATTAATTCTAAATATTTTGTATTCTATTACCTGGCCATCTCAACATAGTTTTTTTTTTTTTTGGCAGACGGTCACAACTGTGTAGCACACACTGAAGATTTTTATTTTTAATAATATCAAATTAAAAAACAACGTAGGAACAGAATTAATTAGCGATTTATTTAATGTTTAAGTAGGATCAGTTTTAAAAATATATTCTTTATTCTATGACTTTCATTTCTTTCGAAAATCTTTCATTTTTGAGAAAATTTAAGTTTTAAAGTTTATTCAAATACTTCCACGCTGAACCATGATCTGTTTAACAGCGGATGATCAATGTATGTAAGTAAATTTAATAAACTGATTTGTTTCAGTTTTTGACAAGGGACATTTAAATCTATCACCGCCCACAACAAACTTTGGACGTAAAAAAAAAAATTCTACGTTTCAAATCATAAGGTAGGGATTTTATTAACGTAAAATTTTCAGTTAATGCATTCTTTTAAATACACAGGTATAAATATTGTCATTTCATTTAACTCTTTATATATATATAATTTTTAAAATGGCCAACAGATAAATAAAACTTAAGTTCTCAGACTTTCACTGAACCTTCTGCATTTATTTTGCTTTGGAAAATAATTTTATTCATTTGTATTTTTAAAGTAAAGTTCTGTATATTTCTGAGTCGATTGTGTGATACATTCAGGTAATTTTCTTTCTAAATTCAACATTGTACAATAATTATTTTGTTACTTTGTGAAATGTGCATCCCACCCGACAATCCATCAAACATAAAAATTATAAGCAATACAATAAAAAATAATTTTAAAAATATTGTAAGTTAATTTAATCATTTCTTTTTATTTTATTTTTTTACATCAACTTTAATGTCCAGCATGATGTAACAAAAATGGGATAAACGGAAGTGTCTTTTAGTTTTATTCTTTTAAAAAACTAAACAGACACCTCAAAGTTAAGTGTCCTCGTGTCATAGGAGCAGAAAACAGAATTAATAATTTTTAAATGGGTGTCATTTTATCCTGTGAATTGTTGTACGAAAATGCATAAAAAGGCCATTTATGGGGGGGGAGACATGAATGTTTTCGATAGTTCAAGCAAGCCAATCGTCACTGAACCGGCACTCTATTTTTGTTTGAGAAGCGGATGATCAGACAAATTCAAATTTTATACAGTTACCATAAGTCAGAAAAGTAATAATAAATACAGATAAACTTACCTGATGTAAGTGAGGGTTAGTTTGTCAAATTCTATTTTTATTTATCTTACTTTTTTCTCGAAGGTGCGAGCGCACACAATAAAAATGCCGGACCGGCATGGTGATTGGTGATAGACTTGTACAGTCACTCAAACAAAGATCTTCATGTTTTAGTTTTATCTTTGATAATAAATGATCGTTACTTAGATATATCATAAAACAATTCTTGATAAACAATGACGTCTATTTCTTTTTTTTATTTATTTCAGAATATATTTTCATTTTAAACTTTTGGTTGTGAGCCAAATTGTGAGTCAACAATATTGTTTCACGTAATGAAGTAGTAGTAATTTAAACTTTTTCACTCAGGAACTGGGATCATTTCCAACATCATAGACAATTTTATTTAGGCTATAGATATTTACTTAGCCTCTTCCAGGATGTGACACAAGGTCTTTTTTTTACGTGTGGTCAACATACGCGTGCATGGACCAAGGACAAAAGTAAAACCAAGTTGCCCAGTCCCTGCAAATTCTGTTATGCTGGCGACCTCACCTCTTTGTGCAATGAGAAAAGTTCTGCCGCAGAGTTGGAATCCCCAGGATCAGGCACCTTAAGGATAGAACAGATGCTACACTTTTTAATCCCAGTCAATTTCTGATTAGTTTTTAGTTTCGTTAATAAAGAAAAATAAAAAAAAATATAGAAGTTGTACAATAGGCACCTTAACCAAAATAATTACTTTTTAAAATTTTTTTTTTAAATTTTTTTTTCATATTAAGTATACAAGATCACGAATGTTTAAAAAATATTAGACTGGTTCACATGTAAAAAAACAAAACAAAAAAGGGAACATTTTTGTGAGGAATTAGCATTCATTAGAAATTCCTCAAGCCACAAAATTTGTCAAAGTTGAAAGATATAGATTTATTTATTTATTTATTTTTTGGTCAGTTTAGAAGGGTGGGGGTTTTGTGTATAATATCGATGCAATGTAAAATCAATCCCTAACATTTTACAGAGTTATTAGGCACCTATGAACAGTTTACCCAATACTGTCAAAAATGGCAACTGAAATTGATATTTTGTCAAGTTCTTACTATTATGAGAAGGTTTAAGCATGCCTACAGGGTGTTCCAAAAGTCACATGACAATTGCAAAAAACATACACTTGTGAAACAACCATCAGGGAAAATTTGTATGATATTATCTTTCATAATTCGATCAATAAAATATTTTATTATCTGTCACATATGGGAACATGATATCATTTGGTAAATAAATATAAAATTTACAAGGTTATCAATGGTAATGTGACTTTTGGAATACTCTGTATATACAGTGTAACCTGGATATAAGAGAGTTGTCGGCACCGGAGAAGAAGTCTCTTATATCCGAGTTTCTCTTATATCCGGGTTTGGTCTATTTTATATACATTAACACAGGCTCTAATTTGGGACCAGAGAAATTCTCTCTTATATCCGGGTTTCTCTTATATCCGGGTTTGGTCTATTTTATATACATTAACACAGGCTCTAATTTGGGACCAGAGAAAATCTCTCTTATATCCGGGTTTCTCTTATATCCGGGTTACACTGTATCTTTGATTCTTAATTTTGAATTCTCATTGGTTTAAGTTGACTAGCATTAATGTCATGTTTTTTCTAAATTTAGCAATCATTGTTTTTTTTTACAAATTCTATTTCTTTATTATTTATGAATTGACCTGACTTCTTGGGAATGCTAGTGGTGTGCTTTCACATTACTTCTGTTGCTCTACAGTTTTGAAATTCAGAATAGTCCTTCTAGTTTGGGTGCCACTCAAGGCAAGAAAACCCAGTCTACCTTATTAAGAACATTTAATTTTCTACTGCAGATAAATTCAGTTTTAAAAGGCAGATTTCCTGGGAGATTTTTATTTATTTATTTATTTATGCTAATGTTGACCCAATACCAGGTCCAAGAGCCATTCAGGGTAGAAGCTTACTGGGTGCAATTACACTTTTGAGCCCTCCATGACAGTCAACCACACAATGTTTTTTGTCTTCAGTTCTTTTTTAATTTAAAAAAACAAATATAAATAGATTGCCCTTTTTTCTTAATATTTGTTTCATAATTTATGGATTTTAATTTTAAATAATACATTTTATTATCTTTCTGACTTTTATTTTAGAAACTTTTGACAGCAGAAACATTTACAGGAGCATTTTAAAATCATTGCTAGTGTTTGTATGTTAAATTTAATTATTAGTAATTGTAACAGTTCAACTGTTATTTTAAATTAATTTTATGAAGTTAAACTTTTAAAAAAATTTTTTAAAAACAAGTTTCTTTTCAATTTACCAATTTATCTAGTTGTTTTACCTTTATAGGGATGAAAGTGTAATAGTGTCGCTTACTGAATAAAGTAAACATAAGAGGAGAAAGTCAAGATTATGAGATTATGGAGGATAGGTAACAACTGACACTAGACTCTGAAGAGGTTAGATTGTAGTATTTATAGAAGCATCTACATGGGAGTCTGTACCAAAAAGTAGCAGTTCTTGGGAAGAAGCTGTCTGAATGGAATGTCCTTCAGAATAGGTAGGAAATGAGGATGATTCAACCCCGTGGATGTAGAATGGTGGGTTTTGCTTTTAAAGGGCTGAACTGGTGGTACTTAAGAATGGAGCCCATCTGAAAATTTGCCATAGCATTAGTGACAATTGCATTGAAGGGAAAGGGCTGCAGACTGGAAAATAAGTCCAGTTAGTACTACATAGTCCTATTATATCCGCAAGCTCAACAAAACATGGAAGATGGCTGAAACCCATTCTTATTGATGATAATGTTTAATCTGTAAATTAGGAACAATAAGATATATTTTTAAAAATTAATTCCATGTCCCTTCAAGGACATAGGTGATCATGTTTCTCCACAGATTCCTTTTCTTTATTATCTGTTTATTATTTACTTTATTGTCTCTGAATTGCTATGACATCTTGGGAAACACAGTGAGTTCATTTTTTTAATCATTGCAAGGCAAAAGTAAAAAGCACTATGCCTGAATAATTGATGGAAACTTTAAAGTAATTGCTACAATTTATGACTAATCTCTAATCAATGTACCACTTATATACCATATCTAATTATTGAAGACAACGACCGAGTGACATGGTTTTTAGTGTTACTTTCATAAACTGTCATTACAGATGCAAAAGCTTAAGATTTAAAATGACCCGATCATCCTTCAAAGCCAAAAGAATGTGCACGCAGTTTGTTAAAGTTTATTTTCATGAGTTATTTCCCTTTATCTGTTATTAATTTGTTGAAGATTACTCCAACTGTTAGAACAGCGTTTCTCAACTTGTTTATTTTTACCCTTGCATAATCCTTAAAATAAATTACATGTCTCAAGGAACCCCTGCGCAAAAACAAAATTATATACCATGTTTTTCTCATTTTATTTTAATCGTAATTCACCTGGTATATATCACAGTATGAATAACTTTTGAATAACTGGTTTAAGGAAAAATTAACACCTTATTTTTCGGTAACGCTAAATAAAATTCATTCAGTTCATTTATAAATTATAAATGAACAGAATGAATTTTATTTAAATATAATACTTCATCATGGACTTTTCCTAACATAAGGATGATGTCTAACCAAGAATGTATTGTGTGTGTTTAATTAATATTACGTATATGAAATTTAATAAAATGTCAAAAGTGTGTAGAGGTGCTGCTCTCAATAGAATTTAATTTCGACATTAAATGACCTCTAGAATTCATATTTAACGCAAAATACCATAAAATATGAAACAATAAGAAGAAGGAACACAACGGTTTTGTAACAAGATTTATGTCAAATGATATACATGAATAATTAATAGGAGTTACTTCCCTTTGACTAATGAAAATTTTTTTTTTATGTGAGCTCATAAAAAGTTGAATGAACTTGCCGCTCAAAATGTTCACTTTGAGAGAGTTGAAAGAATTCTGTAAAGATGAAAATATGTTGATAAACTTTTAGCTTCAGAAAGATTGAAGGAGTGAATGTTCCGTAATGTTTGTTATTAAATTTCCTACGTACGTATATATGTGCGTGTGTGAATATGTTTTTTTTTTTCATAGCGTCTGCTCGCAAAGGGTCGAGATGCGATTTCTTTTACTGCTACATTAGTAAGCGAAGAAAAATCAAGAGAGAGGAAGAACGAACTTGTGTCTGGTATTTATAATCAACTTAATCATGTAATCGACTCCTGGAAAGCATAGACAGAATTTGGCGGAATGTTTTTTAGTCAGGTCAAGAACTAGGTAGTTGAGAACAAATATTAATTAAAACTGATCAATTAAAAGTTAAGGTTTTCTGAAAATATGTATGAAGCTGGATAAGCTCTGTGATCTGCCTTTTGCATTTTATTGATAAAAATGTGGTAGCGGAATGCTAAAAAATTGCATCTCACCTGTTCTCGCGGAACCCTTGGGGATCTTTCGCGGAACCTTATGAGAAACGCTGTGAGTAAATTTAAAAATAAGGGCTCTCTAAAATATAACAATTTCCCCTTATTTCGTGTTCTTTATGCTTTGCTTTATTTTACAACGCGGATGATGTTGTGCATCAAGTTTTTACGTGTGTGTAGTTTTTTGGTATTATAATAATTATAGAAATGTCATTTTTTTTTGTGGTAACCAGTTAGACTATTCCATCCCATCTTTTCGTCGACCTTTCAAATTTTGTTTTGTTTTCTTTTTTCTTTTTTCTTATACTTTTATATTTTTTTATTTTGGTATTAAGTGTGGGGCCATTGTAATGGTTACAGCACAGAAAGTGAAGTTGGGGAGCCAAGTTCGAAATTTTGACAGAGTCTGAAATCGTTCGCTTTTGCTTTGGTGCCCTTGGGAAAGGCATTGTCGTATCCTTTAAAAATACGTAAAAATAAAATAATTATAGTGCCACTTTGTCGTATCCATAAGAAGATAAATAAATAAAAAATACTTATAACTCTCATTAATTCACTCCTCCTAACCCAATGAGAATCGACTCCACTTTTCTCCTCTACACGCACAAACATGTGACATTCTCACTATCGGACAGGCAATCAACACGTGCGTCAACGAAAATTTCAACTCCTTTTCAGGCCATAATAATAACATTTATCATAGCACTCAACAAACATTTGATGGAAGAAAACCCCAGATACTTGTATTTTCCAACTAAATTATCTGGACAGTCATATATATATATATATATATATATATATATATATATATATATATATATAAGCAAACAAACATACGAGAAAGACTGTACACTTTACTTATTCTTTATCTTATAGTTCTGTTGGATTTCGATCCATATTTGATCTACATTTGGCACCAAACTCACAATTTTAGTCAATATTACTATCTCTTGTGTCTCCAACACCCCATAACAACCAGATAATAAATAATACTTTTAGTTTTACTGTTTATCATTTTTACGAGTAAATGTAAGGAGGTTTATAATTTTTTACTCAGGGTTATAACTCCTCTTCAGCATAAATCCACTTCAATCTTTCTCCCTCTAGGATAGTCCAACTAGCTAGACTCTATTCTCGTCTCTTATTTTGAATAAAAACCAGTTTAAGAGAAGTAGAAGTAGAACTCTGAATTCCAAACCTTGGAGAAGGCAACAGCACAATATAGTATAACAGTTCACAAATATACTAAGTAAAGAAAATAAATTTTATGGAGAGCCATGTTCTCTCACATCCAGAAGTGGCATGGCACTTAACAAAAATGACGTAATGATCGCTTTGATGAGCAAGCTAGTACTTAAAAAAAAATCTCCGATTGCAGATATGCTAAAATTAATAATAACTTTCAGATTTATTAGAAATAACTTGTCTCGGACAAGTTATTTCTAATAAATAACATTGTCTCTGTTGTCTGAAAACTTCGTGGACTTACATTTTGAAATAGTGTTAAAAAAAAAAAACCCAAAAAACAATCGTTTTTGTTTTTTTTAAAAAACGAAAACGATTTTTTTTACATAACTATATAATCTCTGAACGTAGGCAAATACGCAAGTTTCTATGTTTATTTTTTTCTAGGCCGTATGATGCAGATTTAAGTGTGTAAAAAAACAAAAAAAAAATAGATGTAATTAAATTAATTTATAAAGGTGGGAAAAAAGTCCACTTTAAAAATGCTAATCTTTTTTGTGCTCTGGGTAATTATCCACACGCCCACGTCGTTACGGAATGTGACACAAGGTTGAGGTTTAATGTTGGAAGCCGTTCAAAAATTGCTCAAGCCTCCTCGGAATCGGAACTTCCCCTTTTGGGGACGCCTCACTAATGACCTCCCCAAAGGAAAGATACTGCGCTGCCTGAGTGGGTGTAAGCTGGAGCTAATTAATTTCAAACTTCTATGGGTGCTATGAACACCGTTTTGCACCGGAAAACAGAAGTTGCGTCCCCTTGTTTGACATTGTCACTTTCGCGAGTCACCGGGTGGTCTTGAATCATTCCGATGAATGATTATAAAAAATCAGCGAGAATGATTTGTTTTCCTTTCTTTTAAATTCGGCAATTGGGATTTTAAAAAGACATTCCGTCAATATTCTCCAGTTCGTAATCTCCGGTAACTGCAAATCTCTTGGGGTTTCTCTTTCTTTTTCTTCACACCAATGTTTGAAAAATTGATGTGATGTAAAAAAAAAAAACAAGATTATATTATTTTATTTTTTTTTTTTTAGCATGCTTTTTTTGTGTGACGTGATTTGATTTTTAATTTCTTCTGTTGCACATGGAATCTTGACTCTCGCTGCTGTCGACAAATACTCCTTTTAAGATACTTTTTCATTTTTTTTTTTTTTTCAACTTATTTAAAAATGTGGATTTTTAATCCTGGAAATTTTTTTTTTTTTTTTAATGATGACGTCCTCACAAGCGGACACTATTACGAAGCAGCTTATTTATCTTGTCTTTGTTCATTAAAATCTCCGTCTTTTAATTGAAGCGTTGCTGGCCTTCCTAAGGATTGAAGGAAGAAAAAAAAAAAAAGCGATGTTTTTTGTTTTCTTTTTTTATTGAAGAAACTTTTAGCGATTGTGTTGGATAACCAAACTTTAACAAACATGGATATTCCACTAAAATATTATGTCGCTGTGACTTCTGTATTGATGAATATAAGTCAAATCACCATTACGATTAAAGCATAAAAAGCCTGGCTGTACACCACTGACAACATTTCGTCAAAATGCGAATCCTGAAATGGCGTGTAAATGTTTGCCATTGGGCGGACAAGTTACGCCATTACTTGAACCTTCACTGCCAGATGATTAAGCTGACTCTCTTGTCTTTGTGCTACAATGCTTTCATGTCTCCAAATCTTATGCTGGAGACTGCAATGGAACCTGTGTTCTGGATTGTTGATCATTTTGCCCGTTACATGGGCCCCATCCTCATGTGTCTTGTTCTTACATTCTCTTTGGCAGGGGTAATCATGTTCTATTCCATAATGGGACCACGCTATCTAGCATTTGGCTGGCATTGGTTCCTTCCACATTTCATGTTTGGCAACTTACTTCTTGTTAATGTTATCTTCAATTATACCATGGGATACCTCACAGACCCAGGACACCCACCACAAATTGTTCCTGAAGTTGTGTCTATCTGCAAGCGTTGTATCGCGCCGAAACCACCTAGAGCTCATCATTGCAGTGTTTGCAAAAGATGCGTACTCCGAATGGACCATCATTGCCCTTGGCTAAACAACTGTGTTGGCTTCTATAATCACAGATATTTCTTTCTCTATATGGTATACATGATGTGTGGTTGCCTCTATGGCTGTTTTATGTTCTATCCGCTGTTTTATGAGAACTTTTATGTCGGCAAAGAAGTAGTCTTTCACGGTGCCCTGTACCCGCTAAACATGGCCTACAATTATTGGGTATCAAAAAAGAAAACTTACACATTTATTGCAGTCTCAAATGGAACATCAGTCAAACGAACTCCACCACCTGCTCATTTGTCTAATCTCACCTGGACAGATCAGTTGTATCATCATTCCATAATTTTTGTGTTTTTCCTCGGATCAGGTTGCGTTGTCGCTTTAGGGCTTTTGTCCTTATGGCATGCACGACTTATAAGCAGGGCTGAAACAAGCATTGAAGTCCACATTAACAAAAACGAAAGAAAACGGTTGGAAAAGCTTGGACAAAAATTTGTAAATCCATATGATTATGGCTTCAAGAAGAACTGGCAGTTATTTTTGGGTCTCACAGAAGGAAGGACTTTTTGGCGCCACATCTTGCTGCCATCTCGTCACAAGCCAACTGGCAATGGACTTCAGTGGGAGACAACAACATTCACCATTGACAGTAATATTGATAACATCCGTGTCTTGTGACACATTACCTTGATGGCTGATCCATCAATCATCAGTAAAATGTTGGGTTTTTTTTTAATTTATTCAGATTTCTTTCCTCCTTTTTCATCTTCATTTTTTTTTTCATATTGAGATTCACACTGTATTTACTTAATGAAGTGTTTACTGGTATTTGCTTAAGAGATTAATAATTGGCTGTTATCTTACAAATTATTTTGTATTTACTATTGAGATTCATACTGTATTGGCTTCATGGAGTGTTTACTGGTATTTACTTACAAGATTGTAAGAAGTGACTATTCTCTTACAGATTGTCCAGTGTGATGAATGGAAAATTTGTAGCAGTGAGTAATTTATGGTATAAAGTTATAATCAGAAATGGAATTTTATAGACAAAAAAAAATGTATCTATTGATATGTTGTTATATAAAATAAAGCAAAAGCTTACATTGAAATGATTACTAGCAAAAAAATATTTGAAATATTTATTGTAGGAAGTTTTCAATGGTAAAAGTGTGTTTGAATGATATATATATATAAGATTTGCTATATTTATGGGGGAAGAATGTTCAGTAACAGAGAATTTGTAGATGTAGACAGTGTGGACATGAGAATCAAAGATTGTCAGTTTCACACCTTACTGTGATCTTGAGACCAATCTTAAGTTGCCATGCACTGTTGATTCTTATGTCCACACAGTCTACATTTGATATATATATATAACGATATATATTTTTATATATCAAGAACGATATTGGTGAAAAATATAAGAAAAAGTGGAAAAAGTTTTCTTGTGATGTATTTCATCCTTTAGGACTTCATTGGACTAAATTTATGTTGGTGCGTCTACAGATGAGACGCATCACAAGAAAGCATTTTCTGCTTTGTCATACATTTTTACCCAATATATATGTATATTTATTTAATGGATTTATTTTTAATCCTACATTTTTATTACTTCAAACGTTATTTTTAGTGGACACACATATTTGAAATAGTCCCACTGGACTGTAACACTCTCTGTAGCCAAGTGGTAAAGCACATTGTATGATGGTTTCTCCTACAAAGGGGGGTGCAGGTTCGATCACTGCCAGGAAGCTTGTTTTCTTTAAGATTTCTTGAAGGCACAGATAGATGTAATACATACTGTTAAAAAAAAAAAATGGGATGTCTATTTCAAATACAAGTATCCACTATAATAACATTTGAAGTAATAATAATATATATGCATACCTTCGTTGCTTTTTTTCCCCCCCACTGAGCTCCTTTATCCATTCATCTTACCCATGTTGTTATAAAGTTCATAGCCTAATGATGGAAAATGTTTATTTTACAGAAAAAATATCTATTTTTTAATATAATCTCTTTCCTTGTCTTAATGTACTTAAGTGGCGATTATTAATCACATAAATCAAACATTATACAGTGAAAATTTCAGATCAAAATTTAGTTAATGATGATGCCTGAGGCTATGGACTTATCGATCAATCTTCAGACCTGTGTGTTTCAGTGTCCTCTATAGTCATTGAACATGTATAATCAGTGTTAATAGATGGTTATTTATAAGGCCATTGTCTAATTATGGACAGTCAACGTGCAATTTTGAGACTACTTAAAATTAACTTTACTTCTTACCTTCAGAAGAGCTCCAATCTTTCGTCTTCTGTTTGTGTCAGGTGAAAATGGTAATTTTGGCTTGACACTGAAGGAAATGCAAAACATACCAGCTGCAACCTTCCAGATTTCAGATTTAATTAGTCAACTAAGATATTCATAACTGTGTCTTATTCTGGGAAACTTTCTCAGTGCTGGTGTTTTGTTTCTATTTACCTGGAAGATCCCAAAATGTGATACTAATTATCAGTGGCATATCATCCTTCTAAAATCTCCACCAAATCTGATATATTGTCAAAGTTGTTTACTGAATTTTAATGAGCAATCTTGGACCTTTATGCCCGCCAAAAAAATGAAGTGTCAAAAGAACTTTTTTTTTCATTGACCGCGCTATTTAACTATTTTCACTTCTCGGCAATGTTTATTGTTTTAAAAATTAGAATTAGAATTGATTAGAATTTTCTTAAAACTTAAACATATGAAAGTGAATTTACGCAAGGTTTTTTTTGTTTTTGTTCTTGAGAATTTACAACAAAAATATTAAACACTTTTTAGGTCCAAGTTTGCCTTATAATGTTACTTCATTTTTTAAGTACAGAAAGTCGAATTTATTTTTATTCATTGTTAATATGAAAATGAGTCTAATAGATATGACTGGTGTCATGGTGACTGAATACCAGCCAATCCCACTTGAGGGGATTAACTTTTCACAATGGAGGCTTCCGGCCACATCATGTTGAAATACCAGGTCATGTACGATCACCAAACTTAAGCAACATTGAGTCTGGTCAGTACCTACCAGGAGCTGTAAGTTTGGATGTGCAGTTGGTGTAATGGATAAGGGATCGGAATTGTTAATCAGAGAGCTGAGTTCCAATTCCGGTTGGGTTCATTATATTCACTTAAGCACATGTACCCTTGGGAAAGGTATGAATCATCCTCCTCTTCCCACCAGCTATGGGTTAATTAGTAAAACTTGCATCACTAAATCATTATTATCTCCCCCCCTCCCATAAAAAGAATTCTTACACTCTAAAAGAAAATATTTTCTGACTTTAAATAACCTGCAAAGGGTTGATAAGCCATAGAAAACGAATCGAGCAATAAAATCAACCCATTCATGTATATCGCATACCAGCCAATCCCAACTGATAGAATTAATAACATTTTTGCAATGAAGAATTAATTCTTTCTGAAGCAAACAATTTTTATGGATGTAAATTTCCTTTTGCGGGGTGGGCGGGGGTTTTACAAAATCTTTCAAATGACTGGGATTTTGAGAATCTTAATTTTTGTATTTTATATTTGGAAACATTTGCTTGTTTATTGAGTGTTCCCATTGATGACTGAGAAATTGTCCAAGATCTGTTTGATTTTGTTCCTCACTATAAATGAATTTTTCATACGAGGCTGGAGATGTCTTTCATGTTGCCGCCATAGCCTGCCAGCTGGATAGTTTATTCATTTTTACCATCTGTTGTGTGGAAGAGTATGGATGCTTCCTCGAACACTGCAATCTTAACCTCTTTGGGTTAAGGGTCAATCATTATCTATCCTCCATATCCTCATTGTCTTCACATCCTACTACCTCCTCTTTCATTCATATCCACACATCTCATCATTATCATTTTAATAGAAACCTCTACCTTGAGTGGCTCTTGAGCCTTGTATTAGGTGAACTCTTGTTTTTTTGAAAAAGTTAACCTTGCTCTTTTTGTGTATATATTTTTTGCAGTTGAAGTAGGCTTTCATAACAAATTACTTTTATTCCCTATAGCAAGAATGTTAATAAACTGTTCCATTCAAATCAGCGATTTAGTTCTGGTGTTTCTTAGAGAAATTTAGTATTTTACTGATAAGAATCTGTTAAACTCATTATAATTCATATCTGTTAAGAAAGAAAAAATAGGACGAAGAAGATTATCAGCATTACGTTATCAAAAAACATTTGAGATTTGACATGTTTAACAATTTAAAGAAAAAAACACTGGACTAGTAAGAAAATATTTGAAGAATTTGGTGTTGAAAATTTAAATAGATGGAAAAGATTGGACAGACATACTCTTCAATCATCTTCCAAGGATTCTAACCATGATAGATTTTTGTTTTTGAATATTGTTTATTGAAGGAAAACTTGCTTTTTATATTATTTTATGTATTATGTATACATCATTGTCATGACAATGATATACTTGTATAATCAATTTAAAGGGGTTTTTAATTTTGATATGTACTCTTATTGTGCTTTGGACTTCTTTTGAACATAATTTAATTAATGGCCTATAAAAATCTTCACAGCATACCTACAATCTTCTTACAACACACCAGTTAAAAATCACTGATTTAATGTATCATGTAGACAAATTTCAGGATTATCTAATATTCTTTAGTAATATCATGATGTACAGAAAGTAATTTATATATTTCACCGCTATCAATTATAAGTATAAAGATGAAGCAGTTTATTATATTGGTATTTTCAGAGCTTAGAATAGGTAATCAATTGATGGCATGTACCTGTTTGTATAAAAAATATTTAGGTGTCCTGAAAGTAATTACGTATTTCACTAGTATGAATTAAGAGTCAACCAGCTGAAGTTGAATGGTAAGAAACTGCATCTAGCATTAGTTGATCATCATTTCTATCTGACAGTATTTTGTTTATATTGCATTTTGTATTTTAATGGGAAAAGCTTGCAAAGAGAGAATTTAGGTTCTTCATGAGGTTTTTGCCATTAACAGCAGTCTATAAACCAGGAATGCCAATTTTAGCATCACATTGTTATAAGTGATGAAAAATGGGTTTTGCAAAGGAAACAAGATAGTGGTTATCACAAAATGATAAAAAAAGATTTAGTCTTTAGTATGGTTCTCAATTTCAGTAAAAAGTGTATATGTAAGGATGAAGTGCCCTCACTTTCTCCTATAACACTCTGGATGTACAAGTAATTTGGCGAAATTTTATGTAACCCAGATTCACACAAAATGAACAAAATCTCTCAAAGATTTTTTTAAATGTCAGTCAAATGTCACATGATTATTAATGCCTGTGTGATTTTTCTGTAGAGGTAGAGATGAACACCTCCAGACAAGAGATTTGAGTTCTCGTCTCAGTGATACCTTTACCAAAGGATCAATTAGACAAAAATGAAGAAAGATATTGGAAAAAAAAAAAAGTATTCATTCTAAACAGTTGTCTGATCTATAACACAATGTCAGATTTTATTATGCAAGTTGATGTTTTCCCATGTTTAGTGTCAACAAGAGGAACAGCCCAACATGCAAATTACAAACTGGAGATACTGAAATCAAGCAAGTACAAAAATGGAAATGGGAAGTGTTTTAACACAGGGCAGAAAGTGCGACACCAAAACCTGAAGGTGCATTGGGATAGCGAAAGATGCTTTCCAAAAGCTAAGCAAATTATTAAGAAACAAGAAAATTTCAGAGTACTGATCTGTAATATCTGTCCTTCTATATGGTAGTGAATGCTGGACAATCTACTCACAGATGAAGAAGAGACTTGAAGCAACAGAAATATGATTCTACAGAAGGATGCTGAGAATGGCATAGACTGAACATGTGAACAATGATGTAGTTTTAGAACAAATATGAAACCAAAAAGAAAACTTATACTTAATATTGAAAAGAGACTTTGAATTTCTGTTGAAAAGAGGACTTAGAAAATTTGACATTCAGGACATTGAAGGCAAGAGGGACTTAGGAAAATATTGCATAACCTAACAAGCTTGTGTAAATAGAACAGAGATAGCAAAAAGATAAAATTTAGTAAGAGCTACAGGAAATTGTGGTGAGCCATGATTGTCCACATCTTTAAGTGACATGGCACATAAAAGAAGATGAGCCAACTAATAAAATCTTTTCGCTATATTTATATGATAAATCAGAGTAAGGCTTAAGATGTCTAAGTTTCAGTAGTAGATGTTTCAGATACATTTTTACAAATTCACAACCTATTTCACCTTAGTGTTATGAAAGACCTGCTCTTATAGGTAGTCATGTAAAATGTCAAATTTAATTTGTATAAATTCCATATTATTAGCATAACAGAATTATCACTGCCAAATACTGAAAATTAGTTTATAATCAACAGTATTATAAAATAATTTTCACAAATTCTAGAAAAAGAGCTTTTCTTTTTTAACAAAATATTAAATTGTATTTTTTCATAAGTTTATTTTTTGCTGTAATGTTTTTATAGCATCATTTTAGCTAAGATTTTTGTAATTATTTTAGTAAAACAAATTTAATTTTACTTTACACTATCCTTGATACCAGCAAATATGGTAGTCAGTTTAGTATATAAAACCGCTTTCCATCTCTACCTCATCATTTATTCCCCAGTTTTTTCCATTTTCTTCACAATTGTTATGGTCCGGTTCCTTGTACCACGGTGATAGTCCAAGGTAGAACCAATAAAGAAGAACTCGAATACGGATATGGAATAACACAGATATATTACAAACAGGAATATATACAGAGAAGTAGAAAGTGTTAGTACGAACAATCAGGGTTAGTAGTACTTGTCTGAACGCGACTCTGTTTCGGACTGCCTCTGACTCAACTGACTGACTCGCTCTGACTGACTGATAGACTCCTGACAGACTTCACTCCAGACTTCAGACTGAACTCATACTCAGACGAAACTCTAGACTTCAGATGGAACTTCCTGCTTCCTCTTGCACAGTATTTATTACGTATGGAATAGTCCATTATGTTATTATGGGTAAGGTCCCCTAACAACAATAATGAAATTAATTGTTAAAATACATTAAAAAAAAAATAATTTTATGTATCTGTTTGATGTTAACCATACCTTTCTTAAAGGGTGGGGGTAACACCCCCACCTTTGCACTAAAAGTGAACCTTGTGATTAATCAATATCTCCTCTGTCAAGATGTCTCCAGCCTCTTACTGCCTGCTTTATTCCTGTCTCTTTATTTTCCTTTTATAACGCTTTATTCTATGTCTTATCCGTATCCTGCCATCCTTGCTTTGTGAAGATAGAGAAAAGTCTTGACAGTCTACTGTGATTTCCTTTATTTCAGTTTATAATATTGACTTTGTTTCATGTTTGTGTGAATTTTAATTCTTTCCAATTTTTCCACTGTCTTATTTTTATGTAAGTTTTAGCCTTAAAACAAATTCTTTTGTGATATCAGAATTGACAATAAAAGTAAACTTTTTTGCTTTTTCTGAATTGAAATTATTTATAAATCTATGGCTCTTCTCTTAGAGCATTGTTTCTCAACCCTTTTCACTGTAAGGCGCACTTGTAGAATAACTGAAACTCGGGAGTGGGCTCACTTTAAATTTTAATAAGGAAAGATTACTATATATACTTGAGTATAATATGAGTTTTTATGATCAGTTTTTTACTCAAAAAATAGAGGGTCACAATATACACATGTAATTTTTTGGGGAGAGGTTAAAGATCATCCATCTTCAGTAACCAGTTGCTATATATACAGGTAAATCTTTTATGAAGGGGTTAAAATTCAGGCAAAAAAAAAAATTCAGGTGTTGCACTACAGGAAGTCTGCTTATACACAAGTATATGCAGTAATTATGAAATTTGAAATTAACATCTAATTTAAATTATCAAATGACAAAGATTTGACTTAGACAGGGAAGCCATGGGCTTAGTGACTAGCTTTTTAAAAATAAAGATTTTGGTAAACATGGACAAACGTCCCCACAATAAGTCGTAGCATCAAAAGGACAGTTTTTCTCATGACACTTCTACCTTCACTCTTCAGCAATATTGTTTTTAAAAGCGATGATTAGAATTGGAATAAAACTTAACCATATGATGATAGTGAATTTATACATTTTGTTTTTGTTCTTGAGAATTTACAACAAAAATATTAAACACTATTTATTTATTAGATTGTTTATTTACAAAAATAATTTTATATTTAAAACATTCTAAAAACCACCACAATTAGAACTAATGCAATGCAATATTTAGCATTTACTATTTTATAAAGAAATAAATATGAAAACAATTTTTATTCATAAATTTATAAACATTTACTAAATTATTAAAATATGTGAACCAACTACGTATAAGGAAATCCTTATTATTGATCATTTTATAAATTTTGAATAATTTGGCAATTAGTCGATATTTTGCCAACCATTTCAACAAATATAATAAAAAATAGTGTAAATAAACAGTCTAATAGTGTTTATTATTTTTGTTGTTATTTCTCAAAAACAAAGAAAATGTATAAAATCACTTTCATGTGTTTAGGTTTTATTCCAATTCTAATCAGTTAGTCAGTTATGTGCCATACGTGATACATGCTTAGGCAATCATATATCTTTTGATATGTGACTGACGCGGCAGATTTTTTTCCCCACAATAGGTTGCCATTTCTTTCTGTGGTAGGTCACTTGCCATCCGAGGCTATAGAACCCGGTCCATCATGTTATTTACCTATAGCTGGGTTGGGGGAGAAGAAGAGGATTCATAGTTTTCCTAAGGGTATTAGCACGTAAGTGAATGTAATGGATTTGACTAGAATTTGAACTCGGCTCTCCAATTCCTTAATCCAAGCCGCTATCCATTACTCCACCGATTTTTGAAAACGATAAATATTGCTGAAGAGTAAACGTAGTTAAAAAAGCAGTGTCATGGGAAAACTCATCCTTTTGACGTTCTGTTTTATTGTAAGCATGTGTATCCATGTTTGCTAATATTTTTTAAGTATAAAAATAATTCATAAATTACTTTTCTGTTAATTTTGGGTGCACATGGCTACCTTTCAGGGTGCATTAGTGCGCCTGGGTGCATTGATTGAGAAACATGGTCTTAGAGAATATTACTGCTTTTGTATTCTTTCCAACTGATTCTGAAAAGTGTACAGTTCAAAACCCTTTCTTTATAGTTTCTTTTGTCAAACAACCCAGAAGAGTTATTCATGAAAATTCTGCACATATTTGTATATACTTGTGTTTTATTTTTATTGTGTTACTTAATGTCTATTCAGTTGCACATTACTTAATATTGGGATTATATTTCTGGAAATCTTACCTTTAACTGAATCTGATAACAATTGAGGTTTGCTTATAATGGACTGCATTTGCTTTGTAATATTAAATGTTAAAGTACCAATATAGCTAAATTATATTTAATAAATGTTGACCTTGGGCGGTACCTAGATGTGTGACCACTTGGTTATACTAAATGCTTCGAGCTTGAATGTCCAGGTGGTGTTATGGATAATGGTTTGAATTGTTAATTGGAGAGCTAAATTCCAATTGCAGTCTGGTTTGTTATATTCACTTATGTGTGAATACCCTTGGAAAAGGTATGAATACACCTCTCTCCCCCAACTACAGGTTAATTAATAAGACTTGTATCACTAAATCATTATCTAAAAAAAAACTTACAATTTAAAAATATTTTCTGGCTTTAAGTAACCTGTAAAAGGGTTGATAAACCATAGAAAATGAATGAATGAATGAATGAATGAATCAATCAATCAATCAACCAAGCAGATTTATATATTTGATGGCAAGAAAGAATCCCCTCCCCCCCTTTTTTTTCTCTCCAAAGATATCTAAAAAAAAAAAATAAATAAAATAAAATATCTTCCCAATTTTTCTATCTGAATTTCTTGGATGAGGAGTTATCCCAGAAATTCAGACAGAAAAATTGGGAAGATATTTCTTTACAGTATTTATAAGCAGACCATTGTCCTCATCTTTGTTTGTTGTAATCACAATGTTATTGGTCTGCATCAAGTGTTACATTGATCAAGGTAACCTACATGGAATTCTAAACTGAATCCTTTATTCAATCTATGGTGTAGACTGTTCTTATTCCATTTCCTGTATGTAGGGATATCTTGTCTAGTTCCTATTTAGATTTATTGCTCGCCCTGTTTCCACTGAGTCCCAGTACACACTACCTAGCCAAGGGATTGAACTCACAATTACTATGTCATCAAATTCATGAACCAATGCTTTAATCCACTAGGCTATAGTAAATAGTGTAAATAAATAAATCTTCCCAGTGTGAAGTTAAGATATCAGGTAGGCTTAATGCTTAGTCAGAAGTCCCAGATTACTTGTACCTAACCTAACTCTACAGCAGTGGTTCTCAAACTTTTTTTGTTTGATACACCCTTTTCATCATATGTCAGAATGTCATTCCCCACCTTTCCAAGATTGTCTGACTCAAAAGGCACATTCCAAATAATATGCATCTATTATTGAAGATCTTCATTCTTTTCCATATTAGTACATATATGTGGATTGTTTTTATAGAGGAATTTTACAAATTTAATAGCAATAGAAAATCTTGATGGATTTTTGAACTAGAATGCATTTACAGTAATTTGTTTTAATTCATAACTAATTATTAAATAAATAAACTGAAGCATACTTCAATAAAGAAAAAGTTCAATAAAAGGTCAGGATATTTAAATCGATTTTATTTTGACGAAGATTACAGTCATTGGGGTAAAAGTAAAAGAAAACTCTGATGGGTGGGGATTTCCCCGGTTTGAGAATCACTGTACTATAAGACTAATATTAAATGTAAAGGTGTGTGGGGGGTGGGTTATGTATGATCAAATACAGTATTACTATTAAACCCGTTTGTACTCAAAACTTAAGTTATTGTTCAAATATTATATTTTTTCAACATATAATGTACATGATATATATTGTTCTGTGGTTGTTTTGGGATAATTTTAGTGAGGAGGAATTTGTGTGTTTGAGCCATCTTAACCTATTGGATTATACTGTTATGTGCAGTGCAGAAAATAAAGTTTATTAAAAACTATTACTATGGGTTTTTATCTAATTTTTTTTCTTTTTTGCAAAAAAAAAAAGCAAGGAAAGTTGTCTTACTGTTTTATATCTCTGTTTAAGTCCTGAGTTTATAAATAAAAATCTGTGTGTTGCTTGTGCCAGAGACAAGACATGAAGTGGGCAGCATTAGAAGAGATTCTGCTGTACATCCGTCTTGCAAGATGGGAATTCAGTCTGAATGAAAGACTGTTGATTGTCCAGGATTTAAGGACTGATTGAATAATGGTGTTAGTTCTTTAATATCTTGTGTAGCAAGTAAGATTAATTCAAGATATGAAGTTCAGTTTTAGGCTCAGATTTGAAAAATACTGTTTCATGCTAAATTGAAATTTGACATTTATTTTTAAAACAGTGTTTTCATCAAATTCTGAAATTCTCTACATTATTATTGAACCCTCATCTGCACTGGATTCACATATGGAAATGTACAGATTATTTCATTGAATATAACAAATATACAAAGGAGTGATATTTCTAAGTAACTTTGAAACACACACACACACACAAATATATATATATATATATATATATATATATATATATATATATATATATATATAATCAAATATATGGATATAAATATACAGAAAAATAAAGAAAAAATCTAATATGCAATTATGCTGTTTTAATATTAACATTAAAACAGCATAATTGCATATTAGGATTTTGTTTGTTTTTTTAATATTAACATTTATATATATATATATATATATATATATATATATATATATATATATATATTATCATTTCACCCCAATTAAGGGATAGTGTCACTAAGATGCAAGGGGTTATTGCAAGAAAAGAAAATGAGAAAACTTTAAAAGGAACCAGAAACCCAATCCTAAAGAGGAAACAAGAGATAAACCTCTATTCCTGTTCAAAAGATGAGGATATATATATATATATATATATATATATATATATATATATATATATATATATATGATATTGTACATTGACTGCTGATGTTAATAAAATAGTGCTCAATGTCGGATAACAGAGGTATAAGTTATATATTAATAATAAATATACATTTTTTTTCTTGCTAGTAGTACAACTTGAAGTTTCATGCACAACAGGTGTTGATTGAAAACTGACCTTTATATAATTTCATAATACATAATGTTTATTTATTGTATGTATGTATGTATATATATATATATATATATATACACACACACACACACACATATCAAAATAAAAAGAAAGAACAGTCAGATTTATAATCTAGAGTTCTTTAGCATTTATTTTTAAAAACAGTGCTTGATACACAGTAGAGCATTATATATATATATATATATATATATAAGAAATTAAACTGAGCAGATATGTCTTTTGAGAAAATCTAAACAAGTCAATTTGCTTTAAAGGCAAAATAGAACCTTGCTTTATTGTGAAGCTCTTTGTAGCTGAGTAGTAGAAGCACACCAGATAAAATGGTGGTTTCTCTTGCAAAGGGGGAAGCGTGTATCCTGCTGGAGGGTACATATTCTTAACTTTTTCTCGGGTATGCAGACTGATAGATGAAGTATATACTGTTTAAAATAATTGAATCATCTACTCAAAAATGGCTATCCACTAGAAACAACATTTGAAGCAATAAAATATATGAGAGTATGATAAATAAATTTTTATATATCAGAATAGTGTTAGGTAAATGAGTGATGAAGTGTGAAAAATTCTGTGTAACATGTTTCGCCCACTAGAAAGACTTTATTGAACTAAAGTAAATTTCTTTTGTTGATGGAATTATATATGTGTAGTGGGTAATATAGGAATGTCAGCATCCTTTAGAATTATGTACTGGGTGGAAATGCTGAAGATTTATTTATTGGTCAAATTTTGTAAAACATGTTTTATTTTGAATGGTATAATTGTAGAAGTATAGTACAGTGTTAAAATTTTACCTTTTGCACATTTTCTTCCAATCTGGATGCTGAAGGAAGACAGTTTCTGTGAGTATCTACCACAGGTCCAATACTCATTAGCTTGGAATGACAATTTCTAATGGTTTTGGCATTTACTGAAGCACGATGTCCATGAATATTGTGCCAGCATTTCTGCACTTGTACCATGCTCATGCATTTGTCAGGTATTGTGCCATTCTGAGCTGCACTTGTCACTTTGAAATAAAAGAAATTAGCAATGAAATTCTACCACTTTAGGAAATCACAATATATTTTGCTTCAGACAGATGTGGTGATATTAGCAAAAGTAATTTTCGATAGGGTGTTTCTCCTCCCCCATTATTTTTATATACATGTTTGATTAAATAATATAGACAAGTGTTGTCTATTTATTTTATGTAAATTTTTCTCGTATATATATATATATATATATATATATATATATATGTGTGTGTGTGTGTATCACGGGACATCAGTGTGGCTAGACATCTGATTGCCTCAAGAGAGGATGGTGAATTTTTATGTATTTATTTTTGAATAAACACGCCGGTGGCTCATAGTGCTTGATTCATAGAAGAGCTTTTCTATTATCAGCAGTAGCAGTCACTGTTTACAAATTTATGTTTTCCCTCTAAAGTGCTTGACCAAATTTTATTTTTTGTGTGGGAGATGTATATATATATATATATTCTCTTTTTGCACAGTTTTGAAATAACATGGTCCAACAAAAAGAACCTGTTATTCTATTGCACTATTTTTTTTACTTTAACATGGTTTAAATATCTGTCCTTGTGTGACTACCAAATTTATTGCAAGTGGCAAGTAAACAATTAAGCGACATCAATCAATTATAATTTACCAAATGCTGAAACTCTACATAACCTGATTAAGTAACAATTTAGCAAAGTAAAATAGAATCCAATCTATTTTTTCCGTATAGTGATCCCCAGTGAGGGTGGGACCTATGCACTGTATATATATATATATATCTAGCTGCATGAAACTGCTCCATCAGACAGTGAATGATGGCAGTCATTAGCATCTAGAATGCCTCAAATAGCCAATAAACTTGGAAATCATTTTCTTTCAAATGATAACAATGTTGAACAAGCTGTGCAATTCCAATGTGATTTGGAAATGATTATGGCACGTTATGAAGAACCATATAAAGAACTAACAAAAACAAAATGACAGTGTTTGATAACCAAATTTGTATTCAAAACTAGTGAAACAAAAGAAACAAGATGTTAATTTTATTCAAGATATACATGAAAATATATCACCATTAAATATTTCCAGTGACGAGAGTGATTTTGCACCACTGAAAAGCAACAGAAAGTGAGCAAGTTTACTGTCTAGTAATGACGTTGAATGATTTTGTTATATGTATGTATGGATGTATATAGTGATTTTCTAAGCCCTGCTTAGATGTGGCACATGGCTGAAAGTATGGGGCACCCAGTGAGGATTGAACTCACTACTCAGTCATAATTGATCTAGTAGCAAGACAAGCTTTCTAACCATTACACCATGTCGAGGTGCCCATGTATGGATGTATATATGTATGAATTAATAAAAAATTCAACTTTTTTTTTTTTAATATGAAAATTAACATTTTTTTTATTAAATGTATTTGGATGAAACCTATCTTTAATTTTCATATGTACATTTTATATTTTTTTTATTTGGTTTTATTTTGCCTGGAACGTATCCCCCATGAAAAAAAGAATGTGTGTGTGTGTGTGTGTATATATATATATATATATATATATATATATATATATATATATATATATATATATATATAATTTGCTATATTTATAGGGGAAGAAGGCTCACTATTGGAGATAGTGATTCTCTCTCTCTCTCTCATACATATATATTTTGAACAATAAAAATATTAAAAAATTAAAATCTTCAGACACACTGGGTTGTAGATTAATATTCTTTCGTTTTTTTTTATTATTATTTCATTTAGATTCCTCGACTAGTTTCGGCCCAAATGGCCATCATCAGGGGAAGAAATGTTTCTGCTTGCTAGTAGCAGTGAACTACAGAAATGAATGTCTTGATGGAGAAAATGAACTTTTGTCTGTAGTTTTCATTTTTTTTTTTTTCTTCATCTTTTTAACATGAATCTTTTAATATTCCTTGTGTTGATATATATATATATATATATATATATATATATATATATATGAAAGTACCACATCATGAGTGCTGGTGGTAATAAAACAGTGCTTGATGTATGACAGCAGAGCTAAAATTTATACTGATAATAAATGTACATTTTGTTCTTCACCATTTAGTACAACTCTGCATTTTATGCATGAATTGAAAACTGACCGTTATAAAATTTAAACCTGAATATTTATAACCAACTGTGGAGATAGTATAGCAGTCTATTTATGTGGAAGAAAAAAAAATTATAGATATATTTCTAGAAAAAAAAAGTTTTAGTCTATTTAAAAATTTTTTTTTTAATATGTTTATTCTTTCACATAAATAACTAAATAAACTGTTCCACTATCGTAACAGCAGATTATAAATATTTGTATTTAAATTTTATAATCGTCAATCCATGCCTGACAATTGCCTCATGCATGAAACTCAGTTGTAGTAAATGGTGAGGAACAAAATGTATATTTATTATTAGTATATAAAAAATTAATATAACTAAAATGTTGGTCATTTAGCCAGATTGATATTACCTTCAACATCCATCTCCAGAGTTTGATAGACTGTCCCTCCGGAAATTACACTGTCCACTCGTCAGTGGGGCATCAGCAATTGACTGCTTATACTTGATTTTTCTTTTTTATATGCATTTTTCATTGGTGCAAGTTTTTCCTTTTTTCATAGTGTGTGTGTGTGTGTGTGCATCCACATGCCAATGAGAATTGACAACAAAAAATTATGTAATGTATATAATTAAAACAACATCAGATGCATGCTTTTAGCATCTTCATTTAGCAGCTGACAAGAAAGACGCAGATTGGAGTTAAAATATATTTTCTAAATAAAATCATACTTTGAAGGATTTTGCTCACAGAATATTGTTTCCACAGGGATCCCTCTAACCAACACCAACAACATTCTCTGGAAGAGTAAGTCCTACTTTGTTTAGTCATTGTCTTGTTGAAAAATGACGCAGGCATGTCCAAAAATTACGACTTTGTAATTCCTTTTTGTGTGCTTCAATTTAGTCAAAAGGCTAATATATAATAAATATCATCAATCTTATTGTCAATATTGTTATCATTTTGTTAGCCTTTTATTCCTCACATTTCATTAACTGGCCTATTAAATCTCTCTCTCTCTCTCTCTCTCTATATATATATATATATATATATATATATATATATATATATATATATAGGATTAATGTGAGTAAAATTTGTCACTTAGCTGATTGATGTTTGCAGGTACAAAAGAAGGAAAAATATGTTTACTCAAACATGTATACTCACTAAATATCACTTCTTTTGGAATAAATTATATAATTTTTTATTATTAAAGAAGTGATATAAAAAAATTATATAATTTGTTTATCACTAAAGAAGTGATATAAAAAAATTATATAATTTGTTTATCTCTAAAGAAGTGATATAAAAAAATTATATAATTTATCACTAAAGAAGTGATATTTAGTGGGTACATATGTTTCAGTAAACATATTTTTTTCTTCTTTTGTACCTGCAAAAAATGCGAGATGAAAAGGAATATTTTTCTCTTAACACTGCTATTACTCAGCAATTTTTATTGTTTTGTAAAAAGCTATTTTTAGAATTTGACTAATATGAAACTGAATTTACACATTCCCTTTTTCTCTTGAGAATTGCTAATAAAAGAATTAAACACTATTTTATTAGTTTGTTTATTTACAAGAATCAAAATATGTGAATTGACAACAATGCAATATTTATCATTTACTATATTATTAAGAAATAACTATGAAGAGATTTATTTGTAAAATTTATAAAAAAAAAATATCTGAACAAGAAAAAATTTAAATAAACATAACTATAAGTAACTGTAATTATAAATTTTGAAAATATATTTATTTCATTTGCTTTCATCCATAAATTCACTGAAATAGCTTGCAAGCATCTGGATTTACTTATTTTTTCTCTCTTGAGAATTGACAAAAAAAATGTTAAACACTATAGCTTGTCTTGTCTGGTTTGTCGACATCGCTCCTGATGACTGAGGAAAAGCCATATGGTGTTATGTAATTCTCTCAGTCCCAGACTCATGCTGACTATTGGCTAATATCTGCCCAGTATCGTTCATATGCAAATTTTGTCAGCAGGACCTACATTAAGTTGAATGTCATCTCTCAACAACCAATCGTGGAAGAACACGTAACTCCTGGTGCTTACTGCATCGCATGCAACCAACTCTGAGTCTCTTGTTGGGTTGACTCGATTCTCTGTTACACAAACTGTTTAATTACATGGATAGTGTTTAACATGTTTGTTGTCAGTTCTTGAGAAAAAAAAAAGAATGCATATATCTAGTTTTAATAAAATTATAAATATAACTTTCTAAAGCAATAAAAGTATACAGTATACAGCAGTGATTTTGCCTTATGCACCCTTTTCACCATAAGTCACGATGTCACTCCACCATTCCAAGATTGTCCACTATTTACATTTCTTTGTCGCCATATTTATCACAACGTTTCGGCCATTGTACGCTCCGGACTTCTTCAGGTGGTCAGAATATTGAACTGAACCCTTTATTTCGCTCACTGGTTCTAGTTCCACATGCCATGTTTTTAATGGATGTCAGTTATCTCCTTATCTGCCTTAAGAACTCACACTCTTTGGGTCCTGTTACTGGATCCAATCAACACCTTTATCCACTGTGCCATGTGTCCTTGAGGACATCTGTGTATGAATTTCTGGGTATTATAAACTTAATTTCATCAGCAACCATTTTTTTTTACCAGTGCTCATATTGCAATTTTTTTCTGTTATCATTGCATGTTTTTACCAGAGCTCAAATATTGCAATTTTTGTTGTTATTATCGCTTTTCTCTGGCTCTCCTTATTACTGGTTCCATATTATATTCATTTCTATGCTTGGTCAGCTCAGAAGATTTTTGTGGCCTTGCATAGAAGAAGGCTGGAGTATACAATGGCTGAAACGCTGTGATAAATATGGTGACAAAGATGGGGACAATAGTCCGAATAATGTAAATAGTGTACATTGCTTCTTCCACCGCGAGGAAAGTTGGCTCTCTGTGCCGCGCCAGGAAATTTTTCTCCCCTGAATCGATACTTCAAATATACAAAACAACCATTCGCCCTTGCATGGAGTATTGCTGCCATATATGGGCTGGAGCACCTTCTGCTTACCTCGGAGTTCTTGACAAGATCTAGAGAAGGATATGTAATCTAATTGGCCCTGATCTAGCGTCTTGCTTGCAGTCACTCTCTCACAGACGCGCCGTCGCCTCTCTCTGTCTTTTCTACAAATACTTCCATGGTAACTGCTCTGATGAGCTGCTCTCTCTGGTTCCCAGACTCCATGAATTCAAAAGCGCCCTCACGAGGCTGGCATCCCGCTCTCACCTTACACCGTAGAAACCTTCAAATGTAGCTGTCTCTTCTACTCCAATAGCTTCATACCTCGCACCTCTCGCCAGTGGAACACCCTCCCCAATTACTGTTTCCCTGAAAGCTATAATCTCCAACTATTCAAATGTAATGTCAATCGACATCTCCAATTACCTTGATCTACCCACTATCCTTCTCCTCTTCCTTTCTCCTATCACTCTTATCTGCTCTCGCTCCAAACCCCCTGCATCCTAGTGGCTTCACGCCTTGCTTGGGGCACAATGCTTAAAAAAAAAAAAAAAAAACATAATATATCACAGAAATATAGTCAAAACATGCATTTCAAATAATATGCATATATTATTGAAAATCTTCATTCTTTCCCCTATTAGTATGTCTACATTTATATGGATTATTTTTGTAGTGGCAAAAAACACAAGAGCTCGCGGAAAGGAAACCCAGCGTGATATCTCAGTTGTGCAGAGCAATGCACATTGCAGGTTGTGCCACCGTGGCGAGTTTAAAAGCTAGCATTTTGAGTCTACCAATCTTTGGCTCCAATTCCCCACCGAGACCCTGAAATTCTCCACTGGTTGAGAACCTCTAGTATATAGTGATGTCAAGAAAAAAAAAATTTCAGTCCTTTTGGCTCATCGTTTGTTGTTGTTTTATTTGGTGGTGGGGGGTACAAATGTTAAACTTTGCCCATCTGCTTTTTTTCTGTGACCAAGCATACAGAGACTGTCTGTCATTTGTATGGATATTCAGGCTATCTGCCAGGCTATTGATGTTTGCTCTAATTCTGGTGAGATTTGTTTTTCTCTGTACAAGCTTGCCAATTTAAAGAAAACATTATTTCTATTTTGGAAGTTACAATCTAATTCAATCAGGGTAAACATTGGAATTACTATTCTCTTATTTTGGCCTGTAGCTCTCCTGAGTGGCAATATGAGTAGGAAAAAAAAAAAAAAAAAAAATGAAGCATGTCATTTTCTAGTCTGTTGGTATGATGTGGCCATTCAAAAAAAAAATATTGACTTTGTTGAAGTAACTGCAAATGATGTTTGGCTCTACACAACCCATGTAGGTGTCAAATTGCCGTTATCCCTAGCTGTTAGTTTTAAAGTTAAATTTCCCCCTGTTAAATGACTGTGGGATGCTGTAAAGTATGTGTTTTCACTTTGTCGCAGCATAAAACTCTGAGAATATAAAGAACATCATTTTTATATATGGTAGATACAAGATATTGTCTATTGTGCTAACCACTGAGCTATCAGATTTTTTTTTTCACTGTGAGCATATATGGGCTTCTTTGTAAGTTGCTATATATTTGAGGAGAAATGGATGTTATTTGGTTATTCTTAAATTTCTAGCCATTAGACCATTTTTATTTTTTATATTTTTTATTTTATTTTTTTATTTTTTTTATTTTTATTTTATTTTGTTTTATTTTTTTTTTTTTTTTAGATTAATGTGAGATTTCTTATTAAAAAATTCAAAGATAAGAAACAATTTGTCAATCTTTGAACTTCATGCCCACAAAAAAAAGCAGTATCAAAAGGGAGGGTTTCCCTTTGACAGTGCTATTATTTTAACTACTTTCACTCCCTTGGCAATATTTATTGTTTTAAAAAGCAATGATTAGAATTTTAATAAAACCTAAACATATAAAAGTCATTTATACATTTTCTTTGTTCTTGAGAAATAACAACAAAAATAATAAACACTATTTTTTATTATATTTGTTGGGATGGTTGGCAAAATATCAACGAATTGCCAAATGATTCAAAATTTATAAAAAGGTAAATAATAAGGATTTCCTTATACACAATTGGTTCACATATTTTAATAATTTAGTAAATGTTTAAGTCTATGAATAAAGAATTGTTTTCATATTTATTTATGAATTTATAAAGGATAAATATTACATTACATTAGTTTTAATTGTATTAGTTTTAATAAATAGTGTTTAATATTTTTGTTGTAAATTCTCAAGAACAAAAAATGTATAAATTAATTCTCATCATTTGTTTAACCTTCATTACAATTCTAATCATCACTTTTTAAAACAATAAACATTGCCAAGGAATGGAGGCAGTTAAAATAATTGCAGTGTCAAGAGTTAAAACTCTCCTTTTGACACTTTTGCCAATAATATTTTTTTTTTTTTTTTTTTTTTTTTTTGACAAAATTTAATCTTTAATATGAGGAGACATTCAGTATTGACCAAGCAGTAAGTACTGTTTTTAGTTGAAATTTATAAAATCTTTTGCTTTAAAGAATTTTTCAGGGAAATAGCTTTCTCAAGTCCAGTAGCTGTTAATGTTCTTTTCCTGTATTGATGGTGGTTTCCTTTCTTGTCTTTTGTTTGTGGTAGTGTGAAACATCAGCATCTTGATAATGTCATTGTTATCTCTTTGAGTTACCTATGCTATTCATTTTAGTGGTCTCTGTTATTTTGTACAGTTCTTTGTGATTCTGTACTGCCAGTCCATAAGGTTTGAAGAAGGATGGTTCTCACTAGGACCTACAGACTTTGATTTTCAGCAAAATGGCTCACCTACTCTAGAACTCCAGAAGAGACAGAAAAGTTATCTGTTGATTTCTTTTAGTCATAAGAAATGTTTTTATTTTAGCACATTTTTCAGGGGTTATTTTATCTGTCATTGGTTTTTATGAATATTATTTCTGAATAGATGTTTTTTTTTGACATTATTTCTTATTACTATGAATGTTATTTTTAGTGGGTACACATATTTGAGTTGCTACCCTTGTCAATTTACAGTTGTTTACATCTTCGGTGTAAAACTGAAACTAACAGATATAGATTTGTAGAAGTCACATTGAGAAATGTGCACTCCTTAACCTTTAATATTCTGGAGATGATTTTGTTTGCAAAGCAAAAATTTTATCCTGCTACTGCAAGTGACTCAGATGAAAGAATGATGTCATGTTTAGATTTTGCAGTTGTGTAGTAATATCCTGCTATGGCAACAGAAAATGACCATGACTGAAATCAAGTAGCCTTGAAAAATAATGCAGTGAAAAGGAAAGTAGTGAATAATGCAGTGTGTTAAAGGTTAAATAGGTAATTGAAACCTTGCTGTATCAACACATCATCTGTAGCCAAATTGGTAACAGCATGTTTCAGCTATAGAAGCAGTTTCCCTGATGGAAAAGGGGATACAAGTTTGATTCCTGCTGGGGGCACAACCTTTCTTTAGTTGGGCTTATCAATCGAGGCTGGTTGTTATTAATTTCACTGTTTTAGAAAATTAAAAACAAAAAAACAGGAATACCAATTCTGATTTGTACCCATTAAAAGAATAACACTTATAGTACTAAGAAATGAGTATTGTAATATAGTAATTACTTTACAAAAGAAAAAAAAAAAAGTAAAATTATGGATTTTAGTCATGATTTTCAGTTGATTGACCTGTTTGATTTGAAATTGTTTCAGGTCATAATAAAAATATATATATATATATATATATATATATATATATATACACACACACACACATATGTGAAAAATACTCATTAGGTAAATAATCCAAAGTTCTTTACTATTTTTTGTTATTATTTTTAAAAAATAGTATGTAGCGTGTTGGTATCATATTTTTTATAAAAATAATTATATATATATATATATATATATATATATATATATATATATATATATATATACACACACACACACACACACACACACACACACACACATATATATATATATATATATATATATATATATATATATATATATAATTAAGTGCAGACGATCCTTAAAATCCATTTGGTTATAATTTATTTCATGAATATTCATCTCTTCAGACTGAAGTTTTTTTTAATAAATGGAATCAATTTGTCCAGACAAAAAGAAAAGAGAGGAAAAAAAGGGAAACAAATTATTTTAAAACAGGAAAAAAATAAAAATAAAAATTTCAATATAAGGTTTAAAAAATTTTTTTTTTAGGAAATTAAAAACAAAAAAACAGGAATACCAATTCTAATGCGTACCCATTAAAAGAATAACACTTATAGTTATAAGAAACGAGTATTGTAATATACTAATTACTTTACAAAAGAAAAAAAAAATGAAAAATTATGGATTTTAGTCATATTGATTTTTGATTGTTTGATCTGCTTTCTACATCTCAATACTTTGCAAGTTGTTTGAAGTCAAAAAATATTTTTAAATTGTAAGAATGTTTTTGTTTTTATTTATTAATTTATTAATTAATTAATTTTTTTTTAGATAATGATTTAATGATACAAGATTTACTAATTAACTCATAGCTGGTGGATTTATACCTTTCCCAAGGGTATTTGCGTAAAGTAAGTGAATATAATGAAACTGACTGAGAATTTAGCTTTTTCCGATTAACAATTATAAGACATTCTCCAGTACCTTCTCCTCCCCCAGCACACCCAAGCTTACAGCACCTGGTATTCCCAAGCAGTCACCGAGCTGTTATGATTTTCAAATTCATCAGCCTAATTCAGTGGTTGAGATTAAAACAACAAAAGTAACAGATGGTGAAGACATCTGTTGTTTATTCTAAAGTGATTATGGTTTGATACCACAAATTCACCCAGGAAAAGGAAAACTGAGAATCAGCAATGTAATTATCTTCAAGCATAAAAAAGATTGACTCATCACTTTGTAATACGTTTATGTTGACTTGATCCCAGATATTTCAAGTTCTGTTAAGATTTTATTTTATTACTTAATTGGAAATTGTTTCAGGTCATTAAAAATATATATATATATATATATATAAAATTGAGTACAGACGATCCTTAAAAATCCATTTGGTTATAATTTATTTCATGAATATCCAAATATTCGTCTCTTCAGACTGAAGTTTTTTTTAAGAAATGGAATCAATTTGTCTAGACAAAAAGAAAATGGAGAGGAAATTTAAAAAAAAAAAAAAAGGAAAAAAACATATATTAAAATAGGGAGAAAGAAAAATAAAAATTTCAATAAAAGGTTTAAAAAAATTTTATGAGAGAGGAGGGAGAGAGTGAGAAAAAGGAAAGAAGAATTAAACATGAGTCAGTTAAAACCTTCTTCCACTTTGTCATACTTCTTTCCCCTAATATACACACACATACATGTTTTCAAGATCTACTTGTGTATTTTTACAGAATGTTCTATACTGGCTGTTAAGAAACACACACACACACACACACATATATATAGGTCAATATGTCTGGTCTCTTAATAAAGATAGATATAAACATCTTCCTATCTGTCCTTTCCCTCTCTAGTTTTGATCACATATCTATCATCTTCCTCCTCCTCTCTCTATCATCTTATACCAACTTAAAACTGCCTCCTCAAACATGTGTGCATAAATTAAAAATAATATGTAAGTTTTTAAGCCTGGAAAAAATTGTCAGTCATATCTTTGTATGAAAATGGAGATCTGAAGAATTAGGACCAAAATCCCAGTCCTAAGGAAATAAATTATAATCTCATGAACCCTTAAAGTTGTATAATTAATATTTGCTCTGTTTTTACATTGAGCTCTCTGGATTATATCCTCATTGGAATTATCCATATGGATTGCCAAATAACTTCATTAATTAACTTTATATATATATATATATATATATATATATATATAATTTACTTAGGTATCTTTATGAGAGCTTGCTGTTGATCTATATATACTTTTTTTTAAGAGATCATGACTAACTAGCACTTAGTGCTATTTGTAAACCATCATGAAAATGTAGTACCATACAATACAACCTGTTTTGTGTTGTTTTTATTATATTATGCATTGAGGGTATCATTTAACTAAGTCTGTCATACACAGTATCCAGCTGAAGCCAATTGTCCATGAAACGTTGCTGTCAGCATCTTAGTCATTTATTTTCAGTAAATTGTAATTTCCTATTTTTTCTAAAATGGGCCAGCACAGCCAAGCAACAATGCTAAAACTATGCAGCAGTAAAAGTGTTAAAAAGGATTTTTATCCTAAAATACTGGTTCAATTCTGAATTTTTAAAAAAAAATTTCTTATTTTCTATTATATTGCCTTATGGAATCTAAGTTCACCTAATTTTAACCTTTGTTTGCCAATAAAGTTTTAGCTAAATAATCATTTAAGCACTGTTTTGTTTTAAAATGAGTTACAATACACTTGTTTTGAATATTTTAGCATCTACCAAACTCTCTATGTTATATAATAAAAAAAAAATCCATTCCCAATTTTTTTCTTTTTCTTTACCAAATTATATTTTATTTTTTACAATTTGCTTTCATTTGTCAGTATCCCCCCAAAAATAAAAAAAAATACACAAAATAAAAATTGAAAATACAAAGTTAACCTTTATCACTTTGTATGTGATTTCATTTGTTCTACTAAAAAGTTTATCTTGTCATTGAAGGTGACTCTGATCATTGAACAATAGTGTATTTGAATTTCATAGTTGTGTTGTCATATCTTGCTATGGCAGCAGAAAACAATTTTGAATGAAATTAACAGTAAGGATACTGCAATTGAGAAGCCTTGAAAAAGAATGCCATGCAAAGGGAAGTAATATTAATAATGCAGAGTGATAAAGGTTAATAAAAAAAATAATCTAAAATGAAAATTTATTTTTGGTATCTTTCTCTTTCACGTAAATCAGAAAAGATTTAGTCAAACTCCAGCTCTAATTAATCATCTTACTATCTGTTTTTTTTTTTTTTTCGTAAATGTATAAACACAGAAATTAAGTATCTAGATGAGTGACTGCTTGAATATACCAGGTGCTGTAAACTTGGATGTGTGGGTGATGTAATAGCTCAGAATTGTTAAGCAGCGGGTTGAGTTCCATTTCCTGTTGGATTTGTTATATACACTTATGTTCAAATACCCTTGGGAAAGGTATGAATCCGCTTCTCTCCATGTTAGTTAATTAGTAAGACTTGTATCACTAAACCATTATTATCTCAAAAAAAACTTTCTTGCAATCTAAAAATATTTTCTGGTTGATAAGCTATAGAAAATGAATGAATCAATCAAATATTCTTTAGCTATACAGACATGTCTTTTAACTTTATTTATGTTCTCTGGAATATAAATATATAGAAATTACTGTGGCTACAAAGTGGGGGACCATTTTGTCTATCGATTGCAATATAGAATTGATCACCCACTTTATATCCACCTTATTCTTGTTTGTTTATAAAATTCTGAGTAGGTATAAATCCACTTCTCCCCTCTGCTATGGGTTAATTAGTAAGACTTGTATTACTAAATCATTTTTATCTAAAAAAAAAAAAAAACTTTTATAATGTAAAAATGTTTTCTGGCTTTACAATAACCTACAAAGGTTTGATAAGCCATAGAAAACAAATCAATAAATGTAAAAGATCAGTTCTGAGAAACATACATTTTCTCTCTTTTTCCTAGATAATATAATAATGTTATATTTATTTCTACCGCTATCTAAATGGCCTCAATAGACACATTTCACCAGTTTCCTAGATCATTGGAAATTATGGGCATTGTTTTTATTCTCAGACAATTCTACATATAAGGTTTGTTTTGTGTTGTTATCTTCCTGCCTAATCTCTCCATTACAGAATTTAACTGAACAGATATTTGCTTCAGGAAAGACAAGGTAAATAAAATAATGACTTAAAAATTAGATGCTCTTGAATAAATGATAAGCAATTATTTACCCATATAAAGTATAACTTGGAAGCAATTTGCAGATATTAAAACCTTTCACAGATGTTATGATTAGAGCCTGAATTTATCCCAAACCCACGTTGTCAGGTGTTTTGTTGCCATAGAAGTAATGTTTACTTTCTAAACAAGCTGATAAAAAAGCTAGCAAAGTAATTTTTTTATTATTATTATTTGCTTAAAAGATGTAAATTGTCATCAATCCATATTACTAGAAAAGCAAGCTTGCAGTTTTGGAAATAGGGATCACTGACAACTCTTAGACTTTGAATATTTTTATTTATCTTGGAATTTTCTGGATTTTAATAAAATCTAGCCAAATAATGAAAGGATAAATTACCATTATTTTTTTATTTTTTTTTTTTTAAATATTTTTTTCAAAGAACTGAAGGAAGGCATTGATAAAATTTTGTTAAAAACAAATGGCTGGAGAGAGCTTCCTATAACAGAAGTAGTATTTATAGAAAACCGCCATTTGAAAATACATCTCCTCCTATATGTGTGCATTTACTAAGGAGAGTTCTGTTTGATTTTATTTTCAAGGTCATCCATGCAAGCTGCTGCAATTTGAATCTGAACCTGTTATTGGACAAAAGATCTTAGGTTTCCTTATGCATATCAAATCAATAAAGATTGTTAATAACTTTTCTCAGATTAAAAGAAAAAAATATAAATAAGGAAAACAAATTTTCTTCCTCAGTAGCCACCATATTTATTGAGGCTACAGAAATTAGCATGAAGATTTTAAAAATAAAGAGAATTAGAAGTTTTACCAGGATTCATTACTGGCAGCCACAATCAGATGCAGATGACAAGTTGTTGATAGAAGAAAGGATTAAACATCAATTATAAGAAAACAATGTCATTAAGATAAACAGCCTGACACACGAATTATAAATTTGAGATACCAAAATCAAGCAAGTACAAAAATTTAAATATCTAGAAAGTGCTTTAACAGAGGATGGAAAATGTGACATCAAAATCTGAAGGCATATTGGGATAGTAAACGACACCTTCCAAAAGCTAAACAAAGTATTAAAAAATTAAAATTTCATTAGAAGCAAAGAAAAGAGTACTGCACTATTATATAATATCAGTCCTCTTATATGGCAGTGAATGCTGACAATCTCCTCAAATATGCAAAAAGAGACCTGAAGCAACAGAAATGTGGTTATCTGGAAGGATGCTGAACATATGAGAAATGATGTAGTTTTAGAGAAAATGGAAACAAAAAGGAAACTTATACTTAACATCAAAAAGAGAAAGTTGAAATTTCTAGGGCACATAATGAAGAAAGAGTACTGGGAAAATTTGACACTCACAGAACATGCTGAAGGCAACAGGGACAAAGGAAAGCTGTGAATAACCCCTACCTAACAATTGTTGGCAGAACATGAATTAAGAGATAGTAAAAAGACAAACCTTGCTAAAAGCTACAAAGGATAAGAAGTTGTGGCGAACCATGATTGGCCACATACTGAATGGTCACGGCACACTGAAAAAGCTGCCACTGCTAGTTAAATAGAAAGGCATGCTATACATAATATTTTAAGCAATATAGTGTAATCAAACTAAAGAAATTTATGGCTACTATGCTCATTTTTCTTATATTCAGTAACATGTTATGAAAAAAAAGACATGAATTTTGTTGACCAACTCAGGACAGTTCACTAGGTGCTGATGTTGATTTGGCTAGGGAACACCTATATAAAGCAATCAGTAAGCATTGACATGCAGTTTCTCTATTCTTGCATTTTAAATGCTCATCACTTAAGCTTGATGCAATGCAACCCACACTATAGATGAATTGACATTGTTTGCTCTTTTTTTTCCTCTTGCTATCAAGAAACAATGAACAGTGTGTTGGTTTTCTAACATTGCTTTTATGACGTAATATCCCTGGCAGTTGCATGACTTGTTTGTAATGCAATATACTTTTCTCGATATCTGTGGGAATAAGATTATATCAAGGTTTCCTTTTGAAGGTATATCTTTCTCCTTTTAATTTTCTATTTTGCTGGAAAGGGGAGAAAATTGAACAAAGATTTAACTTGCATGTGCTTTATGAAACCATGAAAATTGCTATCATAGAAGTGATGCTGATTTTATTTGGTTAGCTTGATGTTTGAAGTGCTACTAATCAATTTGTGGTAGTCGAGATGTCAAATGGCTTCATCAAAATGAAAAAAAATATTAGTATTTCATTTTATAATGAAGTGATTTTAAGAGATGTATGAAATATCCTGCAAGACATCGAAAATAATGGCTAACTTGATAGATGAACAATTGAATTAGTCTGTTCAAACTACTGCATAGCACTTAGTAAAAAGCAACATCTTTTTTACATTTGTTATGTGAAAGCAAAAGATCTTTATTTTTAAAATTTAGAAACTCATGTTATGATGTCCTTCCTCTTCTATTTAGTTCTAATTATGGCTGAGCTTATGGCCATGTTATTTTGAAACATTGGTTCCCATATAATCACCGAAATTAAGCAACATCTACCCTGGACAACATGTAGATGGGTGACTGCTTGGAATTACCAGATTCTGTAAATTTGAATGTGTGGATGGTGTAATGAATAATGGCTCAGAGTATCAAGTTCTAATTCCTGTTGAGTTGGTTATATTCATTTATGTGCAAATACCCTTGAGAAAGGTATGAATCCACCTCTTCTCCCTATGGGTTAATTAGTAAGACTTGTATAACTAAATCATTATTATCTCTCAAAAAAATAAAAAAAAATTACAATCTAAAAATATTTTCTAGCTTTAAATAAAACCTGGAAAAGGTTGATAAGCCATAGAAAATGAATCAATTATTTGATTATCCCAAATTCAATGTTTTAGCTTCCATTGCTATGATTTTACATTGCCTGCTACTTTTAATATATACTTATATATCTTTACAAAACTTATATTGACTGCAATACATGAGGATTAAAATTAATTTAGAAAATGAAATATCTTTCTTGAAGCTTTTATTTTAGTTTTAATTTCAAGCTAATAGGTTAAATTTAATATTTCCAATAAGTAAAATACTTTTGCTGTATTTCAAAACAAATTTAAATTAAATGGAAGTAGCTCTTTTTTTTTTTTTAAATTGCTAAAAATTGTTTATTTTAGCCATCTGTCCACACTAAGTAATTCTCTTTATTAAGAAATCTTTCAAAAATAAAATATACTTTTCAGAAACTTTATTTGAGGAATATTAACAGGTTTAAATTTTAATTAATCTTATTTGAAATAAATATTACTTACTTTTATTTTAAAATATTGCAGAAATGCATTTTTTAACATGGAGGTGGGTGTTTTTTTATATAATATTGACAACTCTTATAACTAATTTTTTCTATAGGGTACATATCTGTAAAAATTACTTGACAAATATAGCATTCTCATATAATTTTTTAACTACTCAGTAATCTTAAAAATTTAGGAAAATATTCTCCGTAATCTAATGTTTTCTTGAGTTTTAGATACTTTGGCTGTAAATTTACTATAGTTACTGCACTTATTTTCTGATTATGTCATGTATGGCTGTCCATATTTACAAAAAATCAGCACATTTCTACACACACACACACACACACACACACACACACACACACACACACACACACACATTCAAAATTCTCTTTAAAATACTAGGAGTTGCTGAATTGTAGTAAGCTTTTCCACTTATAATTTGTAAATATAGTTTTTACTTAATAACAATATCACCTAACCAGCACAAATTAATACAGAATTTTAAAAGATTTAAAACTATTAACTATTCTAATCAAAATTTTAATAAAATGAAAACAGTTCTTGTAAAAATTCATTACTCATCAAAAATTTTTTTTTCTTAAGAAAATAGTATCCATATTCATAAAAGCAATTAAAAGCTTTTCTAATTAAATAATGTCTTAGTTTTATTACATTTTTCTTCTATGATTCAAAGATTTTTGGTAACCGGGGGTTTTGTTTTACAAGAACGAAATTGGCGATTTAAATTCTCCCAATACTACTAGTTAGAATTAATGTAAAAAAAGAAATATATAATGTGTGTGTGTGTGTGTGTGTGTGTATACCGCCAGAGATTTACTACAAAATGAGAATCTTTTTATTAAAAAATATAATTTAATAATCAAAACATCTTAAATTATATTTTTAATCCCTTTTAGAACCTTTCAAAATGTTGGTAAAAATTTTTTTCTTGTATCAGTGGGTGACCATAAATCATTATAGCAAATTTTAGCATTTTTTGCAGTGAAAAACACACTGATTTTTTTTTTTAAATGTTTCTTTTTTAGAAAATCTTGGTAAAAATGTTTATATATAATTATAAACTTATATATACTTGTTTCAGTAAAAAGTTTTTTCATATTTTATGCTTCAATTAATAGTTTAAACAAATTTCATACAAAAAGTGTTTATTCATCAAACTATATCCCATCTCAATTCCACGTTTATACAATTTACCTGGTTTAGAGGCAAAAAAAAACTTCCTGCACTCTTCCACGCAGGAAATTAGCCATGCCTCAGAAAAGATGGTAATCTGATGGTGCAAGTTCCTCAAGTTTGTGCTTGGTTACATTGGCAGTGTAGTTCTGGAGCAGTGCCATGTTGTAGGAGTGCATGTTTATGATTAACCAATGTTGGGTAGCAGGTTTTCAAATCATCATGTGTTTGACAGAGGAGGGGCATATTCAATAAAAAATTGAAAATTGCTTTTTTCACTGTAAATTATTCATTATATCATATTCAAGTATTTTACAAAAAATTAGAGCTGATTACACAATATTTCAAGCTCAATTTAGGTTTATAGTTCACAACCATGCAATGAGATGAGGTAACCTCAACCATAGATTTATCTGCTGAATATCAATACTTTATTGTTACATAATTATAATGAAATCAATAAGGTTTTTTTTGTCAAAAGCATTTTATTTTTGGTCATATATTAATTTAAAATATTCCTTTTTACAGGCTTTATTTTTGAAATGGAATAAGATAATTCTAAATTTCTGAATTTTGCTATTGCCCAGCAAAATGACTGAAAGAAAGCGATCTAAAAACAACAATGGAAAAGAGAGGTAACAAAGTGTAAACGAAATAGCTCCAGTTTGTTCAACTTAGTAAACTTAGCATTGCAGTCAAAATATTCTAAAATGCTGCCAATAACAAAGGAGAAAATAAAAAAATACCTAACAACAACTCGAATATAGCATCAAAATTTATATTCTTTTTATTTATTTATTATATAACTAAATACATAATTGCCAACAATACTTCCATAAAACTTGATATTTCCTGTAATAAATTCTTAGTAAATATTTTTATTGTTATTATGTTTAAGGTAGCCCTACATTCACAATTCTTTACGGCTAACCAAGAAAAGAAATGTTGATCAAAACTGCTTAAAACCTTTATGCATATATTGCCGCAAAATTATCAAATGTTGAATACGCCTCCCCTCCGCCAAATGCATTATATACTTGCTGCAGTTGTTGAGCATAAAGGTCAGCATTCATAACATGACCATCTGGGACAAGTTCAAAGTGCAGCACCTCCTCAAAATTCCGTCAAGCACACAACATGACAATCTATTCAAACCGTTTTTACTTCATTTTATATTGCATTCAGCAAAATCAGATCCTAATTGCTTCTAGATTATCATATTTACTAAGTTAGGCTAAGTAAGGTACAAGGCCAAAGGGGAATAGAAAGACTATGTTGCCCCAAACTCCTAACTAAGTAGACCTGTCTGCTTTGAAAATCAGCATTTGAGATTCTAGGTTTGAACACAGATGACTAAAGTCAGTGGTGAATACTATCCAATAGGCTAAAATGGGATGGGAAATATTTTATTATGTCAGTCTTTGAAATGAGGTGGGTCTGCCTGTCTTAAAAATCTGCATGGAGATATTCTAGCTTTTACTTGGATTTGAACTACCAAGTTGGGTCTATATATAATTACTGGCCTGACACTGGAGTTATGCTGTAAACTATATAGTCAATCAGTTAAGTGCCATATGTGAGACATGCTTGGTCGATCATGTCTCTTTCACTTCATTACTTACTAGGTAGAAGGTTTTCCTGCAACAGATTGCTATTTCTTTTTGCGGAAGACACAGTCTGTCCTGCTATTCAACCCATAGCTAGTGGGTGAAGAGATGGATTTGTACCTTTTCTAAAGGTATTTGTACGTAAATGAATGTAATGAACCTGACTGGAGATTGAACTCAGCACTCCATTTTCTTATTCTACTATTTTCTACCATTATAAACTATATAACTAAAAAGAAATGTCTCTTAAAAATCGATGATAGAATTGATCCAGTTTTTGGTTTTTCCCAAAATTGGCCAGCACAGCCAGGCAATAATGCTATAGTAATTGCAGCAGTGAAAAATAGTAATATTCTAATGATATTTTTTTTTACTTAATTTCATATTGCATTCAGCAAAATTAGAACCTAATTGTTTTTAGATAATGATATTCACTAAGCTAAGTCTAGTTCAAGGCAGATAGAAATAGAAAGATTGTGTTACTCCAAAGTTTTAAACTGTTTTAAAAATCATATAACTATATATAAAATATATAAATATATATATATATATATATATATATATATATATATATATATATATAAAAATGAAATGTTCGAGTTCTCTTGAAAACTGATTATGGAATAGATCAAGTTTTTGGTTTTTATTCTTGTTTCTTATGTTTGTGTAGTGAAAGATGTATTTCAGAAATTGAGCAAGGTCTTAAATTATGGAAAAAAGTGTTTCAGAAACAAGCAAGAGTAATGGACTACCATATGTTTAATCTTTGATAATGTTAGTGAATGTGAGGCAATGAAGAAAAGACTTGAACTAAGTCGGAAAGATATGTTTCTATTGATGAATTTTCAAAACACTATAGACAGAGCATGTGACAAATGAGGAAGTTTAGAGGAGTATAGAAACTATAAAGAAACTGCTGCTGACAGTCAAAAAATACTGTTTGTGACACATAATGAGGTAAGAACACTTAGAGATTTTAACACTCACATGGCATTTTGAAGGCAAAGAAAAGCAGAGGAAAATAACTACGATATTTTTTTGTGTGTAATATGATGAGAGTATAATATGACCACATGTTTCTGAAGATAAAATCAGATAACAAATTACGTCCTTGAGTATAATACGACTGTTTAGTACTGTCATCTGTACATAATTCATTTTTTTTTTTAAATTGTACCATATAATCAATTAAAATTTCAATGTCTTACATATATTTCACTAAAATTAATTTTTTACAATATTAAAGAATAGAAATGAACTCGATGTTTAGCTATTGTGTGTTTATAATTTCTATTTCAAAACTAATTTTTGAATTTTCATGGAAAAGTGCTAACTAGATATACCCAGTAATATATTTTAAGGTGTTAATTAATCTATCATACTTTTCTCTTTGATATTACTTTATTATATTTCTATATATTAAGAACTATGAAAATAAAAAGAATATTGTCTTTCATCAAGAATGAAGAGAAACAAATATTGGTGACATAATAAATACTTTTTGTAAATAATTGTTATCAACATCTGCTTACTTTGTCTTTTATTATTTATTGTGTTAACTGAATGTATTTGTAATCTTGCTGTGTCAAATAGATTTTTTAAGGTGAGTAAAAATTTCTAAAAACATGTACTTGTGTATAATACAATGCTACTTTTTTTGCCTTTAAATTACATTCAGAACTCGTATTATGGACAAGAAAATACAGTATTTGACAAGTTCAAATAAATGGACCATAGGAAAATTATCCTGCAATGTCAATGGGTCATAAGAGATCAATAATTACAAAAAAAAACAGGGTGTTGTGGAAAGCTATGCATGGTCACTTATGTCCTGAATGGACATGGCATATAGAGACTATTTTACAATATTTTCAGTGCTTTTAAAATTAGTCTTGCTTTATCAAATAGAGTAATGTTGACTCCTCAGGTGAAAATTCACTCTCTTCTTTTTCCTTATGGTTTTTAATGAAATATTGGTAACCAAAACTTAATTCTGAAAATTGGTGTTAAAGATTTTATAAAATATTTTTTTTACAATGATGTTCACCCTTTGCAAGGCCCAAGAGCCAGAGATTACAGAGTAAGAGTTACAAGTTATGGGGATATATAGGGATGATAACAGTTAACTCTAGACTTTGACATACTAAGATTATAGTGATCAGGGAGGCATCCACTTAAGGGTCGGTTCCACAAAGCAGCAGTTTGTGGGAAGAAGCTATTTAAATGGAAATTACATCACACCAATGGAATATAAAGGAAATCAGGGTGGTTTGCTACAATGTGTGTGGCATGGTGGGTCTCAACTGTGAAACAACCTCTTGGGAGTTCATTCCACAAAGCAGCAGTTCATGGGAAAAAGTTGTTCGAGTGGAACTTACATCTCACCAATGAAATACAAAGAGAATGAGTTTACCATGGTGAGTCTTAGCCATGAAGCAAACTCTTGGGAATCAGTTCCACAAAGCAGCAGTTCATGGGAAGAAGCTGTTCAAGTGGAACTTACATCTCACCAATGGAATACAAAAGGAAATGAGGGTGGTTTACTACAATGTACGTTGCATGGTGAGTCTTAGCTGTGAAGGTTAGAAGTGGTTAAACTAATAAATGTAGTTTTACTGAATACTTTCCATGGAATCTGTCTACATTTTTGAGATGAGGTATTATGTACACTATTTACATTATTCGGACTATTGTCCTCATCTTTGTTGCCATATTTATCACAACATTTCAGCCATTGTACACTCCGGCCTTGTACAGGTGGTTGGAATGTCAACATTCCAATCACCTGAAGAATGCTGGAGCATACAACAGCTGAAACATTGTGGTAAATATGGTGACAAAGATGGGGACAATAGTCCAAATAATGTAAATAGTGTACTTTCCATGGAAGTGGCAATAGATCAGTGGGAGGCTTGCAACCTTTCATCAGTGGGAAATGGAATACATCACCCACAAGGATGTGGAGATAATTTTGGATTCTGTCAAGACTGAAAAGTGATAACTAGGCACCTCCTGCCATACATTAATGCAATGCAATTTTTTTTCTTCTTTTATGTGCCATGTTCCTTCAAGATGTGTGTTGTCATAGCTCTCCACAACTTCCTGTCTTTTCAAGCTTTAAGCATTATTTTTTCCCTTACTATTTGGAGATAATGAAATTGAACATAGACTGTGTTAGATGTAGTTTAGCCTAACATTGCAAATTACTACAAAACCAAAACATTAACCTGAAAACAAGATCTTAAATAGCCTCATCATATCAAGACTTTCATATGGATATCATTCATGGTTCCAAACCTGTTCAGAAATATCTAAACTGTCAGCTGTATACAACCGCTTTTTAAAATCAATGGTTAAAAATGGTTAAGTGAAGTTTATGGGTCTTGGCAAAGATATTGTGATGACGTGCTCTGCCCATCCATTGTTCACTGCACCTGGGATAACATCCAAAGTTGGCTGTGTCTGCATATACACTCGACTTGATATGTTCACAGATTTGTCTCTTTAGCCATGATCGTATTCAACAAAAAATAACGACAAATGCTATTCAAGACTCTCTGCCTGGAAAATAGCAACAATACGAATTCTCACTTAGCCGTCTATGTTTTCCTTTGGCTGAACTGCTATCTCCCTGATTTCTGATCACAGGAAGAGGACCCTAACATTCACTGTCTAGGTGACTTCTGATTTCTCACTGTCGCTGGTCCCTTCGTCAATGGCCACTTACTCTTTACTGCTGGACACCTACTTATTTACTGGCTTCCTGCCACTCTCTGCTTATATAGATACTGGCTGGGGTCTGACCACCCCTATCCATCCCTTTGTGTTCTGGAACAAGAGACCACCCATTTAGCTTTTTGGGTAGTCTGCTTCTTCAAAGGACTACTGTGATGATTATCTAAAATCACTGACAAAATTTTATGTTTGCCAATTCAAAGGTGGCTGGAGACAGCAATCCTGAAAACTCTGACACTTAAGTTGACTCAAAGATAGACTGGAGACAAATTTCCCAAGAAACCGAGATATGTAAACTTAAGTAGATAAATTCCTATTCCTTTTATCTCCTAAGTATGTGTGAGAAAATCATTGTTAAAATATCCTTTTTTGAAGCTAGTGAACTGGCATTAGAGAATCACAAAGAACTGTAACAAATAACAGAAACAACATCCCTTGAGGATTTTCAACAGCAGAAACAACTAAAATGAATAGCAAGGTGTAACTCGAGAAAATAATGATATAGTCAAGATGTTGACATTCCACACTACTTCAAATAAAAGGTTAGGAAGGAACACCACAACAGTACAACTACTGGACTTGAGAAACCTGTTTTCCTTGAAAAATTGTTTTAAGAGAAAGATTTTATAACTTTTGATTGACAACAACATCTCGGTCAATGAATGTTGAATGTTTCCTTATCAAGAAATGGCTAATAATATCATTGCTATTACTATCCTTCCCAATCCCTCTTGTGACATTCATTTATCCTTGTTAGGTAGGTTACTTGCTGTTTCCCTCTATCACTCTTGCCTTCACAATGCCCTATGAGTGTTAAATTCTCCATACCATCTTTTCTCACTATGTTTACCAGAAATTTCAACTGTCCCTTTCTGATTCTAAATACAAGTCTCCTTTTTTTTTCTATTTTCCTTAAGACTTCCTCACTGTTCACATGTTTCATCCTTGGTATTCTCAGCATCCTTCTGTAGAACCAAATCTCTGTTGCCTTAAATCTCTTCATCTCTGAAGAAATTGCACAGCATTCACTGTCATATTGAAGTAATAATATTATACAGCAGTTCAGCAAGAAAGAGGAAAATTTCCTTCAAAACAAAAGGTTAGAAAAGTCATCTATTGACCAGTTCATACACTTCCCTGATCTTTTGAACAAGAATAGAGGTTGATGCCTTGTTTCTTATTTAGGATTGGGTGTCCTGTTGCTTCTAAAGTCTTCTCATTGTCTTTCATTCCCAGTAGACCCTTGCATCTTAGTGGAATTATCACTTTGCTTGGGGTGAATTGGTTAAAAAAAAAAAATTCTCATCTCTTAGACAATGAATCATTAAATAATTGATTCATTTTTGTAAAATTTAAAAGCTACAGAAGAAATAAATGAAATTTTGCAAAATTCATCAGCTGAATATTATTATTATTATTATTATTATTTTTTTTTGGTTGGAGTGGTGGGGTATCATTCCTAAGCATGTTTTTGAAAATAACTAATCATAAACTATTTCCAATAAGTTTAATGAAAATATCTAAATGACCTTGGCCATTGAACTATAAATGTTCTGATAACTTTGTTATAAAAAACAATTCTATTTTCCTTGAATGATGAGTCAGATAATTGGTATATTAAACTACAAGGAATAACCTCCTGAAATATATATATATATATATATATATATATATATATATATATATATATATATACACATAACACACACACACATTTTAAGCTAAAATATTATTTTCTCTGTACACATAAAATGGCTAATTTATAGGCTAAACATACCAAGTTGGTATTTTAAGCTAAAATATTGATAAATTTTGTGCATATATAGACACATATAAAAATAATAAAATTGGAAAAATGGGATATAAAAATATTAATAAATCTATGACCAAGAAAATTTTAGGAAGGCTCTTAGCGTAATATGATTGTATATAAATATATGTGTGTGCATATATATATATATATATATATATATATATATATATATATATTAATACACAAGTTATATAATGTAAGATGTGTGGATATAGGTATGTGTATATGAAGCAAATACATCAATAAAGATCCAACTTAATAATGAAAGTAGATTTTACAAGTATTTTTCAACATAATTTCTACATTTACAATAAGAACTTAACCATATTTGTATTCTTTATATGAGAGAAGATATTTATAAATTAGAACATATGTAATCAGTCCAATAGCAAGAAAAAAACTTGTTTTGACCCTGGAAAGTTAAAGAACCTGAACCAATATGACAAAAAACAAATCAAGATGAAAATAACAGTATTTGAATAAGTTAAATAAATTGTGGTACAGCAGAAAATGATTTTGCTAAATTCTATGTCCATTTCTCTGATGAAAACTTTCTTTTGCTTGACTTTCTGGAAAGAAAGGCATTGATACAGTCTCTTTTTGAGCACCAACAAAATTGACCTACATGGTTTTATCCCAATATGCCTGATAACATTCCACCCTTGTATTGATGTCCTGATGAAATGTTTCCCCTTGTTCATTTACATCATCCAGGTTTTCAAAAAACAATCTTTTCGAATGAATGAACAAAAAATATATCTTAATACTCCTATTACAATCAAGGGAATAAAAACTTTGAATTAAATTTTGAACTATTTAAATGTAACTGTCATGTTTGATATCTTCAAAGAATTTGGGTTATCACTTCTACAAATGCATTTTAGTTTGTCGCTTCAGTTTCATTCATGAAAGTACAAAATTTAATGAGCTTTCTTATTTGAGATTTATTGAAAATACCAGCTTTCACTTCTTAGTCACTGAACCCAGGAAATACTCTACAAATATCATCATCCTTGTTTATCTAGGGTTTTCACAAATTGCTTTATAAGACCCAACTTGATACAGAGTGGTTGGAATACAAATTCTAATGACTGATGTTCTTCAACTGAATTGATCCCTGATCAGCCATTCCTTTCTTTCCCAGTATTCAGATTTTGTTCTACTGTCAACAGACACAAAGAAAACATGGATATTTTGTGTCCACTTTGTTGTCCAAGCAGGAAATCAACAATGTCCAAATCTATATTGTTTATCCACTCATGTATATCATACGATAGCAATTGACAAACATGTTCCGCACTTTCATGAGTTATTTTCACTTTCATTGAACTGTTAGAATCAAGCTAAATTCATTCACATTGTATATAACACACTTCAAACTTCATTCTGAACTGTCAATAAACAACCTCCAACTAACAGGAGTGGAGTTTTCCACACCCATTTCATTCAAGAGGGTCTCAATATTATTACAATATACAGTCATCCTTTTCACTGAAATACTGCAATAATATGTAAATAAAATATTTGAAATAAGTAATAATGTCTTCTGCAATAAAATAATATCCTAACATCTGGAAGCAACAAATTATTTTCAGTACATCTTGCAGCTTTGATGATTCTTTGGGACAGATCTAAATCATGAACAAAGTCATTACATTCACGCTGTGAGAAGTTCTCTGGAAACAGTTATTCAGCATAACTTTTATCCTGCTGTACATTGTCTAGGATTTCATCTGAATCATCAATGTCCTCATCATCTGGGTCACTAGCTTCCCTGAAAAAGGGAACAGGAATCTCATCACTATGATCAACTTGATGGCTGATGGCAAATTTGGATATTCAATATTTGACTTATTTTTAGTGTGGAAACCTTGAGTGTTAATTAAACAGAAATAACAATTTTTAATCCTCTCCCACCAAGTGCTTGTGAAAGTGCACCAGATCCGAATCTAGCGCCTTCTCACTCTTGGAGGAAACTCTCCCTGATTTTCCATGTCATCAGGGGTATAGCCATACTCACCATGATTGGCCAATTGTAGGATGATGAGGCTATTTAACCCATAGATGGAGGTTCTGAATTCAGCATTATCCTTCACCTAGATTGGTTGCCAACTAAGGCTATAGGACCCAGTCTGCTCAGCTATTTACCCATAGATGGTGGGAGTGAAGATAGATTTGTACCTTTCTCAAATGAATATAACAAACCCAACTGGGATTTGAACTCGGCTCTTTTAGTTCTTAGCGTGTTTTCCATCAAGTTCAATCCTTAGACAGGGTAGTACAAACTTAGACTCAATGGAAACAGAGCAAGCAATAACTGAGCAGTACTAAAAAAGACCAAGACAAGATATCCCTAGATATGATCAGTTGAATGAGAACAATCTAGCATCTGTAGATAGAGTTCAGTTTTAATTCTCTAATCGGCTACACCACTGTCCCAAAGGAGATCAGCAGTATATTTTTGATGGCTTTAAATTCGTTGTCTGATGGATTCATACCTTTCCTGAGGGTATTTGCATATAAGTGAATATGATGAACTCAACTGGGATTTGAACACAGCTCTCTGATTTCTTAATCCAAGCTCTTATCTCCACTGTCTCTATGTTTAATGTGACATTTATATTCTTTCCATATCATTAGTATCCTAAATGCCAGTCCTTTCCTTATTCCATCCTCCCAAATTTGCTAAAAATGTTTTGCAAACTATATGAGGAGCCTTTTCTGGTCTTCTAATTTCAACTTTCAGTAAAAAGAAAAAAAAAACAAAAACTTTTACACAATGTCAGTAATTTTTCACTGTTTTTGCAAAGTATGGAAGCCACAGATAAAAGGAATCAGGATCTCTCAGCCATCTTCAGTCTGTTATTGATCGATGTTATTTTTATCTGAAATTACAACAAAAATTAAAACTATCAATAAAAGCCAGTCGTGATAATTCAGAAATTTGATAAGAATGTGCTTTTGTTACACAAAAGCTTATCTGAATAAATATTTGAATACTGACTGAAAAATCACTAATGATTTTTTTATGACTTCACTGGGCGTGTACAGACACAATTCATTTAATGAAGTCAGTTCAAAAAAATCTTATGTGTATTTAATTATCCAGAAGTTTTAAAACCTAATTGGATCAAAATATTCATTTTGCACAGATTCCAATAACACAAAAACAAGAAGAAATTAGGAAAAATAAACATTTTCAAAATCTGCACCACAAAAATACCTCAGAACAACCATTCATGGGACTATTTTGTTGTTATAAATGATTATACAAAGAATATACAGGAGGATGCAAAAGTAGGTATAGAGTAATGAAGAAACAAACCGTGTGCACAAAATGTATTGATTATAGAAACATATTATTAATAATAAGCATATCAATCCCTCAAATGTTTGCCCCAGTCATTGTTAAACTACCACTTTACCTGCAAAACATTTATAATAAATATAATAAAAATTATGAAAATAAAAATATTAAAAATGATTTTAATGAATTCTAGTATTAAATGAATCCTCAATCCACTATTATAATACTGATAATCTCTATATATAAAGTTGTAGCCTCTATCTGTCTGTTTGTTATCAAACTCCTTCTAGGGTTTTGGAGATAGACCCCTGTAACCATATATATTCTGAAACTACATTACCCAGGCACTTGTGGTTAAGTGCAAACCTCCCACTGAAAATTTTTTCCCTTTTGATTTAGATTAGATTTGAACAGTTTCTTCTAAGTTTGTCAAAGCTGTTATTAAACGAGTGCAATGACATTTATCCAAAATATAGAAGTAGAAAGCCAGATTTTGAAGGTCACATCGGCAAGATCATTGAATAATATTGAAATGCATCATTTTTCTCCACAAATTATAATAATGATTTAAAATCAATCATCATTTTCTGACAAAAAATGTGTGACATGCAATCAGGTGTGTGTAATTCAGCTAGTACTTAATATATACCTACCTAGAGCCCCCAATTTTCTGTTTCAAATTTTCCTTGATTCCGTTTCCATTTTTGGTAAATTTCATTTCTTTCCGTTTTTATTTTTGGGATATTTCATTGTTTCCATTTTTATAGTATTTTATAAGAAAATTGCAATACAATATGCTATAATTATTATTAAAACTGAAAACAAAGATATAATTCAAATTTTATTGCATATAAAGAAATAGTAAATATCTACAAATCTTTATTTTAATGTTAAAATCCAAGTCCAAAAATAAATTATATGTAAAGATAAAAAAAATGTTACATGACTAGTCAATAAAGTCAATGGAATGTTATAGTGTATAATTATCTTTGGGGTGGAAATTTTACCTGAAACTTCCTTCTTTAAGAACACATTCAAAATGTTTTTGTTTTTTTAAGTATAAGGATTTAGATTGATATATAATTATTGATTCCTAATATAAAAATCACATTTAAAGTATTAACAGCAAATAACTTGAATCTCAATAATAAATATCTGAATAAAGTCAAACATTTTGATTAAAATTTTACAAAACAGTAATTAAACCATAATAACTGAATCATTGTAACAAAATATCAAAAAACAAATTAAACATATTAATTCAAAATTTAAATAAAACTACTTATCCCAAGTTGAAATAGTGCTCAAATTTAAAATTGCTAATTTCTTAATTTGGGAAATATCTAATCTTCAAATCTTTTCTCAAAATCTCCATTGTCATACAACATTGTGAGTTGTTTAGTATTCTCAAGGGTAAGACTTTCATGTTTATAGAGAAAATTTTTATTGAGGAAATGAATGTTCAGCACCTATGCTGGTAACCGACATCCATATGAGCTTATTGGCAATCTATTCCAGAAGAGGAAATCTGCTATTGTTTGTATTCCAAAATGATGGGATATTAAAAGGATTTGGTAAATCATCTTGACAATTCACATACATTTGGAATTCTTCAAGAAGATCAGTAGAAGGACATTGCAAGTCATTGATGGCTACAAAACTGTCTAAATCATGGCCTATACAGGGTAGCTGTCTAGGATCAAACAAGTGACCTGCTTTGTAAAAGTTATACACAGGGTAGGTATCCAGATATTTATTCAGTTTTGAAAAAGATGTGCTGAAAAAATCTTGGAAATTTGCGATAACTCTCTCCCTCTCTGTGTTTTCTAGTTCAGGCAGAAGATGATCAGTTTCTAGGCCAAATGTTGATTTTCATGTACCAGGACGCAAATACTGTTTTACATCCTCCAACATTTTATATACAACACATGCAAGTGGAGACAGTTTCTTCTAAGTTTGTCAAAGCTGTTATTAAACGATTGCAATTCTCATTTATAAAATTCTGATTTAGGTGCAAATTATGGTAAGAGGCATGATGTAGTCGACCATCATTTACTAATTCTAGAATCCTATCTACTGCAAAGCCATGGCTCTTTTCTTGCTTATGAGTGATATTTGACCACATTAAACCAGGAATTCCATCTGGTTGCCACTGGTACAAGGGGAGTAGTTTCACTTGTTCCTTAGGCAAGGAACCTTCAAGCCATTTTTAATTATCACTTTTTTAGGTTTTTTAAAAAAGGCTGACTTGATGAAAGTAGTGAGCTGTGTAACATTATCAAATGCTAGCCAGTGTGAAAATACATCATCAACAAGATTTAAAATATGTGCTAAGCACAAAACATGGCAACTGTTAACAAAAACATCTGACAATACTTCCTTATTAGTTTTTTTGCAATAAGCTGCAGAATCTGTTATAAAGGCTATAATGTTCATATGAGTTACAGTTCTGATGCATGCCTGACATAGTTTGATGATTGCATTTTCACAAGGTTATAACATCAATGAGAAATGGATGCTTGCAATTACATTCTAAATGCTGTGGTCATCTGTTATGATGCTGACTGATTGATTAAGAAGCTTGGCCTTCAGGGCAGCAAAGTGACAAGCAAACAATTTTGGTAGATGAAGTTGCCTAACACAATTGACACTTGGAATAGCACCACCTTCTTTACAATGTTTTAATATGAATGGCCTCATTTTGTGTAGGGAAATGTCAGACAAAGTGCACATTTTCAAAAAATTAAGGACAAAATCATACCGTACCTCTTTATTCTTCAACAAAGTTGTGATTCTCTTCTGTCTCAGTTGAGCCAACTATTTTGAAGACTGAATGAGTTTTTGATTTGATGTGATCTTTGATTGTGTCACCCCTAAAAATGTCAACTGTCAACAAACACTATGGAGACAGAATTTGCAAAATAACTTATTTTCTTCTGCATAAAAGTCATCAGGAAATTGCTCTACTTTAGCACAAATTTTAGATACTGGTGTCATTTTCCTTTTTTTTCTTTTCTTTCTTGTTTTTCTTTTTTTCTTTTTTTTTTTTAGAGGAGCAGGCCCAACTGTAGAGGTTGATTCACTATATTGACTTGATTCAGTCATCTTGGCAATTTGTTGCTTATTCATACAACTGCTTTAGATTACAAAATATAAATAAAATATGAAAAAATAATCATTGATATTTAATGTTATTAAAGGTTTTTTTTTTTGTTCAATTTAAATTTACTTACAATGGTGAAGCACTGAAGAAGATGCAATTATTAATCTAGGAGAATCGCTGTGTGATGGTAAGCTTAGACAAGCCAGTTGTTTTATAAAATGGTGTTTTTGGAGAATTTTTTTTCTTTATTTCTAAATTGTATGGTAAGCATGCAATAGCATTTAAAGAATTTGTTAAACTTATTGGTTTGATCTTCATCTCTCTCTCCCCTCCAATTTTGACATCAACTAATGTCTGTCTTCCATTTCCTCTTTAGCGATAGATCTTGGTGGCCACGACTGAGCCATGAACTGACTTTCATCTCATTTGCAACATACAGTTTCTTAGAAAACTTATAAAATATTTAAAAATAGACTAGCCAACATATTCTCAGAAACTTGATAACTCACTTCCCTTTTTTATGCAAACATTTGTTCTTAATTATTTTTGGGGTTTTATAAGGAAAATATCTACAAAGATTTGTAAAAACAAATTTTAAGGAAATAACTATGTTATTGTTATATTTATTAAAATGTTTAACAAAATTGGAGACACAGTTATTTATTAAGTTTTGAAAGAATTAAAAGAAAAATCTGAAAAAAAAAAATCAAATAACTAATTTGAAATTTATTATTGAAAATTACATTAAAAACCCAAATTCTGTTTAAGACTAACGATTCTGCAATTCCGTGATTGTGGAAAATTCATTCCCCTACCTACCTTTGTATTTACCTGGTGTCATGATAAAAAGCCAAGATAAAATGGAGGGAAAAACAAACTATTAATAAAATAGTAGTAATAATGAAAGTACTCTCTTGAAAAAAAAAAAAAAATTAGCATCAATAATATGAGAAAAAACTATGCCAAGACTCTGGATGGAATCCACTTGACTGCTGAAATTAACAGGATAAAATTTGGAAGCTTGTTCTTCAAATCATCAAAAGAACATATTGACCCAGAGTGTTGCATCAGGAAGTGGATAAAAAGTAGTAATAATAGATTAATAGTATTTACATTATATTTGGACTAATGTCCTCATCTTTGTAGTGTTTATCACATTTCAACCATTGTGATCTCCAGCCTTCATCAGGTGTCTCTTGATTTGGCTAACTTTCAAGGAATTTTGAACTGAACTCTTTATTTAATCTGAGATAAATGGTTCTCATTCTGCTCTCTATCTCTAGGAACATCTCACTTTGTTCTTATTTGGTACTGCTCTTTTATTTCTTGCCCCATTTCCATCAAGTTCAATCCCTAGACAGGGTAGACAAAATGGAAACAGAGCAAGTAATAAATGATCAGCATTAAATAAAAACTGAGATATCTTTAGGCAATTCCAGTTGAATGAGAACAATTTGGTCATTGTAGATTAAATAAAGAGTTCAGCTCGAAATCCTTAGTCCACTACACCAGTGCTCTGAAGGACATCAGTGGTATATTTTTGGAGGCATTAAATCAATTCTGATGGTTTTGACATTTGGTTATCATGGTTAATGCATACCACTTTTTGATAAAAAAAAAATTTAAAAAAAAGACTTAACAAAACCTATATCACAATGTTTTGATTTATGTACTGGGTGTAACAGCAACATTGTCCAGTTGTTAGATTAAGCTTTGAACCATTGTATTTTAGAAATGGTTAAAGATATTTTGTTGGAATTCTTCAAGGATATTTATATAACACTATTGGAATCTACTTTGAGCAATAAGAATGTATAATTACTCTCCAAGCTTAACAGAAGAATCATGATGAAATTGATCATAAATGAAAATGACATGTTATTGGTCAGTAAGCATCTACTAGATTCAGGGACATGTAATTATTGGTAGCTTGCATTTGGATCTGTAAGCATTTTCTAGGTGGCCCCTTTTATACTGATCTTACCCCACTGGAGGAGATGCAGTTATTGTATTCTAGACCCTGCTCACAGGGCAGTCCAAGAGTTGTTGGGACAGATAAATTCATTGTTTTGCTTATGTTGTTATGACAGTGTTTCAACTGATCCATTTTACAGCTTTCTCGAGGTACCATATTTTCTTGTATATAATACATCTTCAGTATAATATTACCCCCCTGTTTCTGAAGCTAAAAATAGGGAATGAATTACATCCTTACGTATGCTAAAACCTTGGAGTATAACCAACCCTATGTAAATTTTTTGGAAACGTTGTACCATTATTCTCCATTAAAATCCCAATGTTGTACATATATTTCACTAAAATATTTAATTTTTCGCAATATTAAAGCATAGAAATGAACTGGATATTTAGTCATTAAGTGTATCTTCTAATTTTTGGTGTTAACTAGATATACCTCATAATACATTTTAAGGTGTTAATTAATCTATCATACTTTTCTCTTTGAAATGACTATTATAATTAATAAACTATGAAAATAAAAAAAAAATATTGTCTTCCATTGAGAATGAAGAGAGAAACAAATATCGCTGACATATCAAATACCTTTTGTAGGCAATTATTATCAACACTTGCCTGCTTTTCTGTTCTGTTGTGGTGAGTGTATTTGCAATCTTGCTGTTTCAAATAATAGGTATTTTAAGCTGAGTAAAAATTTTGTACTTGTGTAGAAGACAACTCTTCTTTTTCTTGCCTTTAATTTTCATTCAAAGTTTTATGTATTATGCACGAGAAAATGTACTATATAGTCCTTAAGAGAAGAGTGGAATCTTTCTTTTTTCCAGATACAAATGGATATAAAATAATAGTTAATGTATGAAGTTGCTCAGTCCAATCCCCAATAGTGTGGATCATTTTATATCTGTCTCCTTGTAGCACAGATGATTTTAAGATATATACATGGGATGCTTTACGAGGATAGGTGAGAAGCATAACAGTTATCAATATGGAAAGTAGAATTAGTGAGCTGTGTTCAGACTTAAACCTAAGCTGTTGTGTTTACTTTTGCACTTTTCCATCTCTTTCCTTCTCAGCAATGGGTTAAATAATAGAATAGAATGGGATTTTGAGTAGCAAGTAGTATAATAGAAGTAAACTGTGGAGAATGGGGAAACCACTCCACTATCTTTCCTGTTAAAAAGACTGGGAAGGAGTGTGAACTGGATGATAAATGAGTCTATCTACTCCTATTGGGAGAGAAGAAAAAAAAAATTAGTGAATAAAATTTCAAATCAGTTGGAGACATTAAAAGTATAGACTTGAAGTAGACTTTAGAAGGAACTGGAAACCCAATCCTAAACAAGAAACAAGGGATAAACCTCTACTCCTGTTCAAAAGACCGGGGTGTTTGTAATGTTTCATAAAGTCAAAAACAATTGTGGTGTCAACTTTCATTGTAAATACAAATCTCTTGTTTTTACTTTTTCTCAATATCAGAATTGCAAATTCATTTTGATTTGGTATTTTTAGTTGCTTTGTGTATACATTGAGAACTTTTTGAAGGCTTCCCATTCTACTAGTCTTGCCAGTATAAGCTTCTATTTGAATCTTTTTTTTTTTTCATTTAAAGATGTTAATTTAGTAAGTGCATTCTAGTGTGTGCCCTTCTGATAAGAACAACAATGGCAGTTGAGTCTTTGCTATTAATCATTCTAATAAAATGGACCCACACGCAAATACTTAGCCTGATTACTTTGTTTGAATAAAGATGGCTGTGATTAGATTACTAGCTGTATTGTTGTTCCTGCTGAGTGGAGTTCATTTAGATAAAAATAAATTCGAATCAAGACAGATATTGAAAGTATGATAATAAAATAAAGTATAGAATTACTTTCTCTAGATATATCAAAATTGAAACTACCAAGTTATATGATATCACTGGAACTAATTGAATGCTTGGTAGAAAGGAATAAAATTAGGATACTTTTAGCAAGAGAAACAAGATACTATTTTGGGACTGCTTATTGTTCATTAGAACAAAGAACAATTATTGTTTCATTGATAAAATTTATTCCTTATTAATATGTATTAATGCAAAAACAAGACTGATTATTATCTTATCTACAAATTCCATAACTAATAAACATGGGAGCAAATCTCAATATAAAAATTATCACAAACACTTTGAAAGCAATTAAAAATTTGGCTTACATCACATTGAAACATCGGTTCCTGTACAATCACTGAGGTAAGCAATATCAATACTGGTCAGTACCTAAATGGGTGACTACTTGGGAATATCAGATACTGTATGCTTGAGTGTGTGGGGGTGTAATGGATAATGGCTCAGTATTGTTAATCGTTTCAATCCCATTTGGGTTTGTTATATTCACTTATGTGCAAATACCCTTGGGAAAGTTATGAATCCACCCAATCTCCCCCGAGCTGTGGGTTAAGTAGTAAATCTTGTATCACTAAATCATTATTATCTCAAAAAAAAAAAAAATCTTACAATCCGAAAATATTTTAAGGATTTAAATAACCTGTAAATGGTTGTAGAAAATTGAAATACCTTAGAAAATGAATCGATCAACCAATTAAAAATTTAAGTAAATCAGACAACTAACTTTACATTCACAGGTGTCTTCCAAATTAGAATGTAAACAATACCCCCAAATTACATCGGTGCAACATCTCCAAAAATTAAAGAAAATATGAGACACTTGAAATTAAACAACACACTCAACAATGCATTGGTATACCATTGAAATCTTCATGGTCACAAATTTACCTGGAAAATGTTGTTTTATTAAAAAGACTAGTGAACCCATGCCATAAAAAATGACAGCAATTGTTAGAAAGTTTTTATAGTAAGAAGCAATGAAACAATGTATTAAGAAACAATAAAATGGAAATAAATTATCCACAACTAACATAGAGACCAATGAACCATTTAATTAATCTGTTCCCTTTATATTTTTCTAGATGTTCAATAGTATCTGTTTCATTGATTGCACCTGGTATATTTTTGCCCAATATCTTTTCATGTTAAAAAATGTTATGCATTTAATATAACAGTGAAATGTAAATATATCTTGGAAGAAAAAGATTAGCAACAAAACAACAAAGATGGTGATGGCATAACCTATTTCAAGACCAATTTGAAGAAAGACAATCACTTAATAGGAAAAGGTATCTGAGTGTCTCACATGAAAGGCTTGAACAAATAAGATTGTAATCCAAGAAATGAAGGATTAAAGGTACTAATTAATGACTCATTTTGCTTGGAAACTAATTTTGTCTAAATCCAAATAAATACTTGATTTGTATAGATTATTAAAATAACTAGAAGTAATTGCTCATAAATTTACTAACTTTAGTTAATTTACCACCCTTCTCACTACAGATGGGTCAGATATAAATAAATACACATTAATAATTATTATATGGTTTCATGAAGATAATTCACTCAGACAAAGATGCCCTGAAAGGGTTATGATCTATGAATCTCCTGTTATTAGGTTGTCCCAAAAGTTTGTAAACACTTGCGAAAAATTGAATTTTTATGCAATTTTTAATTGTTTTTTTACTTTATCAAGAATTGGCTGATATGCTTGGAGTTGGCAAATCGACAATTCACCGACACTTGAAGCAACTTGATTTTGTTCACAAAAAGCCGCCAAGATCCAAGACAAACTCACGAAGCACAAGCCAACAAACGAGTTGAAATTTGCCGTCAATTGCTCAGCAATCCATTGGACGAGTGTTTTTGGAGGCGCATTGTGACATCGGACGAGAAATGGGTCTATCTGGTCCAGCACAATCGAGACAAGTGATGGGTTCAGAAAGGGCAAGAGACACCGTCGGTTCCAAAACAAGTTCGATTCGGCAAGAAAGTCATGTTGTGCGTTTGGAACTTTGATAGAATCATGCATTTTGAGTTGGTTCCGAATGGTCGTGCCATCAGTGCCGAACTTTACTGTCAGCAACTGGAGCGGGTCTACGAAAAGTTAAAGCAAATGTACCCGGCTCTGATCAACCGAAAGCGCGCTTTGATACAGCAGGACAATGCCAAGCCACATACCACCAGGAAGACCGAAGACAAGTTTGAAGAGCTGGACGGTGTTAAGGTTCTGCCACATCCAGCCTACAGTCCTGACTGTGCTCTATCAGATTACGGCCTTTTCCGCTCAATGCAACACTTTCTGAAGGGCCGCCGATTCGACTCGTTTGATGAAGTCGAGGAAGCGTGTCAAGAATTCTTTGATTCGAAGCCGGCTGAATGGTATTTTCACCAGATCCGAAAGCTTGCAGATCAATGGCAGAAAGTCTTGGAAAATGATGGTCTTTATTTTGAGGAATAATTTTTGTTGTTTTTGTTATTACTTGGCGAGTAAAATTTCAATTTTTTGCAAGTGTTTACAAACTTTTGGGACAACCTAATATTAGCATACAACTGGGCGTCTTCAGCCTATCACTATTTTTACTAAACTGTCCTAAAATCAAAGGATATTAAATATTGGTAGCAAAGGGCTTTTATCATTTTACAGTTGAAATGGCTACATGTAATCAAAAGTTCTATGTTACACAGTTACTTTTTTAACAATTCTTGCTTGTGGAACTCTTCTGGTTTCTTGCTTTAAATGCAATATTAATCATTATTTTCTGTCTTCTTAATTCCTGTTCTTTTATTGTTCTCACTCCTGAATAATGGTTTTCTTTTTCCTCTATTCTTTCACACTAAGTAACATCACCCCTAGCATTTTAGTGTCTTTATTACCTTGTTTAGGGGTGAAATGATTTAAAAAAAAAAAAAAAAAAAAAAAAATGCTTCTAGGCTGATCAGTCAAAATGTCAATCAATCCCTCAAGTTCACAATGGGTAGTGAAAAAAGCAAAGCACACTCTCATGAAGGACAGGATTCTTCACAATCATTGGAAGAAATGTCAGCTTTAACATGAACTCCATGAGCAAACAAGGTCATTCCTTAGCAAAGGTTCTCAATCCGGGGGCGGGGGGTTTCAATGGGGAAAAGGAAAAATCTTTTTATTTACAGAATTTGGAGCCCATCATGAGTGTAAAAAAAAATCCTCTATAAAAATAATCTGTCAATGTATATGTGCTAATATGGAAAAGAATGATTATTTTCAATAATATATGCATATTATTTGGAATGCACCATCTTGGAAAGTGTAGAGGTGGCATTCTGACATATGGTGCAAAAAGGATTCATTGGGCAAAAAAAGTTGTAACTTAATGTCTTAGCAAAGTAATACTCGGACAAAATCCAGAATCCAACAGGTTCTGGGAAATCATACAAAAAGGAATTTTAAAGGGTCAAAGTTCACTAAATACAGAAACTAGAACAAATGAAAGAACAGCAACTAGGCTCACAATGGTTCAGTAAGAGTAGTTGACAATGTCAGCAATCAGCTTTTGAGTGTGTCTGGGGAGTAAGTGCTAAACAAGAGTCTCAACTTCACTGCAACCATATTTAGAAATGAAAGCTCCAGTTGAGGAAGTTGCCTTGAAGATCTCTAAGGATCACTTGAGCTAAGATGGAAAGTATTATTTTTTTTTTTTTTTTTCTGGAATGGGTAGGGAAAGAGGATTTCTTAACATAAATCTAAAGGTTGATTTGTGTTAATTGCAACTGTAGCTATATTTAATATTAAAGTCTATTATTGTAATTTAGCACACTGGTTGTTATATATATATATATATATATATATATATATATATATATATATATATATATATATATATATATATGCAAAATTTTATTTTATATGTGCAGTACTTAGTGGAAACTGCTGAATATTAGTTATAGAGCTAACACATTCCATTGTATGGATATGAGTTTGTGATCCTGGGTTTCACACTTTTGTGATCATCAGACTATATATATGTATATATATATATAAAGTGGACATTGACGTCAACACCCAGCGACGACAGTCTGTTTCATGCTAAATGCAACCGTCAGGCCATGTGCTTTATGTTTTTGCTCGACTATATATACTTGTCAGTAATGAATTGTGGGTAGACTGTTGTATTATTTTACTGGTTATTTTGGTGGACAGTAATGATTGTTTTGAATTACTCTAGGGGCTATTGAGTGGGAATAATTGTGGATCTAAATGCAGTTTTTGGCATATTTATAATGTTGTTTCTTAACTTTTTTTTATTTATTATTGATTATCTTATTGTTGGTTGTTATTAATGTTTATCTGTATATATATGGTTTGTTAATTTGTTTATTATTTACTTAGTTTATTTGGATTAATTTATTTCACTTATTTTTGTTTATTTATTTTACTTTATCAATTTATTTTCATTTATTCTTGTTTGCTGAGGACGAAAAATAAAATTCCCTTTGTGAATTTCCCACCCCATTATGTTCGGAGGGGATGGGAGAGGTGGTGGGGAAGATGTAGGTAGGAAGGGAAAGTAAATCAGTAATATTTTTCAGGAAAAAATTTTTCTATCAGCAAAATATTAGAAAAGTATAAGCCACTGTATATGATGCACCACTAACGTATTCTGAAATTTTGTATCACTAGGGTGCCTTACCCATTTCGGGTATTTTTCTATTATATATTACATCAAACATTGTTTTTTTTTTTTTTGTAATTTTAATTTTATTGATCTTATATGCATCACACACACACATACACATATATATATATATATATATATATATATATATATATTCATTCAGTTGTAGGGATATGAGTTTGTGACCTTGGGTTTCATGCTTTTTCGGTCATCAAACAAATGTGTGAAACCGAGGGTCACAAACTCATATCCATACAACTGAATATGTTAGCTCTATCACTGATATTGAGCACTTTCCAATAAGTACTGTACATACATACATATATATATATATATATATATATATATATATATATATATATAAATCATGTTGCCTTTTTTACAGTACAGACATATTATTTTTTCTTTGCTATTCATTTTCAGTACTTGTTTTTGATTGTTCAGAAAATAATGTCTGATTTCAAACTCAGCTTCAATTCTTGAATGAACACATTTAAATTGTTTAATTTTTTGGTGTTCAAGTTGAGGAGTATATAATGTTTTAAGTTAAATTCTGAAAGAGATTGATATAAAATTAACGAAGATGACACTTTAATCAGTAGGAATGTGTAAGATATTTTTGTGCAACTTTCATAATAATATATCTTACACATAAATATCTTACACATTAGGTTTATTCTAAAATCGGACATTATTTTCTAAACCTGATATAATGGGTAGAAGATATAGATGTCTAGATTTTACCCAACAAGCATTTTGAGCCACAAAAATTAACAGATTAATTATTATTTTCAGATGATTAATTGTTGGACAGAGTGAAATTTAGTATGAAGCTACAGCAGTAGTTGGGGAACCCATAGAGAAGTAGATGCTAAATGATTTTATTCCAGTTTTAATTGTTTTCTGTTTTCATGACCGGTAGTGGGGTCTGCAAGGTGAGGTCTTCAAAATTGCTACCCACTTGACTAAAGGGGAATAAAATAGATAAATAAAAACTTTTGAGGGTCAAGTGATATTTGACTGGATGTTAAAGATTTCTGTTGCTTGTCTTATATAAACAGTCACAGTAGGAATTGGGGATAGTTCTGAGTTTCCTATTGGTGGGAACAGACTGTCAGTGTAGTTCTGGGATGGTCACTCTACGTCAAGAGAGGATTCCAAAGAGATAGACAGAAAGATGGTAGGAGAGAGTCAGTATTCATGCTGGTTAAACAACCATGGCAGGTTTTCCCTAGTGTCACCTACACACGGATCATGCAAGTGAATCTATGAAATAAACAGGGTTAATGTTTTTCATTGGCGTTTTCACCTTCCATTTCCTTGTGAATGTACAATGAACCTTTCTCAGTTTTGCGTATGTTGATGCAAATTAGAATGGAGATACAACATAGGGTTATTTGTCCAGTCAGTGAAAAGCTGAGAGATGACTTTGTTCATTTAGCACAAGGTCATATTTCTGGCATATTAAATTCACTAGGTGGTATTATAGGCAATATATATATATATATATATATATATATATATATATATATATATATATATATATATATATATATGTATTACCCTGGCAAAAAATTATGCCAGGGGTAATGTTGAAAATGAGTAATGTTATGTTGAGAAAAAAACTTAGGAAATGATCTTGTAATTTGCTATTCCTAAAACAAATATGGGGATAAGCTTAGGTATGCAAATCAGTCTAAAGTTAAAATTGAATTCTTGCTGACCTCAACAAGCAGTTGTGTATACCTAATTGAAAGGAAACATGATTCCAACAAAAGAATTGTCAATTGAAACAATGGAAAAGATTGTAAAACTCATTCTCGAAGGCAATGGATAAAAAAGGAAGCTCAAGAGGAACAATGGCATATGGATGAATCAAGAATCGGCAATGACCAAGATGATGATCCTGGAACTTTTGACTGCCTGAAGAAAATAAGTCAATTTCCTAAATTATTCATGATCTGACATTGCATGTCATTTAAAGGACCAGGGGAGATGGAAATCAATCAATGCATATATGTACATTGAAATCCTGGATAATTTTCACATTTCATTAATAGAAGATTGTTGTGATGATGATCAAGTTGATTTTCCAGGATGATAATGTATTTTGTCACAGATTAAAGGGAATTAAAGCTTTTCTTCAGAAAAGGCAATTAAGAATCAATTACATGATCAGTGAACAGTCTGGATTTAAATCCAGTTAAAAATTTATGGTGGAATTTAAAAAAACAAATAGTCCTTGAGGCTCCATCCACCAAAGAGCTAACAGTTGCCATTGCAGAAACTTGGAATCACTTTGATAAAAATATATTGATTTACATTAGTGAAAATCCCTACCAGAAAGAATTAAGACTGTCATAAAAACTTGACGAGGAGCAACTTAGTATAAATTTTAATTTTTTTGTTGATGAATTCTATAATTTCTCATTAACATTGGCTTATTCCATATGAGCTTCACATGTCAGGTGTTGTGTCATTCTGGGCTACTCTTGTCATTCTGAAATAAAAACAGAAATTAAAAATGAAATTCTACCACTTCAGGGATCATAATATATTTTGCTTCATGTAAATGTAATATTAATAAAAATTATAAGTAATTTTCAATAGGGAGTTGCTTTACACCCACTCACTCTGTATTTTGTTATGGCTAAAAATGTGTATCTTGAAAATATTTGTACATTATTTTGTATAAATGGCAACTCTGCTTAATTTGATCAAATTGTTTTCTTCATGTTATGCTCTAATTAACTGGAATATTCTGTATAGTTTAAATCCACATGATTTATTACCATTGGACATTCTACAGGGAAAACCTTGGTGATTTTATTCATGCTCTTTCAAATTAACATTAGACATTTTTGAGTTCATTAAATTAATGGTTTAGTCCAGAAATAAAGATTACAAGTGTGCTTTATTTTCTTTCTTAGTTTAGGAGTTGGTCTTGTTTATTGAACAGCTAAATCAATAAATCAATTCCTTTTGAGGGCAAAAATAAAAACGATGATATAAAACTTTTTTGGCTTAATGTGCAATGTGAATAGACACTAAAGCACTTTATTTTTGTTTTTCAGTATAGTTTTAATGAATGCGTCAACAATTGTTACTTTTCTGCATTTTTTTAAAATTGTGTTTTACTCTAAGTTCATAAACAAGTCTCTTGTGACTGACTTGTCAGGTCAAAAAATCACTTTTGCCATATTACACATTTAAATTTCACCAGTTTGGTCAAATAGTATGATTCTGATTCCTTTTTACAGTTTCAAAATTGATTTTTTTTTTTTTTTTGTAATCATGTTCATTCACCCTGGATATATATATATATATATATATATATATATATATATATATATATATAGAGAGAGAGAGAGAGAGTGTGTATAAAAAATACTTTTACAAACTTTTGGGGGCTGGTTCCTGACACCCAAAACAAGGTAAAATGTCCGGATAAACAAAAGGCCATCATTGTACCTCAACACAGCAACAACATAACAAATGTTCAAAATGTCCTCTGCTTGTTTCTACACATGCATGCACCCTTTCAAATACTCCCACATGGTGTCAAATGCTCTTGCAGGCCCCCATAACATGTTGCTGAAGCAGCTCTGCATTATTAATATCTGCTGCATGATAAATGATAAAAATTGATACACAAATGTTTTGGACTTACTTTAGTGCAAACTGCCTGCATATGGATAGAGAATGAATTTAGTTCAAGACAATGATGCATCTTCTCACCAGATTTATTCAACCTATACAGTGAGGCAATTCTGAGAGATTTGGAAGACCTACCAGGATTCATTATTGGTAGCCACAATCTTAACAACATAATATATGCGAATGACATAGTGTTGATAGCAGACATAATGGAAACTACAAGAACTCCTACAGAAGGTAGTAAAGGAAAGCAAGAAGAAAGGACTAAACATCAGATGTAAGAAGTCAGAATGTGTGGTTGTTAGCAAAAGGCAGTCCAACATGCAAATTGCAAACTGGAGATACCAAAATCAAACAAGTACAAAAATTTAAATATCTGGAAAGTGTTTTAACAGAGGATGGAAAATGGGACACCAAATCTGATCTAGGGCAGAAGTTGTACCCATTGAATCTGGGTCATCAGAAGACAATGGAAATGAGCAAAATAATTTTTATTGATTAAAAAGTGAAATAGAGCTGAGTAAGCTAGAAGGAACTTTGGAATTCACAATTTTGGTTGAAGCAGCCAGAACCCCCATGATAATCGCGTGCGAAGTAGTAGGGCCGAGGGTCAGTTATAACCGGACAGGTTTATCTATATAAATGTGTAGTAATGCTGAAAAAGGAAGATGGGAGAAAAATTCTTGAAGAAAGAATTTGCCTGGGTGAGCATTGGGAGGAAGAACGCCACTATAACTTTAAGCCCCACACAAATATCTTTATCCCTCCATTGCAAGAGTCATATATCATTCCGAGACGATTTAACAACAAGATAATCACATACACTCTCTCTGTCTGTCTAGAATCCAGTGTATGAGTTTTTTCTTTACTTTTCTTTTCTGTAACCCGTTTCTCTTCTCTACTATTCTTTTCTGCTATATAAAAGACATTAACAATTCAAGCATTGAATCGATGTTTGTCCGGCTTTCTGCAGATATTAATTTTTTTTTTTTGCTGCATTCTAAACTCCCCAGCCGTGTCTACATCTTCAGTCATTCGTGGATGGATGAACATCACTTCTGCTTTCTGGGTCAAGCAAATCACAATGTGGGCAGGAAGCAGGATTAAACCTGCAGACTGGTTGAATAATCTATGGATGCTCAGGGGACCTGTGGCCACCCCCTTAAGCTCAGTTAGGACTGAGTAGACACCTCAACCCCAAGAGTAAGACGCTGGAGGTTGAGGGGCAGGGGTGAAAGTGTTAGAACTTGGCTATTGACAACAAAGATGCAAACAATAGTCCAAATGTAAATAAAAACAAACTCTCCATCTCAGAAATTCAGACAGAAATAATAATAATGATGATTGAAATGATAACAAGAAAACATGAGACCTTTGGAAGGCTTTAATGAACTAACAAGCAACATTTTTATTTAAAAGAATGACAACAAAGGGAGGTTATTAATAGAAAGTCAAAAGGGAGATTACTAGGAAAAGACTTGTTCCGAGAAGGTGGGTATTCAAAATATCATGATAATGACGATTAAAATAAAAATGTAAACATTTCATCCTAAAGAAGATGCCAATATATATATTTTATCATATTTCCAGGGTTTATTCTACTTTGATGAATCAACATGTCTGATGATGAAGAACTACCTCCAGATCTCATTCCTGCGGATGTTGTGAAAGTTCCTATCACAATCATAACAGGTTTTCTTGGTAAGTCCATTCATGTTTAACTATCTACTTGGTTTTTTGCCTTCTTCTTCTTCTTCTTCTTCTTATTCTTCTTCTTCTTCTGAAACATTGTTGGCAATCAGGGCTTGCCATGATTTCCTCTCCTTTGTAGCTCTTAGTAAATTTTGTCTTTTTGTTATCTCTGGAAAACCTCCTAAGGCCACCATAGAGAAGAAATGGAATGATGGAATCTGCTGAGAGAGCGAGAGAGAAAAGGCATACAATAAACATACGCAGAAAAGAAACATGGGAGGTGATAAGTGTAGTAATAGGTGTAATTGAACAAGACCACCAGATTCCTAACTTTGAAAAGTAAGAAAGTCAAGAAACAGATAGTGATAACTGCTGTTCTACAATTATAGTTTTGAATGAGCAATTCAAAGTTCAGACCACTGCATATCATCAGATGTTAGAATTGGCGGGGTGGGGGGGAAGATGCTAGTTGAAATATCTAAATAAATTAATAGCTAAAATAAATTATTTCTTGTTAAAATATCAACATTATTCTGTTTGTTTCTTTATCATTATTTTATCTTTGATCAAAAAGAAAGCATACGTTGATATATTTTAGCCACAACTTGAAGGGGTTAGCAAGGAACTTTAATCTGGGATGTTGAACCTTCATACAGAACAATGGTCCTAAGTGTTATTCAAAATTTAGTGAAAACATTGTCAGGGACAAATAAGATTGATATTGCACCATGTCAATCAGTTATGTGCCATGTGTGATAACACGTTTAGGCGATCATTTATCTTTCGATATATGACTGATGAGGCAGATTTTTTCCTGCAGTATGTTGCCATTTCTTTCTGTGGTAGACCAGTTGCCATCCAAGGCTATAGAACCTGGTCTGTCCTATTTACCCATAGCTGGGGGGAGAAGAAGATTCATACCTTTTCCAAGGGTGTTAGCATGTAAGCGAATGTAATAGATTCGACTGGAATTTGAACTCGGCTCCCCAATTCCTCAATCCGAGCTGCTAGCCATTACTCCACCGTGCCTCTTATGCATGGCAGATTTTAATTTGATAGAAAATTTGCAAAGACTGTTGAAGTATCTTCAAGAATTAGAGGCTATTTATCAAGAGGAGTGGAAGAAGTGATGATGGGAGTTACTGTAGTGATATGTAAATGAGGTACTGTATAAAAGATAGTATTGCTATACCTACAAGAGAGTTATTTTCTCTTGACAAGACAACATCTGCCAGAGAGAATACCTATCATAACAATATGGCATTGCTGGTCAGTTATTTAACCATGATGGAGGATCTGGAATATGTAGAAACCTGGCTTAGGTGTTTTGCAGCATTGGCAAGAGTAAAAAAGTTAAAGGATACCAAAGGAGAAAATGAAGTTATGGATTTGTTTTGGCCTCAGTGGGGTGTGAGGCCATAAAAAAAAATCTCCATCATGGTCTATCCCAAAGTGTTGTATGATTTAGCATATGAATAAATTGCTTCCATCATAAAAGCAAATATATGACCCAAAAAAAATTGGTCATAGCAGAAAGAACTAAATTACTCGAAAGTAGACAGAGACCGGATGAAACTATTATACAATATGTACAGCGATTGAAAGAAGCATCAAGATAATGTGAGTATGAAAGAATGGGTTTGGTACAAATTTCTATCGAAAATGAGCTAATTTTTCTAAGACTGACTGAAGGAATGTTTGACATTTTGTACAAGTATAAAATTCTAGAGCGGCTTCAAGCTCATAATATGAATCTAGAAGCATGTGTGGAGTTCTTGCACATAATTGGAATTGATTTAAAAGACTCTGAAGGCAGCATAGAGACTTACAGTGCTACTAAAAGCTTTCTTGTATGCAGATATTGCAATAAGGAACATGAAAATAACAAAAATAAGTGCCTGGCCTTTGGGAAATGGTGTTTTAAGTGTAAAAAGAGGAATCATTTCCAGATGATATGCACATATGAAAAGCGAGTGGAAAAAGTGGAAAATATAGATCCTCTGATTGAAAGTACAGAAGTATTTGTGATAAGAGCACAGGAGCAAAGTAGAGAAATGGTGAAGTTGAATGGAGTAAGTTTACTCATGCAGGTGGATAGTGGAAGTGATTTTACATTGATAGTGAGGAATTTTGGAGAAAAAATGGGTAGACCAAAGTTAAAGAAAAGTAATCTTCAGTTGGAACAGTTTGTTGGGTCAAGCATCAAAATTTTAGGATTCTTTGAAGGCATGTTTGAGACAAAAATAAATTTGAGATAATATCCATCATAGTGGTGAAAAACAAAAAAACCATGGTCTTTTAGGAATTGACATGTTAAGAGTGGATGCATCAAAGATGGTAAATTCCATGAAGTCCATTGAACTGGTATGTTGGATTATTAAAGGGATACAAGGAGAGTATTTGGCTTAAAAAAAGTAGTCAACCCATGTATTTTCAAGCCTGAAAAATTCCTGTTCACATGCTACTTTTGGTGGTTGCTAAGCTGAACAAAATGGTGGAACAAGGAATATGAGAAAAAGTCAACCAGGGTGGTAGCAACTGGGCTTCACCCACTGTGGTGATACTCAAGCCCAATGGAGATTTAAGAATGTGTGGCGATTATAAGGTATGCATGAATCACCTGATCAGTTTGGGTTTATTCCATTGCCAAACATTGAAACAGGATGCCATGAGTTTGCTGGTATAAAATACTTTGCTAAAGTTGGTCTTAAGTCAGCATATAATCAGATAAAAATTGATAGCAAATTTCAAGATGTCACCACAAATTGGATCAATAAGATGGACTTGTCTGCTATTTGGAGTAAAAATGTCAAGTCACATTTTTCAAAAAGCCATTAAAAAAGTTTTAGAGGGGGGATTAAAAATATAATTGTATATCAGGACAACAATTGGTATGGGTATGGGCAGTAAAGAAGAGTTCTAAAGTAAAATGGAGCAAGTTTTGAGAAAATTAAATAGCATAGATATGATAATCGCGATAAATGTGAGTTTAATTGTGAAAAAATTTCCTACCTAGGATATCAAATATCCAAAGACGGTATATTGCCAGATGATAAACTCATTGATAAGATATCAGTACCCAGAATTAAAAAAAAAAGAAAAAAAAAAGAGTTAGAATCTTTTTTTTAGGATTAACCAATTTTTATAACAGATATCTACCGCAATATAGTGACCTTGTGGAACCATTTAACAAAATAAGAAAGACGAATACCAAATTTCAATGGACAAAAAGACAGGAGGTTTCTTTTGAGAAATTAAAAAAGGTACTCATAAACAAAGCAGTTGTTAAAAGTGAAAGAATTGACATTAACTACTGAAGCCAGTGGCTGTGCTATAACTGTAATATTGTCATACTGTAATGTACTTATCCAGAAAAATAAGAGTGCTGATTACTATATCATTTGCAACTAATGAAAATGTGTCGTACAGAAAGGACAAGGATTCAAGTCCTGAAAAGATGAATTTTGTGGTACAAAGCAGATTTACCACATCTGTATTAACAAAGAATTGACAGGACATAATTGCTCAAGAAGACCAATTTAGAATCACAAGAGAGCATTAAGTTATGGAACAGGAACAGATGATGCAAGAAAGGATGAATGAATCCAGTATTGAGAGTGATGAGGAAGACCATCAGTGATGTGAAAGTGAAGAACAGGAGAGGGAGGAGAGAATGAATGCATCCAGTAGTAGTGACAAACAATCTGGGAATGAGAGTGACCAAAGGTATCAGGATGATTCAAATGAAGAGAATCGGTTAAGACCTAGATCTCCTATAAAGAGAAATAAAGAGACTTGCTCTAAGAGATGGATTATGTCTCCTAGGGTTATTTGTAGAAGTCAAAGATCAACTAAAGGTATAAAGCCTCTTAGGTTCAAGGAAGTGTTGTGATATGTAAATGAGGTACTGTATAAAAGGCTGTATTGCTATACCTATAGGAGAATTATCTTGATGAAACTACATCTCTCAGAGAGAATACCTATCATAACAGTAACAGCTTGGTGGAAAATCACAAGAAAAGATTACAGAAAGCCATTGCTTTAAAAAGATACACTATTGACAATTAAAAGTGTTAATCACTTTGGCATTAATTACATTTTTGGTTTTTTATTGTCTTGTATTTAAATAATTTTCAAAAACTTTCGTTTAATGCAATGCATATCTTTTCTTTTTATTTATGGTAAAAATGAATGATAGAATTGGCAATCCATCAACTTTAGTTTTTGTGTGCTATTCAGGCTTGTGATGTTTCAACCCTGAGTTTTGGACTTCTTCATGTCTTATAAACACAATGTTGGTTGATGAGCCACCTGTCCAAGATGTTGCCAAGCCAGTGGCCAGAACACAAGCCTATTTGTCATCTGTAGTTTTTATATTTAGTTGCTGTGATTGGGATTGTTCCAACCAGAGTTTTGCATGGAAACATGGAGAAACGTGCCTGCAATAAGATGTAGTGTCAAAAGTAAAGTACTTTTTTTTTTTCCACTGAGACTGCTTTTTTAACTACCTTCATTTTTTAGCAATGTTTATTGTTTTAAAAAGTGATGATTAGAATTGGAATAAAACCTAAACAAATGATGAAAGTGAATTTATACATTTTTTTTATTCTTTAGAATTTACAACAAAAATATTAAACAGTATTTATTTATTAGATTAATTTTATATTTACAACATTCTAAATGCTAATTAGAATTAATGGAATTCAATACTTATCATTTACCAATTTATAAATAAATGTGAAAACCATTTTTTATTCATAAATTTAGAAACATTTGCTAAATTATTAAAGTATGTGAACCAACTATAAGGAAATTCTTGTTATTTACCATTTTATAATGTTTGAATTGATTGATTAGCCAATGTTTTGTCAACCATTCCAATAAATAATATAAATAATGTAAATAAAAAAAAAATGACCCAGCATCAACTATAGGGGACCTATAATTTGATTGCCACAATACGAGACTAAAATATTATTCCACCTACACTCTTTTGCATTCTAAATTCTTTGACTATATTCATGAAGGAACCAACTTCAAATTAGTCATCATATGTCCATCAAATATAGCTTGATATTCATCATAAAAATGAATATTGAGAAATCAATTTTCACGTACTTTGTGCAACTTATACATTTCTTTTTGTGATGATTATTTAAAGATGGTAGTTTAGTTGCTTTCTTATTTTGTTTACTGTCTTAATATTCTGTATCTTTACTCCTTTTATTTTTTTCTACATTTCCATAACCATCTTCTTCAAATACAGGGTGACCCCACAAAAATTGACATCATTTTGTAGCCTAATAACATAGTCAATCCTTGCTGAAATGATCTCAAATTTTAACAAAATGTGTAAAAAAAAAAAAGAAGTCTACCAGGAAGATGGATTGAGTGTGGCAGTGATAATAACAATGTACTGTTGAAATGGCCGCCATGTTCACCTGATCTAACACCTTGTGATTTCCTTCTATGGGGCTATGTGAAAGAACAGGTCTATATCTCCCTTGTCTTCCTACAAGCCTAGAGGAACTTAAGCTGAGAATCACTAAGATGTTGGAGAATGTTTTGCAAGACATGCTATAGTGTGTTTGGCAGGAGCTGGACTGCTGTCAATGTGTGTCATGTCACAAATAATGCACATATTGAACATTTGTGAAGCTTTGTGAAATCAGTTATAAAATCTACATCCCTTTTGAATATTTTGTTCAAATTTTGATAAATAAATCTTTTATTGTTCAACATGAAGCCTATTTAATTTTGTTTTCCTGGGACATGTGGTTACTCAGATATTCATATTTTAAATTATGTCAGCTTTTTGGAGGCACCCTGTATTTTTCTATCAAATCCAATTTTCTTCCTTATTAACCTTTAAAATATTCTTGAAGCCAGTTTTTTCATGATTCTATCTTGCCAATATTTTCAATTTCTTTTTTCTTATTATTCTATTCTTTTGTACATTCTAACGATTTTTGAAGTCGTGTTCTCGTCTCAATGATTTTACTACAATATCTTGTTTCTCTTTTGAGGTTATTTCTTTCTTACGTAAACTTTGTACATTTGAAATTAAAAAATAAATATCAGTAACTATATCTAAAGAATTAATGGATTTATTTTTAAACCAACATTTTTATTACTTCAAGCATTATTATAGTGGATACTTGTATTTGAAATAGATGCCCCATTTTTATTTTAAAAATATTTTATTTATTGTCTTGCCTTTGTTCTCGAGAAATCACAATAAAGAAAATGTGCTCTCTAGAAGGGATCGAACCTGTATCCCCCTTTTTTTAACATTGACTCATACTATTATATATATTTATTTTCAACATGCTGAATAACCCTTGAGATATAGAATAGAATCTCCCACCAGTAGATAAGTGATACTAATATTTTCTAATAAAAACATATAAGCTGAAATTTGTGGGGGGTATATTTATTGTAGCCAGAAAATCTTACAAACATATTTGGTTAATACCAACTTATTTGTGAAAATATTTGACTTGGATAATAAAATCTGACAATGTATATTTGAGTTGTAGCTTCTGAGCTTCAGAATTGACTCAAAAAAAATTGGGGAAAAAAATCAATAAAAGGAATTTGAGCAGAATATAAAAATTGCAAAAGAAAAATAAAATGGAATGTATCTTATGAGATGAAAAAAAGAAAAATTTTTTCTATTTTTAATTTATGATTACTTGGGATTATTTTAGTTTCTATTTATAAAATTTCTTAAAAGTTAAAAAAAAAAAAAAAAAAAAATTACAAAGGCTGATGCAGACACACACACACACATATATATATATATATATATATATATATATATATATATGGAAGTTGGAGGGAATGAGAGTGGTTCAACACTGTGGGTGTATCATGGTAGTTTTTTCCTGCAAAGGTTTGATCTGGTGGATTTTTTTTTTTTTTTTTTTGCATGTGGTTTTAGCTAACTGGGGATTGAGAGGTCAGAGGAGGGGATAAACGAGTTGAGGTTGGTCTTGCAGAGAGCCAGTATATCAGGAGACTTCTCAATGAGGAACGATTTCACACTACAGAAGTTGGTTCCAATGACACGCATGTTAGAAAATGAAATGTTAAAGGTTTTAGGTGATTTTTTTTTTTTTTTTTTTTTTTTTTTTTTTTAAAGAGCTGGTTTAGGTTTACTTTTTTTGTACTTGTCGCTTGTGGAACTCCCTTCCAGCTTGCTTTCCAGCCAACTTTAATCAGCCAAAATTTAAATGCAATATCAATCGCTATCTACTATTCTACTGATTACTCTTTCCTCTTCCTGCTCATTATTAATGATTCTGTTCTTAATTCTTCCAC
>CAHIKZ030000224.1:612500-700000 GCA_903632075.3 Acanthosepion pharaonis
TTTTGCCAATTGCATTATACACTGACAAAAATGTTGAAGAGGATCATTTGAGACATTTTGAAATAGTAAATTTTAAAATGATATGGTTAACATATAAGAATTTTAATAATATTTAATATTAATCTCTTTATGTTCAGCAGTTCATGATCACTTAAAAAATCACTCAAACATGCTACACCTACTTTGATATATGAATCTGTTTTCTTCATTTTCTTATCTTTACCTTTTTCCATAATGACTGATGCCAATATTGATTAGAATTTACACCTTTATTGCAATAAGTGTGACCGTTTACTCAATACCATTTAATTACTTATTTCCATCATTTGTCTTTTTTTTCTGGTGAGGATTTTTGCATGTTAGGGTATTTTCTGAACCCGAGGATATACATTGTATTTCCAACAACACGTGGAAGCTGTTTGTTTTAACTGGTTACAAAATGAATTCATTTTTTTCTTCATTTCTAACCTTAATTATTAAACTTAAACTTGTGCACATATACCTTTCTTATTACTATATTTTTGTGGGTACATGGGCTTGAGTTGCTATTCCTGTTTTTAATTTCTTAAACAGAAAAATTAATAATAACAGGCCTAGATTGAGAAGTCCTAGGTTGGTTTGTTATTAATTTCATTGTTTAAGAAAATAAAAAGCAAAGATAACAACTCAAACATATAACAGAAATAATGTTGGATTTAAACATTACACATATACCTATAAATCTCTAACTTTGTCTTCAGTTTGATTGGCTGAGAATAAATTTATTTCATTTCACTTTGATTGGTTGAGAATAGATTTATCTCATTTCAGTCTGGTTGGCTGAGAATAAATTTATAAAAATAGGAAATAATATTAACAGATCCTCTTATTACAATGCATGTCAACAACTGATTTTTTTTTTGTTGTTCTTAGGAAGTTCCATTGAGAAGTCGATGTCAATTGGACAAGAGGGAGAATTATTTGAAGAGTGGTTGGAATTACGAAATGGATGCCTTTGTTGTTCAGTCAAGTAAGGATTTTTTTTCAATCTTTAAAATATTTTTTTATATTTTAAAATTTTTAAATAAAAAAAAAATATTGATATTTTTTTTCTCTTAATTTTTTGCTTTCTTCTTGAATAGAAATGTTTTTTGGCAACTTTTTTGAAATGTCCAAAATTTCATCATTGAAGTGTTGTCATTAATTTTTTGACCTGTCTTTCTTTTATCTTATTTTTGTTACTTTTTATCACAACAATCAGTTCTTTTGTACTAAAGTGCACCCCGTTCAAGGATCAAGAGCCACTAAAGTTAGAGGATTATGAGGAATGATGTTTGTGATAAGAAGGATAAGGAAATAGATAATGATTAACCCTTGACTTGAAGAGATTAACATTGTAGTATTCAAAGAAGCATCCACATGGGAATCTGTTATACAAAATAACAGTTCTTGGAAAGCAGCATTGTGAGTAGAACTTTCTCCTTACATTTGGAACATGGAGGAAATGAGGGTGATTGAACTCTGTAGAAGTAGCATGGTGTGTCCTAACTGTAAAAATAAAATAAGACATATCTCGGCTGATTTACAGGCTTATACACAAGAGCGAGAACCGGATGTGAACGGGACAAAACCCCGTCAAAAAATGACCATTATCTTTCTTTACAAATGTTCCCGACATACGTGTTCTGGTCGAAAAATAAAATAAGTGCTCTATTTTTCGTCCAATAAAAATGCTTCCCTCCTAATTATACTCGCTTCGTTTCTCGAGCCTGTTATGCCATAAAAAAATGCTATAAAAGGGGTCACACAGAAGTTCAACAGGCAGTCCACAGGTGGCCGCAAGCAGACCTGTCATGGTCAGGCCAAGCAATCAGCAGCAGGAGAGCATCAACCACCGTCAACATGTGTGAACTACTATGAGAAATCGACCTAGATCCGAAACCGGCTTATGAACTTTACCACAAGGTAGCTGTCCCAAACCCATACGTTCCTGTTGAAATAAATCATGTAAATCTATTTCTGTTGTTGTCGTATTTCTTTCTTGCAACCATATGTCTATAACAAGGTCTGAACTGGTTGAAGTAAAGAATGGAGTGCATCTGAACATTTGATGTTGTGAGAGACAAGTAACAGGATTACGATGTTGCATCTGCAGAGTAGAGAATAATTCTTCCTATACAAGATTGTATAAATGATTTGAACACTGTCACTGCTGGAAAGTGAAGATGGCTCTGGTATGTTCTCGTAACCTAATCAGTAATACACTGTTTTAGTCAGTCTTACAAGGATAAACGATATGTGTTCAAATCTTGTTGGTAACTGATTCTTTATTTCAAATTTGTATTCCTTTTTTTTTTCTTTTTTATTTAAATCATGTTCACCCCAAGCAAGGCAGTAAAGCCACTAAGACACAAGGAGTTACAGGATGTGGAAAAATTAGAAAACAGAAACAATACTAAGGAGTGAGAAAAATATAAGAGTAATCAGGAAGATAGTAGATAACGGTTGGCATTGCATTTAAATTTTTGCAGATTAAAGTCTACTGGAAATCACGGAGCCAGAAGAGAGTTCCACAAGTGAGAAGTGCAAGAAAAGAAACTGTTAGCATAGAACTTATAGTTTCATCTAGCCATCTCAACTGTAAAATCTAGGTCCCATAGCAAAGAGCTCATCTGAATAGTTGCTATAAAAGTATTTATAGAAAAGTCACAGGGAGGCAATTTTACAGCAGTGGGGATAGTGACTGAGGCTGAGATGCCAGATCAGGACCATTAATATTGCTGATTTTTCTTTGGATTTTATCAAGGATCTCTAGATACATAGTGGGAGCACCAGATCATATGCGGCAACAACTTAACAGTCATAGAATGTAAAAATGACTGGGGTATTGTAATAAAAAATAACAAATGTAAGATGAAAGAAATCCTCTATTAAACTATGAAGATCACTCTAAAAGTAATCCATGTTGGCCTACCTATATTGTTAAGGGTGGCTATTGTTGGTAAGGCTGTCAAAGCTGAACCTTCTGGCCAATAACTGGTTATTTTTTTTCAACTTTTTTTTTTACTGAAAGCACTTGAGCAGTAGTCTGGCAAAATGGCATCTGACATGAAAGTGCATATGAAGCAGAGGTATTTCATTAAAGTCTTTCATGCAGGAAAAATTTCACCTGTTGTTGAACTAAATGATGTGAGCAGAGTTAGGCAGTAGGTAATGCATTTCAACTGCAGTGAGTTTGATATTTGGGATAGTCCATGTTCTGGGTAGTCCTGTTAATGATAAGCTCATCTTCACAAGTTGGTCGATTACAACTAGTGAAATCCTTGCTGTGAAAAAGTGGTTTGCCTCCTCTGCTGGTGCAGATTTTTATAAGTGTAACATGCCTCCTCTTGTACCTTGTTGGCAAAAATGCCAATGATGTTTAGATTCTGGAAAAACCATATTTTGTAAATGCAAAACTTGCTCTATGCAGTTTTATTTAATGTAAATGCATTACTATTGATTTTAATATCGCAATACATTGATAATCAGGAAGAAAAGAGTTGTCAGTTGTGAGCAATTAATGCCCATGTAACCAGGCTATTGTCCATATATATAAAATGCAATGTGCAATATACAGGGTTATTGAAAAAGAAAGATTTTGAAAATTTAATAAAAACAAATGCTAAGACACAGAAACATTTTTAAATAGGAATGGTTCAACGTTATTAAAATAAATGCAAGTTTTTTTCAATCTTATTTAAATGCTTCTTTTTGTTGTGTTTCTTTTTTTTTTCAGATTTTGTATAAATTTAAATTATTATAATTTGTGTCAACCCTTAAAATGGTCAAACCACAGGAAAAGTCATTTTGTGTACTGCAATTTGCAAAGTGTCACCTTAAAATGATAAACTTTGAATGTTTTCCTATCCAGTAATGTGTTAGATGTGTTTCTTTTTCTTAGCATTTGTCTTTATTAAATTTTCTAAGTTTGCTCTTTCTTTTTCAATAACCCTGTATGTATGTGTATATATATATATATATATATATATATATATATATATATATATATATATATTTTTAAGTGTTTCACCAAGCAAGAAATCGACATCTCCAGTTGCCTTGATCTTTCCACTATCCTTCTCCTCATCCTTTCTTCTATCACTCCTATCTGATCTTGCTCCAAATTTTCTGTAACCCCTTGCGTCCTAGTGGCTTCCCGCCTTGCTTGGAGTGAAATGGTAAAAAAAAAAAAAAAATTGCATTTAAATTTTTGATTGGAAAGCAAGAAAGTTAGAAGTGCAAGAAAAAAAATTGTTAGTATAGAACTTACGATTACATCTAGTCATTTCAATTGTAAAATGATGAGACCTTGCCGCCAATCTAGTACTGCACTTAAATTCATAATGTCTAGGTACAAAAGAGGAAATTTCATCAGAACATTTATCATGAAAGTATTTATAGAAAAGCTATAATGAAGCTATGTTACATGTAACCATTTTGATTATAAAATGAGATCTTGCCACTAATCTAGTAATGTGCTTAAATTCATAGAGTCTAGGTAGCATAGAGGAGAGTTCATCAGAACAATTATCATGAAAGTACAGTGCAACCTCAGTTCTCACGTGTTGCTCAGTTTTTGAACAGAAAATTTGAGATGAAAATACTTTGGTTATTGAACAAAATTTTGGTTCTTGAACAACATTGCTGAACCGAGTTAACCTGAACGGAATAATTTCTGAGTCAACTGCCATGTTGTATACATTTGTGTGTTGTGTTGTGCTTTTTTTTCCAATTTTATTGTACTGTGACTTTTTTCTCCACATTGATTACAATTGAAAAAATAGTTTTGGTTTACAAATATTTCGGGTTACGAACAGCCTTTAGAAATGAATTTGTGAACCGAGGTGTCACTGTATTTCTAAAAAAGGCACAGTGGAGCTACATTATGGCAGTTGGAAAGTGACTGATGTTGAGATGCCAGGTTAGGACCAATGACATTGCAGATACTTTATTAGTATATTGGAGGATTTTAAAGTTATTTTCAATATATTTCTCTTCATGTAAATATTGAGGGCTACAAATTCTAAGAGCTCTTAAATAGAAGGGGAGTCTGTAGAATAAATTACATTTGAACTTGAATAAAATTCTTTCAGTAGTTTTCAATCTTTATTTATAGAATCTGTGACATAAACCAAATTTAAATGAGAATATGATGGCATTAAGAATGATTTACATTATTTTCTTTAGTCAACATTTAAGTAAGGTTGATTTTGTTAATATTTCAGTTGTTATTCGCATCATCTTCAGATAAAGGATGTATCTTTGAATTAATAATGCTAATAATCAAAGTAGGGAATTTTTGTTCTAAGAACAGTTGATCTGTGGTGACCCCAGTATATATAAATATCATCCCAGGGAATACTGAAAGAGACTTTGCCCTTAGTGTTACACCAGAGTGTCAGAGAAGTCAGATGTAATATAACCTGAAAGATACACCTCCTGACCTCTAGATTTGTACCTCATACAGGATATCAGTGGCTGCCCCTAATTTGTAAACAGGTGGTTGACCCAGCTGCACTTAGGATGTGCAGACATGGGACAACCGGAGACCAGGAAGTTATATAAGTGTTCCATTGAGAGGGAAAAGGCAGAGAGTCTTTTAGATCCTTGCAAAAAGAAGAATCTATGTTTGGAGAAAATCCCCAAAGCCACACACTCACCCACCAATATTGACAAAGTCCATGGTTGAATAAATAATAATTTTATGCATGAGAGATTTAGTTTTTGTGTTATTATTTGTCTGTAGATTTGATTATTTTAATTAACTAATTTTTTTAATTTAATTAACTAATGTGATGTTTAAAGAATTCATAATTTTAGTTTTTTTTAAAAAAAAAAGAACATTTCTTTTCAAATATCTTTTTTTTTTTTTAGAGACAGTGGAGTGAAAGCCATTGAAAACCTCATGATGAAGAAAGGCAAATTTGATTATATTTTACTAGAGACAACAGGCCTGGCTGATCCAGGTGAGTAATTTGCTTTTAAAGCATGCATATTTTATTAAAATTCTTGGTATATCAAAATTATTTTGAGTTTTTTCATATAATTTCTGTGATGAGAATTTATCATTATTTACATTCAGACTATTGTCTTTGTTGTTATTGGTCCTGATCTAGCAGCTCAGCTTCAGTAACTTGCCCACTGTCATAAGGTTGCCTCTCTGCGCCTTTTTTATAAATACTTTTATGGTAATTGTTTGGATGAGCTCTTCACTATGGTACCTGAACTGTATGAATTTAAGTGCAGTACTAGACTGATGGCAATATCTCATTAATTTACAGTTAAGCTAGCTAGATGTAGCTGTAACTTCTATGCTGACAGTTTTTCTCACACTTCTTCCTTGTGGAACTGCTTTCCAGCCAACTTTAATTTGCAAAAATTTAAATGCAATGTCAATTGCTATCTATTGTCCTCCTGATTGCTCTTTTCTTTTTCTCCTCATTGCTAATGTTTCTGTTCCTAATTCCTCCACACCCTATAACCCCTCACATGCTAGTAGCTGTACTGTCTTGCTTGGAGTGACACTGATTTAAAAAAAAAAAATCACAATGAGGCTTACAGCCACATCATATTGAAACACAGGTTCCCGTATGATCACTGAAGTTAAGCAACATCAAGCCTGGTCAGTACTTAGATGGGTGACTGTTTGTGAATACCAGATGCTGTAAGCTTTGATTTGTGGGTGGTGTAATGGATGATGGCTCAGAATTGTTAATCGGAGAGCTGAGTTCCAATACCAGTTGGGTTCATTATATTCACTTATGTGCAAATACCCCTGGAAAAAGTATGAATCCACCTCTTCTCCCCCAAGCTATGGGTTAATTATTAAGTCATCTCACTGCCAAAAAAAAAAAAATTCTTACTCTCTAAAAATATCTAAAGGTCTTGTGTCAACTATTTTCTTTTAATTTTGAAAATGTTTGAGAAAGGAGATATTTAAAAAAAATCCAGAGTGTATGTTAACATTTTGGCAAGAATTGATAATTGCACTCTCAGGAACGCTCGTGCAAATAAGTTATCTTCTCTTTTAATAAGTATAGCGTTCTTTAGATCAAAGTTGTGGTGGAAATTAATTATTTATATTATGGTTGAATTTTTTTGTTATTATGTGTATATCAATAGCTGTACCATGTCAGTTCCTTACAATATATTGATGAAAAAAAATATTTATGAACATAAGAAAAATCTCTGACATAACAATTTATCTAATGCATTAGTTATACTACTAACTCTAAGTCTGAACTATCCGAATTGAGGATTGAACTCCCTATTACTATGCCACCAAATTCAGGAAGTAACACTTTATTCCACTAAACTATTACAGAATAACATATAAGATTGTTTATGTCTTCTGGCGGGTTAGTATTTTTCAGGTTTTGTTGTCTTACTATATTAAAAGTGACGTCTGACGACATAAAATTATCCAGTTACTCTCAATTTAAAAAGTTGATTTCGAAAAGCATCCTGAAATGAATCAACCAGTATGGAAGTTTTCCGGTATAAAACAACTCTAATTTATATTTCTATTCCAATTTGAATCGAAGTCTAAGGTATGTAACTCGTCATAAATATTTAGAAGAGTTACCTACCTTGAAGAATAACCGAATGATGCAATAGTTAAGATATCGTAATGAAAAAAGAAATTGAGTTCAAATTCCGGCCGAGGTTATTGCATTCACTTCACGATAATGTCCTCAGGAAAAGCATGGGTCTTTATTATCCCCACTTAACTCTTAATAAATATATGGTAGACTGGCCTCTTCCATCCTAGCAAAGAGATCAGCCTAGAAGGAGGATATCTCTGTATTCAAAACTGTTGAGGAGGCAATTCCACTAACTCTTCCAAAAAAAAAAAAAAAAATCATGGTAGTTTGCAGATGTTAAAGAAAAAAAAAGAAGCTGTGGAGGGCTATGAACAGCATTTCAAAAATTTTTTTTGTTGGATTATGAGAGTTGATTGTGCTAGATTATGTTTCTTGGGAATATTTTACTCTTGTTTTAGAATAACAACTATTTGTTTTAGTTTCATTAAATTATCTTTCATTGTAAGATGTGGAAATAAAAAATCTTCATTGAATGTATTTAATTTTGATCAGTTTTAAATACAAGTGCTATTTACATCTCATCCTCCATTTTTTTTTTTTTTTCCTCAGGTCAGTAACCTGAATAGATGGTAATAGTATTATTAGCCGTTTCCTTATAAGGAAAAATTTGGCATTCATTGACCAAGTAGCTTGTCCTACTGTCTGTTAAAATTTATAAAATATTTCTGTTAAAAAAAATTTTTTCAAGAAAATAGGTTTCTCAAGTCCAGTAGCTGTTATCACTCTTTCCTAGTATTTTCCTCACCTTTTGTTTGTGATGGACATGTGGAATGTCAACATCTTGATTATATCATTATTTTCTCAAGTTACATATGATATCCATTTTAACTGTTGCTTCTGTTGAATTCCTCAAATGATATGGTTCCTGTTATTTGCTACAGATCTTTCTTTGTGATTCTGTAGTGCCATCCCCAATGTTTGAAGAAGGGTGATATTCACCAAGACCCATAGGCTTCATGCACACAAGTGAATCCTATTAATATAAAATATTAAAACTGATCCACAAATCCACAAAAGTGAGCTCAATATATTTATTATAAAGCAGAGAAATGAATTACATAAAAATGAAACTCAATTGTACCCCATTTTTATGGCCATTTTGCTCCTTGGGATAAATTCCCTGGAGCTTGTCAATACTAAAGTGTTTGATGAAAAACGTTTTAGTATTGACAATCTCCAGGGAATTTATCCTGAGGAGCAAAATGGCCATAAAAATGGGGTACAATTGAGTTTCATTTTTTTGTAATATAAATATATATGAAAAAAATGAAAGTGTTAGAAAGTTTTGTACAAATCTTGTTATACAGACAAAATAAAATTTGAAAATGGACCTGATGTTTTATTTATATGCAATATTTATGATACATGTAGGTTTTCAGAATTATTTTACTTTACAGGTTTCACTGTATAGCTTTTCAAATCTTCGGTAGTTTTTAAATGTTTATTGGATTATCACAGGCCATATATATATATATATATATATATATATGTATATGTATATATGTATATGTATATGTATATGTATGTATATGTATATATATATGTATATGTATATATATGTATATATATGTATATGTATATATATGTATATATATGTATATATATATATATATATATATATATATGTATATATATATATATATATATATATATATATATATATATATATATATATATATATATATATATATATATATATATATATAAATGGTGTACTGTCCCATCATATTTGACGTATGAGGGTCAAGCAGCTCAGTTACTAGGAACCAACAGCCAGACACCAGCACATATGATTTGATTATAGTAGTGAAGGTTTTGTGCAGAACCATCCACTTTTTGAAGAGCCGAATACAGAGACCTGGTGCACTATGTGCCACAAGGTCCCTGAACAAACTTCTGCAGGTTTTGAATTCAGAGTTGTCCTTCTCCTAGACCAGTTGCCATCCAAGGCTATAGAACCCAGTCTGTCTTGCTATTTACCCATAGCTGGATGAAGAAGAGGATTAATACCTTTCTCAATGTAAGTGAATGTTATGGATTCGACTGGTATTTGAACTCAGCTCTCTGATTCCTCAATTCGAGCCACTATCCACTACTCCACTACATATCTATATATATATATCTATATATATATATATATATATATATAAAATTTATTTTAGGATATTAAAATAAAAACATGTTAAAAATTGCTACACAATCATGTTTCAGCACCACAAATGTGTCTCCTCCGCTGATGTCAAACCACTGGCCAGCAAGAGATTAATTTCAAGAGCAGAATACTTAATAAAAAAAAAAAAAAGCCTGTATGCTTTGCCATGATTAACCATTCGAATGTGACTTATGCTAAATTGAGACTGACTGGAAAAATTTTTTTAATATAGGTCATGACATGAAGACAATTTCCTTATGGACAGATACAAAGTGTTACATTATTTCATAAGGTGTATTGAAGTCTGACATTCAACTTTCCAAATAAGTAAAAGCTAAAAGGGGTGGGGAGGTAATTTAACACAATGCTAATTAGGCATATACTCGTTCAGCTTCTTACACAAAATTTTATAGTTGATAAATAAAAGGCCCCTTTAAAGAAACTGGTAAATAACTGAACTGTTTGGGGGGAAAAAAAAAAGAAAAAAAAACAGATAAAAAATACAGAACTACTTTGACAAATTAATATGATATTACCTGGAGATATATATATATATATATATATATATATATGTTTAGTGGTACAAAATTTTATCACTGCTATAAATAGACAAAACTTAGTTTTATTATTACTACCACTCATGAAAATAAAAAGTAAAAATGAAAAACAGGCTAGCTAACCAGTTTTGTACCTCACTCAACAGAGCTAAATCGAGGTAAATATAGTAAATTTTCATATATATATATATATATATATATATATATATGTATATTATAATATTTTTATTTAAAAAATATTTTACATCATGATCGGTAAATTTCTATGTTTCAGAACTTAAATCTGTTCCATTATCAAGCGATATTGAGTAACTTTTGATGAAAATGATTTACTTTTGAAAACGCAATGGTATTTTATTTAGGGAGGGAGGAACAAGATTTCAAAGTTTTTATGGGTATGTTTTCTTTGATCGATGAAAAGACAGGTCAAAGCTAAAGTAGAAAAGTGAAAAAAAAATGTAGGTTAGAGGTTATGGTCCCAGTCACAAGCTATGGATTAAATATCAGGATAAACTCGGCTCTTTAAACCTGGCAACCAGTCTAAGTAGAGAAAAACTCTAAATTCCAAGTTGCAGAAAGAGCAAAGGAAAACCATTCCACTATCTTTTTCAAGAATGGATTGCAAAAACATACAATGAAGAAAAATATATAGTCATAATCACTTATGTTTTGAAGTGACAGGCTATAAAAAAAATTGCTTAAAAATTACTTTTGTTTTGTTTGGTACAAAAATCAACTACAGTCTCTAAAAGGCACCAAGAGAGATGTGTATTTCTTAAAAAAGGGTAACTGAGCCTTGCTTCAATGCGAGTTCTCTTGTGGCTGACAAAGTAGTTTTCCTGAGATAATGGGAATGCATGTTCAATTCCTTCTAATGTCAGTTTGGGAAATGGGATTGGTGGCATTAATTATTATAAATAGAATCCTATAATTATTATTATTTTTATAATTAATAACCGATTTTACGGTAGCCATATTTAAGATGAGTTTGGAAAAATTGGGGAGTACATTATAAATAATGCTTTAACATATTTTCCTAAGGGAAACAACTCATTTTTAAAGAAATTGTAATTATCTCCCCTTGAGCCGCACGCATTCTGATATGAAACAATTGCTCATAAAAGAATAACATTAATGCTTTTATTTTCTATCATTTGGCGTAAATTTGAATCATTATGGCAATATTAGCCGTTTTCCTATGATGAAACATTCGACAGGCTGTTTTATACTGTTGAAATTAATAGAATCTTTCTGTTAAAGTTTTTTTTCATGAAAATAGGTTACTCAAGTCCAGTAGCTGTTATCACTCTTTCCAGTAATCAGAGAGTTTTCTTCCTAACTTTTTATTTGAATTAGTGTGAAAAGTCAACATCTTGATTATGTCATTATTTTCTCTTCAACTTACATATGATATCCATTTTATTTGTTGTTGCTATTGAAAGTCCTCAAATGTTGTGGTTTCTTTTATTAGGTACATTACTTTTTGTGTTTCTGTAATGCCAGTCCACAAGATTCAAAGAAATATGAACTATTTCACTCATTCAAAGCCATTTTTAATCATTGATCTTAGAAAGTGGTTGTATACAGCTGATAGTTTAGATATTTCTGAACAGGTTTGGTGCTATGAATGGTATTCTGGTTCGGCTCTAGGGTCTTGGAAGGAAAATTGTGAGGGAGAGCGGTGCTTTTTTTAAATTACCAAATATCTGGGAATTATCCAATTTAAATGAAAATTTCAGTACATATTCATTAATTATTTAATTCTATAATGAATAGGTTTTTTTATTTAAAAAATTTTGAGAAAATGTTATTCATTTTGTAACCAGCACCAGTAATTTCATGACTAAATTTTACTTGGAAAAAAATATTTAAGTTGCATGTTTTTATATTTCCATAAAGATTAATTGCTGATGCATCTCTGCAAAAAAAAAAATTTTTACAAAGATTTCAACATTAACAAATGGAGTCGTCTTAAAAATTTGTTTTAAAAACAGTATTTCAGTTTTCGGGAAAATTTTTCATGTGTTGAAATCCTTAAACATTTTTAATTTTTAAGAAATCGTTTTCTTGGGTTTATCTTTCTAGAAAATGTAAACAAATAGGGACTAGAAATTTTATTTTAATTACTAGACACGGACTTCTGGTTAGTATGACTATTAGCAAAAAAATAAATAAATCAGATCCTTCTTAGTGGATATCTTTCTAGAAATGTAAACAAATAGGGGGCTAGAAATTTTATTTTAATTTCTAGACATGGACTTCTGGTTAGTATGACTATTAGAAAAAAAAATAATCAGAGATCTTCCTTAGTGGATGATTTCAGAATAAAAAATGATTTTACTGAGATATATTACCCTCTTAATTGATTTAAAAGAACTGCCCAAAAAGAAAATCAAACAAATAAGTGCCACTGAAATTAGCACTGTTGCACCCCTCCTCCCCAGTAGGCATGAGACCCCCACGTGGTTGAGAGGTTCAGGATAGTAAGCACCAGCCCTGTCGATTATTATAGTCGATGAAGGCATTTTTATTTTATTTTTTACTGTAGCTCGCTTTTTAAGATCAAACATTCAGACTTTTGTCTTTCAGTTTTCACAGTCATCAGCCATGTTATATACATTCAAACAAAAGAATAGCCATATGGTTTTAATTTGAATTGTTTTAAAAAGTCTATTTCAACTTTATACTTCTAACATCTCTGCCTGAAACTCTGAACTTTATTTACTATTTATTTAAATTTTATTTTCTTCAATAGGAGTAGATAGGTTAGTCTATCACCCGGTTCATGCTCCTCTCCAATCTTTTGAACAGGAGTAGAGATTTATCCCTTTTTTTCCTGTTTCTGATTGGTTTTCCAGTTACTTCTAAAATCTTTTCCTTCTTTCCACTTCAGGTGGCTGCTTGCATCTTAGTAGCATTATCACCTTTGCTTGGGGTGTTACCATTTAATCTTTAACCCCCTATCTCGAGTGGCTCTTGGGCTTTTTACAGGGTGAACAACATAGTCAAAAAACAAAAAAAATAGACTATTGTCTCCAGTTTTAAAAATTAACACAAAACTACATTGATACTGAATCAAAAAAATATAGTGCTAATCCAAAAGTTACCAATAACATCTCTTGCTCAATGTTAGAGAAATCTTAGAAGTGTCTTTTTTTTAATTGTATGTGTAGTCAATTAACTGTATTTAAGAAGAATTCAGATGCAAGAAAAATGGATTCTTAATGTGGACTTGATGAAAGGAATTAAAGTCATTGTTTGAACACTTGTCTTTCTCTTTTTGCTCAACACTGAACAAAAAGAGATATATTTCTTGGTCAGGTAAGTTACTAGCAGTGAAAATGAGGATTTTATGATGCATATTTGGGTGGGATTATGGTTATTAGCATGGAAACTGAAATCTGCGAGCCAAGTTCAAATTCTGGCCTAACTTGTTTCATTCACTTTTGCACGAATACCTTTGGAAAAGACATGAATCAATCTCTTTCCCCTCCAGCTATGGGTTAAATAGCAGGGTAGGCTGGGATCTATAGCCATCAGTGACAACAAATCTAAGACAAAGAAAACTGAATTTCAAATTGCAAAGGCAACGGAAAACTACTCCACTGTTTTTCTCAAGAAGGCATTGCAATCTACAGATAATAAAGGAATGGAATCTGCGGTGAGCCATGATCACTAATATCCTGCAGGGACATAGAAAAAAAAATGAGGATTCTAAATACAGAAAATCATGTCTATTTTAGCTTCAGTTAGAAACTTTATGAGGAAAGAAACTCTCAATGTCTGGTGGGGTTCAAAGGAGTTCTTTATTACAAATTGCTTGAAACCTGAACGAACTACATTGAGATACTGGCTTGTTTGAATGCTTCATTGGAAGAGAAAAATCTTTTGGTGGGAGCAGAAATTAGAAAATGATACTGTTGTATGTCAGTGCCTGTCTTCATATTGCAAATGCTTTGCTGTAGAGGGTCATAGAGCTGGGATGAGATGTTCTTCTGCATTTATATTATTTTTGTTTTTTCTCATAAATGTCATTTTCTGACTATCACCCATCTTGCTTTATGTTCTAACAATTTCAAGACTTGAAAAATTCCTCAGAAAATTTATCAAATCAAATCTGGAATAGTTCAATTTTGTTGAAATGTAGTCTAAGGATATAGAATGCCAAAGCAAATGATTTGGTGACTGAGTATTATAATTTTTTACATTATTTGAGCTGTTATCCTCATCTTCATTGCTGCATTCACAATATTTCAGACTAGCAGTAGAGCCCAGCGTTGCCCGGGGATGTAACAGTAAGAGATAGATCAAGTATTGACCATCATAAAGACTGAAAAATAAAATTGACAAAGATTATTGTTTAAGGTTGACAGACACGCATGTCTTAATTTTTTTTTTTTTTTTTTTTTTACAAATTGGTCAAACCCAAACTCAAACAAAAACATTGTTTTCAATCGTTATGAGTCTACTGATTGAATAGAATTTTATTCTAAACAATTGTCTTGTAAATGGAATTTTTAAAGCATTCTGAATGTAAAAATAAAGAAAAAAGTGTGCAAGACAATAAGAAACAATACTTGCCAAAAAAAAAGTGAAGTTTTGTTGAAATCGGTTGAAAAATGTAGGAAATCCGATCCCATATATAAATGAACACACACACACACACACACACAAACAACCTGGGTTTTATAATAAGTATAACTCGATATGAGTTGTCCCCCTTTCATTAATGCCTCTTAATTGTGTTTTCAAATTGATTTTGTGCAAAAACAATTGTTTTTCTAATTTTTGGCACTGTCAGAACCACCACAAGGTAATTTTACATAGTCCTGTGAATTTTTGTTGAAATCGGTTGAAAAATGTAGGAAATCTGATCCAATATATAAACATACACACACACACAATCTGCGTTTTATAATAAACAAGATGTTCTGTGCTCCAGCCTTCTTCAGGTAATTGGAATTTCAAACTGAACACTTTATTTTGTTCACCAAGGTAGATTGTTCTAGTTCCACATGAACCAAACCTTTTTTTTCCTCCATCAGGGTAGATTGTTTTAGTTCCACATGAACCAAACCTTTTTTTCATCCACCAGGGTAGATTGTTCTAGTTCCATGTCCCCAATGGCCCAATGGATAAAGGCATTGGTTGGATCCAGTGACTAGACCCAAATAGTTGTGAGTTCAATACCAGGCTATAGCAGTGGTGAACCAAAATATTTGGAGAGTTAAGTTAAAGGGAAACAACTGAGACATCTGGAAGAGGTATGGCATATGGAACTAGAACAATCTACCTTGTTGGATGAAGTAAAGGGTGTGATTTGGAATTCTAATCACCTGAAGAAGGCCGGAACATACAGTGGCTGAAACATTGTGAATATAGCAATGAATATGAGGATAACAGTTTGAATAATGTAAATAATGAAAAACTTCATTAAAAATGTACTGTAAACGGGCCAATCACTTGATATCTCTGGCTTTTAATTTATACTGTTGTTATTCTGTTACAGGACCAATAGCTTCCATGTTCTGGCTTGATGAAGAATTATGTAGTGATATTTATTTAGATGGTGAGTATTTACTTTTATTTACATATTTTTATGAATCCTCATAACCCTTGATAAAATTATTATAACAACTTTCTCTAGTAACTCCTTTGTTGTAGATACGTAAGTTTATAAACATTTTCATTAACATTTTTCTTTTTATTAATGCTTATATGTGATGAAGATATATTTTTATTACTTCAAACATTATTTTTAGTGGATACCCGTGTTTGAAATAGACGCCCTGTTCTTTTTATTTTAAACAATATCTATTACATCTATCAGCTTGTGCACTCAAGAAATCTTAAAGAAAATGTGCTCTCTAGCAGGATTTAAATTTACGTTCCCTATGTAGTAGAAACCACCATTTGATCTGGCGTGTTTTAGACTGCTCGACTAACACTGGTTTTTTTTACTCTTTTAAGAAATGCACACTTCCTCGTTCGGTTATTTTTGAGTGCCTATATCTACTAAATGTTGTATCCAAAATATAAACAAAACAATTTCAAAAGAATTAATGGATTTTATTTTTAATCTGACATTTTTATTACTTCAAAGATTGTTTGGTAGATATCCGGTTTCAAATAGACTTCCCATTTTTATTTTAAACAGTGTGCATTACATCTATCAGCTTGTGCACTGAAGATATCTTAAAGAAAATTTGCTATCCAGAAGCATTCAAACCTGTGTTCCCTTATGTAGAAGAAACCAACATTTGATCCAGCAGTTTTTTTTTTTTTTTTTTTACTTAAAACGGTAAAAAGAACATTGCTGGGTTTTGATGCTCTTTGTGACTGAATGGTGTGAAGCCTTTTGGAAGGCATCTTTCACTATTTTATCTTGCCTCCAGATGCACATTATCTGTTCTCTGTTAAAACACTTCCTAGATATTTAAATTTTATGTACTTGATTGATTTTGGGCATCTTCAGTTTGTAGTTTGCATTGTATTCCCTTTTCTATTTTTGTGTATTTACTGGATTCATTTTCGATCCATATGTAAGCAGTTTGCTTCCAATATAAATTCTGTTGTGTTGTACTTTATCTTTGTATCTCCACTAATTGGATGAAAAAAGAGCATGCTATAATGAAAAAATGCCTCAGTCTTGATAAAAATAAAAGTTTTAATATCAAAATTTTTGTTATTATTAAGAGTATAGTATTTTTTGATCATTTAATTAAATTTGTTAATCCTTTCTCGCATGTTTGAAATTTTGGTTTTAAAATCTTGTTTTTCTTGCGTCAACAGGTGGGCCAAAGATTAGTATTGAAAATTTTAGTATCTTTTTTTTTTTTGCAGTAAAAATATATTTATTTGGAAATTTTTACAAAAATCAATTGTAGGATTTTAATGAAATTTTCAAGACTTATTCACAAATCAATGAAATTATTTTAGAAATTTTTCTTTTTAGAAAATCTTGGTAAAAATATTTTTGCTTTTACATCTGTTACCCCCCACTTAATTTTATGACATTTTGAGAAATTAAATTTTCACTACCTTAATATTTATATCGGTTAATAGAAGGACTTCTTGGAGAATTGAAAAATCAATTTTGTTTTTGTATAACAGAAACAGCATTTACTGAAAATCTGCTCTAAATTGTACAATAAAAGAGAATGCAATAAACCTAAAACATTATTTAATTAGAAAAGCTTTTAATTGCTTTTATAAGATATATTATGGACACTATTGTCTTAAGAAAAAAATTCCTTTGAGTGAATTATGGATTTTTACAAGAATTGTTTTCATTTTATCTTTTAAAATTTTCTATTAATTTCACCCTTTTAGCTGATATTATTATTAGGTGAAAACTATATTTATTAATAATAAATGGGAAAGCTTAGTACAATTTATCAAACACCAATATTTTTAAAAGAATTTAAAATTTTTTTTGTATATGGATTAATGTGCCATTTTTGTAAATAAAAAAGTTCATACATGAAATTATCAGAAAGTAACAGCGATAACTATAGTAAATTTAAAGCCAATGTCTCTCCAATTCAATAAAACATTAGATTATGGAGAATATTTTCCTAAATTTTTAAGATCACTGTGTACTTAAAATTTTTATTAAAATGGTGGTCATGTTATATTCTCAACTATCTTTTACAGAGAAAGACCCCTGTAGAAAAATATTTGATAATGTCTGTCTGTGATCAAGCTGTCAACATCTTAAATAAACAGTTAAAGCCATGTTAAAAAATGCGATATTTTAAACTTAAAGTAAATAATATTTGTTTCACATCAGATTAATTATACTTTAAATCAGCTAATATTCCTCAAATAAAGTTTTAGAAAAGCATGTTTTATTTTTGGCAGACTCTTTTTAATAAAGAGAATTACATTACGATGAAAGACAGCTCAAAATAGCACTTATCACTATTTTAGCAAAAAAAAAAAAAAACAAAATAAAAAACCTATTTGTAGTCAATTTAAATTAGTTTTAAAATGCAGCAAAGTATTTTGCTTATTGGAAATAATAAATTTAATCTATTCAAGAAAGATTTTTCATTTTTAAAAATTCATTTTAAATTTTAGGTATTGTGTTTTCTGTGGAGGTACCTACACTTTTTCAGATGCATAATCTATAAAACATAAAAATACATCCTTTTGCATTTGTATTGCTCTGATTACATTCTGAGCATAAATAATGCATTTCTTGTTTAAGGAAGCTGCACTGTTCTTGTCCTATTTCTGGTCTAATAAATACTATTTATTCAATAATATATATATATTTTTTTTGTTTTTTTTAGGCATAATAACTGTTGTTGATGCTAAGTACTGTATACAGGTAAGTGAATAACTAATCATTATTTCAGAAATGTCAATTCAAATAAACCCTTTTATAAAATAGAAGTTCCAATCAAAAAAGAAAGGGACATTTTATTTATTTTCTATCAAAAGTAGCAGTTTAAGTAGGAATACATTTTCTTGGTATATTCAATGTCAATCTTCATCTCCTACCTGTTTGAAACTTGTTCTTTTATTGTCCTATGTTTCTTTCACTCTCAGTAAACCTTTGCTTCCTAGTGACATTTATTACCTTGCTTGGGGTGAAATGATTAAAGACAAGACAAAAAAAAACAAAAAAAAAAAAACAGAAGTGTTTCATTTCTGTTTTTTTTTTATTATACTGGGCATTTGTTTGAAATCTTGTAAATTTATATTTGAATATTTGTGGTCTCCAAATTTAAAAGACTAGTTTTCTTAGGGTTTAATAATAAATGATGACAATATATATATTTCTTTATTCACATATATCATTTACATGCAGACTCTAGTCTTTGATGTTATTGGTGTATGCCGATCTGGGTAACCTACTTTTGAACCGAACCCTTTATTTAATCTATGGGGATAGATTGTTCTCGTTCCATTGCTTGTGTCTAGAAATTGTTGATTTTCAAATAAGGTAGCCAATCATCAGTCTCTGGAGATGATGGAATCTATTAGGGTGGCTAGCTGATCCTTGTTGCAGAACACCTGCTAATGCACCCAGAGCCAACCTGGTTTTATACTGCAAAATATGCTGAGCAGACTGTAGTCACTGTTTCTGGAAGAGAGTGCATAATCTAGTGTGGTCAATAGTTGAACAAATCCTTAGTAACCATGACTTGCAACTTTATGCTAGCATAAACATCAATGGCGCCCAAAACAATTTTGTCTACCCAATTTCACTCACAAGGCTCGGGTCAACCCATGATATGGTTTTCAGGCACTCCCCAACAGTGTCTCCTCAAGCCAATATCATTAAGAAGTCATCACCTTGTCAAATCAACTATAGTGTAATTCAAACCCAAATCTCATGGTTGGAATGCTATTGTTCCAATCTCTTGGTTATGCGCCCATAAATAAGGTATAATTCAATAAATACTTAAAACAAATCCATGATTCTTAACCAGGATCAAAAGCTCTATTTAGTCCTTCTGATGGAATTAGGTTTAAATTTCATCAAATTTCAGTTGATTTTTATAAAGCCTTACATAGCTGAGAGGTTTTAGTTAAAGCTAAGGTATGCAAAAAATTCAAGCATATTATTTTTTTGAACTTTTGCTCAGCATTTGCATTGAATGAATGAAGTTTGAGTTTTTGGTTCACTGTGCATAAAAAATGTAACTTTTTCTTATGATTAATATGTCTGTTCTTTTGCCTATCATGCTTTCATCTCTTCAACTCAACCGGATTTGTTTTCTCTTTTACTAAAAAAGAAAACTCATTCTGGCTTCTGTTTACTTATGCCTTATGCACAGCAGATGCAAGAGACTGTGCAAAAACCATTTGTACTTTTTATCCTATGTTACTAATCAAGGACGAAACTCTTAGGAAACCATCATCACCTTCTGACTAATGAAAGCAAAACAAACAATGTGTCAAAAAAAAGAAAAAAGATAGGTTTATATTTTCCTTTGTTTATTTGCAATTCAGATAATGTTTCTCTCATGGGCTTAGCTGTGTTTTCTATTCATTCTTGCATGTTTTCTTATAGATTTCTTGTTCTCTTTATTTAAACAGACAAAAGGCAAATCTTTATCTAATTCTTGTGTGTGTGTGTGTGGGGGGGGACTATATTTCTAGAACGTTTCTTAGCAAATTCTAACAGAATGGCTATTAAAAGATGATCTGGGTTTATAGAGAGTAAACGTTGCAGTTCCTTAAAATTAAAACCAAAATAGAATACAAATATTCTAGCAGTAACACACTAATTTATGGCCATTGACAGTCTTCATATTTTCAATGCATTTCTACAGTAAAATTATTTACATACATTATAAAACAGTGTTTTACAAACTTTTTTTTACTACGGCCCATAGCAAGAACTATATTTCGCATTGCGATCCATTATACCTATATGTAATAAATAAAAAAAACAAAACCTGTTTATTAGGTTCATTTATTTAGCATTCCCAATTTATATGTATATTTCTTATGATTCGCACATATTGAAATTGCATGTATCTATTTGTGTTATCTCGATGCACGAATATAAAATTATTACTTTTAGAAAAACAAATTTAAAGGAAATCCCAGTTCACTCAAGTACGTTGTTGTAAAAGGCAGTTGTAATAAAATAGCCTTTTTAGCTTTTCACTGACCATGAAGACGAACACACTGCACATCTTCGAAACTAAGTCATGCGAGTTCATTGTGAGTGAGAACTGATGTCATTCAGTCTGCAATGAGTTTGATTAATAAGATACATAAACTCAGTGAAAACAGACTCTCTCTCTCTCTCTCTCTCTATCTATATATATATATATATATATATATATATATATATATATATAATGTGTGTGTGTGTAAAATTTCTATATATATTATTTATGTATTATATATGTGTGGTACTTATATATTGTTTATTATATATATATATATATAATGTGTGTGTGTGTAAAATTTTATATATATTATTTATGTATTATATATGTGGTACTTATATATTGTTTATTATATATATATATATATATATATATAACTACAGTGAAACAGTCTATCTGTGGATGACTATATATATATATATATATATATATATATATATATATATATTAAGAAATGGACAAGGTCCGACAATTTATTTATTAAAACATTTGCATATGTTTTAACGTTGCGTTTTATAGATACAAGTATTTGAATGCTCTGCCACAAAGAACTGTGGACCGGTAGAAAATTTTCGTTCAGTAAATTGTGAATTTACCGAACGGTTCTTTTTGTATCGAGCGGTCAGGGTCCAGCATATATGACTTTGTTCCAGATAGGATGGTAAATCTTGTCAAAGAACTAATATTTTCTATGAAAATTTCTCGGACATTCAGGCCGGTAAATGTTATTTAATACTGTTTATCATAAACAGAGCATTTGCTTAAATACTTGTATCTATAAATAACAACGTTAAACATAAAAATGTCTTTAATAAACATATATATATATATATTCTGCACTTTGCTCTCACTTGCATATTTTTGTTTGTTTTTTTGTTTTTTTTTCTTTTTTGTCATGATCTATTTTATTTATTTCATGACCCCCACTGAAGGGTTGGGACCCAGAATTTGAAAAACCCTGAGTTCCAACTGAAATATAACGGCTGGCCACTCATATCTGAGTATGCCTGTCTACTGGGGTGGCTAACAAATCCTTGTTATTGATGCCCGCTCAAACAAATTCATGTTTGTTCAACACCCACAGAGCCCACCTGTAGTTTATACTGGAACTATACTGGGGCAGACCCTAGTTACAGTTTCTGGAAAAGAGTGCATTATCTGGCACAATCAAGTTTGAACAAGGCCAGTATGCTCAAACTGTTGGTCACGTTGACTTGTGACTTCATGCTAGCATAATCATCAACCCAATTTCACTCACAAGGTTTGGGTCAAACTGTTGCATGGTTTTCAAGAACTTTCCAAAGGTGCCTTATGCTGCGATCATCTCCACAGGCTGATAATATCAAGAAGTCACCTTGCTGACAAATCAACCATGGTGAGATTTCAACCGGAGTCTCATAGTCTGAAAGTGAGCATTCTAACCACTTGGCCATATGCCCAACTGAAATACAGTTCAGCCAAATGCAGTCTTATTTTTTATTCAGTACTAAATATCTTTATACAGAGCCTGTATAAATATTACATTTTTATGGATTTTAAGTACTTTGTGTGTTAGTAAAAGTTTCTTAATAATAAACTGATCATCAGATGCAGAGAATTTATTACCATGACACCTTTTAGTAAGGTGCATATCTGATATGTTTTTAATAATATCTAGTATTTTTTTTTATATGTTTTTAATAATATCTAGGAAAATGTAATATTTACATTGTAAAATTATTTATAGTGTTTTTACATTATTATTATGATAATCCTTCTATGAATGTGACCAAGTGGTTAGAATGTTAGTGTTTGAACTGTAGGATCTGGGTTCAAATCTCATCATAATTGATTTGTCAAGGAAGTCATTTTAAGATAGTATTGGCCTGGTGAAAAAATGTCAGTGTATGGAACTTTTGAAAACCATACCATTGTTTGATGTGAGTGAGTGAAATAGGGTAGACAAACCATTCAGAAGCACAAAGTCACAAGTCATCGTGACTGAGAGTTTGAGTGTACTAGCCTTTTTCAAGCTGGTGATCACTGTTTTCTCTTCCAGGAACTAAGGTATGCTTAGCACAGTTACAGTATAAACCACAGGTGGGTTCTGTGAATGTTGAACAAAGACAATGTGACTGAGCAGTTGTCTCCACCAGCTATCTTAGCTGTCTTAGATATATTTGGAAAACAAGCTGTCAATCATACGTAATAGTCATATTCTTTTGATAGAATTTACATGTAACTATGGACAATCTTCATTTACAATCTATTTCCATAGTAAAATTAATTGCAGTTCATTTCTATAGTAAAATCAATAGCAATAGATTTACATTATGTCCACCTGAGGAAAGTGTAAATGAGGACTTGTGAAGACTCGAAAAAGAACAAGTCAGCTTATTCTATCTATGCCTCAGCTGCACAAAAATCATACTCTTCTGCGTAGAGACAAAAAAGATCACCCAAAAAATGGGTATCCTGTCAGGCAGTGCGTGGATTGAAGCACTTCCTCTCACTAGACAGATATATATATATATATATATATATATATATATATATTTTGATATTTATGGTTTTGGAATTTTCGTTTTAATATATTAAATAATATTATTTTTAACCATTCTTATCTTTGTATATTTGCTCCCTTAAGTTATAATTTAATAGGTGGTTAGCATTTATTTAATGATACTTTAAGTTTGAAATATTTATTGGTTGTGGTATCTGATTGTCTATGTCATTGTCTGTGGATGTGTGTATGTGTATCTATCGATGTGTATGTAGAGTGTATTCACATTTAACTGTGTGTGTGTATAAGTGTTGGTTTCCACGTTTCCTTTTTTCATAAAGGGCTGTAGAGATGTTCATGTCTCGTCGTTTTTTTTTTGTGTGTGTGTGTGTATATATCTAATTATGTCTGGGTGCTTATGTATTATAATCTGATTGTGTTTTGTTGTTTTGCACGTGAGTTTAAGACCACATTCACACACTTTAAAAAAAAAAAAGGAAAAGAAAGGGAAAAGAAAAAAATATATATACATGTATTGTCAAATGACCGGATATATTGTAAGCGTCTTGTCGAACGTAATTTCAATGAAGAAATGAATTGAATAAACATATATATTTTTCTTTTCTCAATAATGTTGTAGTTTTTAAACTTAATAGTGATTAAATTTGGATTTTAAAATTGCCAGTTTTTAATTTTAATATTAAATTTTATCATATAATTTTATAATTATTGGTTAGTATAAATTATTTTTAATATTACACGTATTTTAAAGATCTGAATAGCTATTATAACATGATTTCGTTGTCAAGCTTTTGAATCTTTCTATACTTGGTTTTTGATTGGTTATTCTAGCTTTTGTAACAATGTTTCCCCCTAGTGTAGGATCGTTAATTAATCTGAAACTTTTAAAACCATTTATTTTCTTTTCAACATCATCACTTGATAAGACACAGAGTGTGTTGAAACAAAATGACATACTTATGTTATAATTTTTTTTTTTTATAAAAAATAATTATATATATATATATATATACACACACACACACAATAGCACAGACAATAATCATGATCGCAAGACCCATAACTCTCCTGGGTCATAGAGGCACCACCTGTACTGCAGACACAGTAGCAGTGGTGTTAGACAGCCTGACAGAGCCCAACCCTCTGCATACTGATTTGAATTCAGTACTTTCCTTCTTTTAGACTAGTCACTAGTGAATATAATGAACTTGAGTGGAATTCAAACTCACCTCTCTGATCTCTCAATCTGAGCCACTGTCCAGATAACATGAGGGACCAGTTTGAAAATGCTGATTTTTGCCATCCAAAACAACTTTACGAGATATTACTTACCAAATATCAGGCAAAATGGCGAACATAAACTAGAGTTATAACAGAAAATAACATGTATCCAATACTTACGCGTATCACTATATATATATATATATATACACACACAACACACACACACACACAGGGTGTGGCAGAAATACCTCCCACATAATGGTAAGACATCATTACTACTAATGTGCTACCATTATATGGATGGTATTCCTACTGCACACTGTATATATTTTAAATAAAGTGTATTTCGGCAGCAAGAATTCTTTCAAACATGTTTGGTTGTATAATATTAAAAATTTGTTTATCCAATTTCCAAATTTGTTGTTTTCTATTATCAGTAAATTTACCAGAGATTATATTCATATTTAATTCCCCAAGTACTTTTTTCACTTTATACTCACTCTTTATTGTTTTCTTTTTTTTACTTTTTCTTTCTTTTCTTTCAGTTGTAGCTATTTTGACTTCCAGTTTTCCAGACATATACTGTCTTTGTTAATTCTTGAGCCTTCTAGTGTTTTCTTGAGTTAGGAAAACTGTGTTTCATTTTTTACATTATTTTTTTTAATGCTTAAATAAGGTAAATATTTATATTGTCTTCATTTGGTCATTATTATATTTTCTTATCTGATTTGATGGTATCTTAAGTAAGGGTATTAATTGTAAGAGGTTAGGTTTATAATTAAATTTTTTATTTATTATTGTTTGAATTTGTATGCATATACTTACATTCATACATTTATAAATGCATACATATACATATATAGATATACATACATGCATATGTACACATATATGTATGTAGGAAACAAATGTCAATATTACAAAGTTGCAGTTTTCAATCTCTTTTTCTTCCTAATTCATTGTCTGGTTGGTTAAAGAAAATACTGATTTCATTTTTTCTTTTGTTGTTTGCTAATACTGACTTAGCCAATTTTTATAATATACTGACTTAGCCAATTTTTATAATATACCGACTTAGCCAATTTTTATAATATACTGACTTAGCCAATTTTTATAATATACTGACTTAGCCAATTTTTATAATATACTGACTTAGCCAATTTTTATAATATACTTTGTTATTCAAATCAACTTTTCATCAGTAAAATATATTTACAAAGATATTTTTGACTTTTTGTGGAGTCATATAATTATTTTTTTTATTTTTTATAGCATTTAGATGAAGAAAAACCAGATGGATCTGTAAATGAAGCACTCAGGTAATTTAATTTATTTTTTTATTTTTATTTTTTTTTCAATGTTCATCCTGTACAATGTCCGAGAGCCAATTGAGATAGAGGCTTGCAGAGTAAGAGGAACAGTTTTATGAAGATATGTGAAGACGATAACAGTTAAGACTTGAAGAGGTTAAGATTCTAAAGATTGGAAAAGCATTCTCTTGGGTGTCGGTTCCACAAGGCAGCATTTTTTCAGAATAAGCTACTTGAGTGGAATATGTCATAAAAAGCAATGAATTCCAGTGTAGAGCTGTATGGTTTGATTTTTCATTTCATCCTTAATCCAGGAATTAATGAAAGAATTAGATTTTTCAAGTAATTATGTGTGTCTTTTATTATTAAAAATATTCATATAATACCCTTATTTTATTAATAATGTTTACATTAATTCCTAACCACTAACAGTTTTTTTTTCCACATTTACAATATTTTTCTGTTATAAAACCATTTACTATGTATTCATTATTAGTAATGTAATTCTATAGTAAAACCATTAGCAATGAATTTACATTATACTTATAATAACCCTTTTCTGTCATTGAAATAATTCCTAACCAATGACAGTCCCTATCTTTTTTGAGTTTTAATGCATTTCTATATAAAATATATTTTAATGACGTGTCTTATAATTTAAGAGGATAAAATTTACTTGTTTCATCAAACTTTAATTTATATCAGTCAGTTATGTGCCATGTGGGATACACACTTAGGTGATCATGTATCTTTCGATACATGACTGAAGAGGCAGATTTTTTTTCCTGCAGTAGGTTGCCATTTCTTTCTGCCGTAGACCAGTTGCTATCCAAGGCTATAGAAATCTGTCTGTCCTGCTATTTAGCCATAACTTCAGGGAGAAGAAGAGGATTCATACCTTACCCAAGTGTATTTGCATGTAAGTGAATGTAATGGATTCAACTGGAATTTGAACTTGGCTCTCTGATTCCTCAATTCAAGCCGCTTATTCATTACTCCACCATGCCTCCCTTAATTTATATAGATTTTCATAAATACTCATGATGCATATATGTAATAATCTGTACAGATGCTATTTATATCATGGTAATTTTTGGCCTTGACTTAAGGTCACATGCTTGGGCTCCACACTTTAAATCTGCCTTGTGCCATATGCTGTCACTGTGGTGGGTGGGGATAAGTAACTACCAATTATAGTCTCTGTTCTCATCTGTAATGGTAATATTGGTCTTTTCATCATATGGAAGTGGATTTTAAGTGTCTGATAGCATTTTCACTTCCTCTTTCTTCCTTTTCTCACTTTCTTTCCATTTTTCTTTGGTATTTTTTCAGTCTTTCTTTCAGTTTTACTTTCGTATTTCTTCATTCTTTCTTTTCTCTTTATTTTTCTTATTTCTTGTTTCTTTTCATTTTTCTTTCTTATTTCTTGTTTCTTTTCATTTTTCTTTCTTATTTCTTCATGCTTTCTTTTCTTTTACTTCTCTTTTCATTTTTCTAATTTCTTTCTTTCTTACTTATTATGTATGCTTTCACTTTCTAACTAAAACTAGGCACTATCTCTGCTATATCGTTTTCTTCTGTCTTTCCATGCAATCAATATGAAGTGGTCAGAGGTAATAACTGATTGTAATGGATGTGTGAAGAGAGGACCATGCAGAGTTATGATAATTTTTTTTATCAGTACATATAGTAAAGAAAGACCTCGCATCTAAGTTTTCAATAAGAACTGAAATGGCAAACAGTGCTTCTGAAGTTTGTTTGGATTATGTTTTTTAATGAATGAATTTGAACTTTGAATACGAGATTCTTTTTTTTAAAAACATATCTGCAATATACATGGTGAAAACAGTACAGGTATTTGTTAACAATACAATGTTGATGTGTTTTATTGGCTTGTCATGATTGAGCCCAACAAACTTCAATTATGTTCACCTTGTCCTCTTATGGTAATTCGCAGATTAGCTGATGTTCAAAATATAATTTAATATTTGATTTTTTCAAATAAAAAGAAAGGAAAACGTTTATAATTTTTTATTTTTACACATTCAATTCTTTGTGCATTTCTTCCTCATTAAATTGTTGTGCATGTTTGCAAAACTGTCATACAACCAGTTGTCCACAATTGTCTGTTTGTTCTAACTCATCCCCTTGCTTTAACTCTGACAAAATGGTTGGCCGCCAGCAAATATGATATCTGGCTTTGAATAATTTCTCATTTTAACTTGGCTTTGTGTCTGCCCCCAGGGTGTCCACACAGCAGGATATTTTTATTTTTTTTAAAAAAAAAAAAATAGAAGATTATTCATTTTCTTTTGAAAATATTTGTTTATATTTTTTTTATTTTAAAAAATTATTATTCATTTATTTATTTTTTTTTTTTTGGTGGGTGGGAAAAATTAAGTTTATTTGAGAAAAATTATTTTTTTGATTCCATACTCTACACATCTCTTTCTTTTTTTCCCTTTTTTTTTTAATATCTCTTTTTTTTCTCCACTCACTCAAAATTTTTTGACAAATGTTTTGTTTCCAGGGCATAATTTTAATCAGTTCTATTTAAAAAGTTTCTTTGCCCAAAATTTGTTATAATAAATTGATATAATGTTATTTTGTGTCTTTGCCTGCAGACAAATCGCTCTTGCTGACCTTGTGATTATCAACAAGGTGGATTTGGTTAAGGATGAACTCTCTGTGCTAAGGGAAAGAATCTTGTAAGTAAATTTGAACTCCTTTACACTGATTTTATTTTCTAATGTGTGAAAATAAACTCGCTTGTTTCATGTGGACAAATAAATTCTTGCCTGGATTTTTTTGTGAAATCATATCAGTAAGATTTTAAGGGAAATTTAGATAATTCCATCGTATTATTTCCTGCTACACTTTAAGGACAGATTATGATATTCTGTAATGACCGTTAAAGTGGCAGAAATCTGGCATAAAAAGGGGCCTAGTCCATTACTACTGAGTAGTGAATTTGATTCTCACTGAGTGACCCATACAATATTCAGTATGAAATAACTGAACAAGGGTTGAGGGGCCTCTGCATGGGATAATGGTTAGCAAATTTAGATTAATGATGGTGGTGATGATGAATAACATTGTTCGGCTAGATTCACTTTTTCATTATCTATCTGCTTGATTACTTTGCCTTTGTTTATCTATATGTCTATATCTGTTCATTATTTCAGTCTGTTGATATCTATTTCTCTCTCTCTGTCTGTCTGTTGATATCTCTCTCTCTGTTGATATCTTTCTCTCTCTGTCTATTGATATCTCTCTATCTCAGTCTGCTGATATCTCTCTCTCATTCAGTCTGCTGATATCTCCCTCTTTCCTAGTCTTTTGATATCTCTCTCTCAGTCTGTTGATATCTCTCTCTCAGTCTGCTGATCTCTCTCTCTCTGTCTGTTGATATCTCTCTCTCTCTGTCTGTCGATATCTTTCTCTCTCTGTCTATTGATATCTCTCTATCTCAGTCTGCTGATATCTCTCTCTCATTCAGTCTGCTGATATCTCCCTCTTTCCTAGTCTTTTGATATCTCTCTCTCAGTCTGCTGATCTCTCTCTCTCTGTCTGTCGATATCTTTTCTCTCTGTCTGTCGATATCTCTCTGTCTATTGATATCTCTCTATCTCAGTCTGCTGATATCTATTATCTCTCTCTCTCTCTCTCATTCAGTCTGCTGATATCTCCCTCTTTCCTAGCCTATTGATATCTCTCTCTCTCAGTCCGTTGATATCTCTCTCTCTCTCTCAGTCTGTTGATATCTCTCTCTCTCTCAGTCTGTTGATATATCTCTCTCTCAGTCTGTTGATATCTCTCTCTCAGTCTGTTGATATCTCTCTCTCTCAGTCTGTTGATATCTCTCTCTCTCTCTCTCAGTCCGTTGATATCTCTCTCTCTCTCAGTCGGCTGATATCTCTCTGTCTGTTGATATCTTTCTCTCTCTGTCTGTCGATATCTTTCTCTCTCTGTCTGTCGATATCTTTCTCTATCTCAGTCTGCTGATATCTATCTCTCTCTCTCTCTCATTCAGTCTGCTGATATCTCCCTCTTTCCTAGTCTGTTGATATCTCTCTCTCAGTCTGTTGATCTCTCTCTCTCTCTCTCAGTCTGTTGATCTCTCTCTCTCTCTCAGTCTGTTGATCTCTCTCTCTCTCAGTCTGTTGATATCTTTCTCTCTCAGTCTGTTGATATCTTTCTCTCTCAGTCTGTTGATATCTTTCTCTCTCTCAGTCTGTTGATATCTTTCTCTCTCTCAGTCTGTTGATATCTTTCTCTCTCTCAGTCTGTTGATCTCTCTCTCTCTCTCTCAGTCTGTTGATATCTTTCTCTCTCTCTCAGTCTGTTGATATCTTTCTCTCTCTCTCAGTCTGTTGATATCTTTCTCTCTCTCTCAGTCTGTTGATATCTTTCTCTCTCAGTCTGTTGATATCTTTCTCTCTCTGTTGATATCTTTCTCTCTCTCAGTCTGTTGAGATCTTTCTCTCTCTCTCTCTGTCTTTTGAGATCTCACTCTCTCTCTCTCTGTCTTTTGAGATCTCTCTCTCTCTATTTCTGTTGATATCTCTCTCTCTCTCTCTCTCGATCTCTCTCTCTCTATTGATCTCTCTCTCTCTCTCTATTGATCTCTCTCTCTCTCTCTATTGATCTCTCTCTCTCTATTGATCTCTCTCTCTCTCTCTATTGATATCTCACTCTCTATTAAGACTATTTTCCTTAAAGTTCATATTTTCTTAATTTCACCTTCAACTGATGCCAGGGGCATATGTACTTAAGACAATTATTTTAAAAATCACTATTATAAGCTATCTGCAACCCAAAGATCTATCAATAATTCTTGGTTGTCTACCTACAATAATACTTTTATTAATATACCCTTAATTCCTATTGCAATCACAAGGTATCTCACTACTTGCATATTCATTAAATATTCTTCGTCCTAGATATGAGGATAAACTACATCCATGTCCTGAGTAAGACTATAGACTACATCCAGCAGCAAGGCCTCTGATAAGGAGGTTTTGAGGAGCATGGAACCACCTCTTAATTGCTGGTGTTCCCATGTCCACCCTAACCCGGGGTGGTAGCACCTGTTAGGGTCCCATCTATGGGCAAATAGTAAACACCCAAACTTGTGTAAAAATAGGTTTTAATACCAGAAATACTTTGTAATAAGAAAATTATTACCAGCAATAAATTTTGAAGGAAAAATTATTATCAGCAATACATTTTTTGAAAAAAAATATGACCAGCTATAGATTTCTTCAAGAAAAAATATTCCCAGAAATAGATTTTTGAGGAAAAACATATTGAGGTTGATATGCTGTAAAACAAAATAAAGCAAACCATTAAATATTCTATTTAAATAGAACAGAATTGTAGGTAATATTCAATGACAATAAATAAGCTAAAAAGCCAAACTCACGAATTAATTCTTTTTGCTGATGGAGAATCTAAAAATTATAAATATAAAACAGTCTATCCATCTTAAAATCAACTTGGATAGAAACAAAAATATTGTTTCATTAATATTAAATTTCTTTTAATAAAGATTACAGAAATAGAAAAATGTTAAAATGATGAATACATTAAGATTTATTTCCCTTTGTAAGGCACATTAGATTTAGAAAACTTTACAATAAAATGACAAAATTGTCAAAATATGTAAACCAAATACAGCACAATATTTATTATTTATCATTTTATAAATAACTATAGAACAAGAGAATTTGAATAAACATGACAAACATAAAAGAATGTTTGGTTCAGTAGAAGAGATGCTTTCATATTTAGTGAATTTATGTGGTGAAAGCAAAGCCATACCTTTTTTATTTATTTATTTATTTATTTTTATAAGCAATTCACCTCAAGCAAGGCACAAGTACCACTAGCACACAAGGGGTACAGAGAGTGAGAGTAAGAATAAAGAGGACTGAGAAAAGGATAAAGAGAAGGAGAGGGATCAAGGTCAAGACATCAGAAGATGTCGATTGACACTACATTTGAATATTATAGCTATCAGGGAAGCAAGTGATAGGGAGTTCCACTGACGAGAGGTGCGAGATCAGAAGCTGTTGGAGTAGAAGAAATGGCTACATTTAGCCGTTTTGACAGTGAAAGGGTGGGACTGAGATCCCAACCTAGTAGCACGCTCAAATTCATTCAATTTGGGGACCAGTGAAAGTAGCTTGTTGGAGCAGTTGCCATGAAAGTATTTGTAGAAAAGACAGAGGGTAGCCACAGCACGTCTGTGAGGAAGTGACTGCAGACGGGATGCGAGAACAGGACCAAGCATGTTGCATATCCATCTTTGGATTTTGTCTAGGACCTTGAGATAAACAGTGGGAGCACTAGACCATATATGGCAGTAGTATTCCCTGCAAGAATGAATGGTTGATTTGTAGATTTGAAGGATGGATTCCGGCGAGAAGAACCTTCTGGCACGACCCAGAAAACCAACTTTCCTTGCGGTAGATGAAGCTATAGATTCAATGTAGTTGTTCCACTTCAGGTCAGGTCATACCTATAGTAGGTATGGCCTTGGGTTAGAGCAAATGAAATGCCTGGAAAATGCATTTTTTCAAAATTTATAATTACAGTTGTCGTTATTTGTTTATTTAAATCTTCTTGATCACAAACCTTTTCATAAATTTATGAATAAAAAACTATTTTCATATTTATTCCTTCATAAAATAGTAAATAAAAATATTTCATTATGGCTGGTTTACATATAATAATGTTTTTATAATGTTGGAAATGAATATAAAATTATCCTTGCAAAAAAGCAATCTAATAAATAAATAATGTCTAATATCTTTGTTGTCAATTCTCAAGAATAAAGAAAATGTATAAACCCACTTTCATATGTTTAGGTTTAGTTAAAATTCTAATCATTGCTTTTTAAAACAAACATTGCTGAGGGAGTCAAAACTGTATACAGTAATGGCAGTGTCAATAAAATGAGCATCCTTTTGACACACATTTTTTTTGTTTTTTTTGTGGGCACAAAGGTTAAACATTGCCTATATATATATATATATATATATATATATATATATATATATAGGAGGCACAGTGGAGTAGTGGATACCAGCTGAAATTCCAGTCGAATCCATTACATTCACTTATGTGCTAATACCCTTGGGAAAGGTATTAATCCTCTTCTCCCTCCAGCTATGGGTAAATAACAGGACAGACTGGGTTCTATAGCCTTGGGTGGTAACTGGTCTAGGAGAAGGACAACTCTGAATTCAAAAGCTGCAGAATGTTGTTTGGGGACCTTGTGGCATGTAGTGCACCAGGTCTCTGTATTCGGCTCTTCAAAAAGTGGATGGTTCTGCACAAAGCCTTCACCACTAGAATCAATCATATGTGCTGGTGTCTGGGCTGTTGGTTCCTAGGAACTGAGCTGCTTGATCCTCATACGTCGAATATGATGGGAGAGTCCACCACACACACACACACACACACACACACATATATATTCAAAGAAATAATCACACATAGAATCAATCAGAAATATTAATGCGATTATTGGCGACATCCATCGCTAGTAGTATAATGTATGCATTAAAATACTGTTAATCCATAGAGTGAAGTGATCCTCGCTTATAAAATTGATGTCTGTTGTTTTCAGTTTATGTGTTCTTAAAATGCTAGTACTTACGAATAGTCTTCTATTCATCATCAGGCATGTGTTGTTTTTTTCCTTATAAAATCAAAAACTTGAAGATGAATTAATTGTTTGTCGACCGAAAGATGTTTTTTGAATATCTGCTATTATTGACGGTTGTGTACGATATATATGTGTGTGTGAATGCACTTTTTTTTTTTTTTTCAGCTATTGTATTTATACTGTACTCTTCTTTTATGTCTAGTGTTCCATCAGGATGTGGGTGATCTATACCTCTATACATCTTCCTATTCTTTGTAGCTCTAAGCAATATTTATTCCCTTACTAACTCTCCCAGTTCATGTTTACACATGTTAACTGATTCTAGATTGATGCAGTCATACCACAAGTGGGACAGAATTTTGTCAGTTGATTAGTTTCTAGCTTATTCAAATTTTATTTAAATCAGTTGACAGTAATATATCTATACATACATACACACACACACATATATATATATATATATATATATATATATGTGTGTGTGTATTTTATTACTAGAATGTTATTTTTAGTGGATACCCATATTTGAGTAGATGCCCCATCTATTTATTAAACAGTACATTTGTTTGTTTTCGTCAGCTGACCTGAATATTAAAGAAAAAATATTATTAAAGAAAAATATGTGCTCCCAGCAGGATTCGGACCTTGGCAGGAGAAACGGGGACGCAGGTTTGAATCCTGGCATAGAGCACATTTTTTCTTTAATCATGAGTGGCCACTAAAAATAATGTTTAAGGAATAAAATCTGTCAGATTAATAAATAAAAATTCATCACTTTTTTATATAATGCATGTATGTATGTATTATATACACTCTACATATGAACACTAATGGGTATGTCCCAATACTCATAAATATGTTGGACACTATTGTAAGTGGGGTAATATATTGTCTAAATAGTCCACCAAAAGCAGTGGTTTACCTACTTCATGCCACTGGCAAGTGTTGTATTTTGTTGATGTTATAAAGATTACCGTTCCATTCCCAACCTCCGTTTTGGTTATTTCTCATTCACTAACCATTTCTAGGTTACAACAATATATAATAAATGAAACATAATCATAGTTGATAAACTTCAACTACGATAAAGTTGGCAATTAAAAGTGGTCAATACGTAGAGCCTATGAATTGTAAAATAATAAACAAAAAATGAAAATGTAGCAACTTAAGTTTCCCCTCCTCAGAAATGAAGGATTGTTCAATCTTCAAAGATTAAAGATAGAACCAGACTTGATAATCCTTAATTTTTGCCTCATTTTTAGTTTTACTCTCTCTCTCTCTCTCTCTCTCTATATATATATATATATATATATATATATATATATATATATATATATATATACGCACACTCTATTTACATTGTTCAGACTGTTATCTTCATCTTTATTGCCTTCTTCAAGTGATATTTGTTGGAAGTGGCTGAAATATTGTGAATGTGGCAATAAAGATGAGGACAACAGTCCAAACAATGTAAATAGTTACAATACCTCATCTCAGAAATATATATATATATATATATATATATATATATATATATATAAAAAGTTGGGGTGAGATACAGATCAAATATGGATAAAAATCTGATGGAATGGTGAGATAAAGAACAAATAATAAATGTTTATCATTCTGACATGTTTCACTTTTATTAAAGCTTCATCAGAGAATGAGACATGGAGAAAAAGAAGAAAGAAATTCTGGTAATTTTACTTTTGTTTTGCTTGATTTTCATTCGTTCAAGGAGAAACGATATATCTCTTCAAAGTACCAAGAAATTAGCAGATTGCAAAACTAAGTGAAAAACCGTAAATATTGCTTTTATGTATGTAAGTGTATAATAATTCTAGTTTGCCTGGGATCCAGATGATAAGTGTGTGCCTACTAGACATTGGTGATTTACTCACATGTTGCTTTGGGAATATTATGTACATACCATTTGTTTTAGATAAAAGTATGTTAGATTTTTAAGAATGAAGTCAATAAAGGTTGATTCAGTAGAAAGATTCAATAAAGAGTCATCAGGCTAGGTTTAATTATTTGAATAATTGAACTCCAACTATGATAAAGTTGGTAGTTTTATTTTTTATTCATTTATCTTACATTTTATAGGCTCTGTTTTATATTGAGCTTCCTACCTATAGGTTAATTAGTAAGACTTGTATCATTAAAATTATTATTATCATAAAAAAAAATAAAAATTCTTACATAATATTTTCTGGCGTTAAATAACCTACAAAGGTTTGATAAGCCATAAAAACTGAATGAATCAATCAAATACAGTTCTAAAAAAAATATTTTTATTGTTGTTCCCCAGACAGCCATAAATTACTTTCAACCCGCTTAAGAATTTTCCAATCAGTGATAAAGGTCACAAAAAGCCCCCCTCCCCAATTTTTTTTGACATGTCTGGATTACAAGAATATGACAGAATTTCTCATCAAACAATCAATACTGGTAATTGCAATTGTGAACCTGTTCTAAAAAAAAAAATGCAAAGTAAAGCTGATTTATGTAAATTACAATTAATTAATGCATATTCTATTGTGGGGGTAGAAAGGAACACGAACAGAAAAGGAGATTAAAAATGGAAAAATTGTTCAGGAAGAGAAAAAAAAATTATGAAGTTTGAAGAATAAATTGTTCTGAAACTGGCAGCTAACTGAAGGTGAAAGGTCAATCATGTGTTCAGTCCACAAGTGATTCCAAAAATTAAAAAAAAAATTTAATTAAATAAATACAGTTATGTATTGAATTAAAAAAAAGATAATGTTAATAATAAAACATTAAACGTTGAAAAAATATCCTAATTACATTAGTTTCTCCATTTTGTTGTCATTAATAAAACAAATAGAATGAATGAAAAACGAGAGAAATATTAGGAAGAAAACATTTTATTTTTTAAAAAATGTTTTCTCTTTCTTTCTCTTTTTTTTTTGTTTAATTAGATTTGCAATCATAAACTAATAAAGACTAATTGCAGGTGCATGGCATGTTTCTAGGTGCAAAGTTCAAGTGCAATTTAGCACCTTGAACATGTCAGCAACCAACATTTTGGGGAAGAGGTTTTAGTATTAAGTCACAAGAAATGTTTGTAAATGCTAGACAATTTCCTCACATATGATGAGAAGACATGAAGCATTTTGTGGCTTAATAGAAGAATGCTGAGAATACCATGAACAGGGAATGTGAGCAATAAGGAAGTTTTTTTTTTAAAACAAACGTGTACAAAAATAACATTTATACTTAAAATCAGAAAAAAACAGCTGAAATTTTGGGGATACATAATGAGGAAAATGGGTTTGGAGAATTTTACACTCATAGGAGGTATTGAGGATCAGAGGGGGAAAACCAAGTAACCTACCTAAGGAGGCACGGTGGAGTAATGGATAGCGGCTTGGATTGAGGAATTGGAGAGCCGAGTTTGAATTCCAGTCGAATCCATTACATTCACTTACGTGCTAACATCCTTGGGAAAGGTGTGAATCCTCTTTCTTCTCCCTCCAGCTATGGGTAAATAGCAGGACAGACTGGGTTCTATAGCCTTGGATGGCAACTGGTCTAGGAGAAGGAAAACTCTGAATTCAAACCTGCTCTTAGATGAGGGTGAATGGAGTCTCTCTGAGCCTTGGTTGGCAATCCATTTAGTGTTGGTGTCACGATAAAAACACCCTTGATAGCCCTAGCGAAGCATCAAGAATTCAGCTATTTGACAAGATTATGAATTACACCAATCAAAGTATTGGTGAGTTCAATCTCGGCTGAGGCCGCAAGATGATGAGGACTGGAGGGAATGGTTAGGAGGCAAGCATTTCGTATAGCTACAAAAGAATGGAAGTTGTGGACAGCCATGATCTGCCAATATCTTTAGGATATGTAGCATATAAAATAAGAATTCAATTTAACACAAGTCTACAGAGAAACAAATTCATTTAACACTATAAGTGTATTAGCTTAGACTGGCACAAGGCCACCCAGTGAGGAATGAGCCCACCACTAGCAATAATTTTATTTTTGACTAGATTATTAACCATGGGAAGATGTTTACATAAATGCTGAATATAAGAAAGAAACATTTTATATATATATATATATATACCTGGATTCTTCCTCTTGGAATTTTTATTCAAAAAATATACATGTATAGGTATTTATATATTTTGCATATGTATGTATATTTACCACTAATATTATCTATCTATCTATATATATATATATATATATATATATATATATTACGATAAATGTGCAATCAATTTACAAATTAAATTAAATCATTAACCTTTACTTTTGTTTTTGTGTGAATAATTCATGAATATATATATATATATATATATATATATAAGTGAACATTGAAGTCAGCACTCAGAGGCAACAGACTGTTTCATGATTGCACTTAGCATGAAACACTCAATGTTGACTTCAATGTTCACTTTTATATTTACATCCACTCTATCTCTGATATTGACCACTTTATCCCATAAATGTAGCATAGCTTAAAAGTATATTTCTTCATATATATATATATATATATATATATATATATATATATATATATATATATATATAATACACACCACTATATTTATCAAATATATCTTTGTCCGATGAGTGGTTGCTAATCCTATGTTCTACAGATGAAGGTATATGTTGGATTACAGATGGAGGGTGGTTAGAATTGAGACAAATATAAATTGGGTTGGCGTCATTTTTAATAAAAGGTTGAAATATATCATTAATGAGATATATTGTTCTACTTTGTATTGAGCCCTCTTTTAAATTAAACGTTATGGATGTTGGAATTGTACTCTATTCATTCTAATCTTATTGACGTCACCATTCCACCCAGAGGTGACAGAGTGTTTCATGCTAGATGCAATCATGATTGCGTCTAGCCTGAAACAGTCCCTCACCTCTGAGTGTTGACTTCAATGTTCACTTTTATATTTACATACGCTCTCTCACTGATATTGAGCACTTTATCCCATAAATACATCACACCTTAAAAATATATATATATATATATATATATATATATATATATATATATATATATATATATATATAAAAAAATTGACACTTAGCTGATTGATGTTACCTTCAGTATCCTGAGTTTTGTAGGTGGACCTGTCCGTTCACTCTTCAATGAGTATCAGCAATTTGCAATATATATATATATATATATATATATATATATATATATATCTCCTTTGTTTCATGTTTAGGATAGGGTTTCCAGTTTCTTTTAAAGCCTTTTCCTTCTGCTTCACTTCAAGTGGCCTTTTGTGTCTTGGTGGCATTATCTTGGGATGCTGGCTCTTACTCTGTAACCTTGTAGCTTGAGTGGCTCTTGGGCTTATATTGAGTGAACATCTTGTGTATATGCAAATGTGCCGAATATAAGACATAGAGCATGTGTAAAAATATGAGTGAACACTGAGGTCAACACCAAGTGGTGACAGTCTCTTCCATGCTTGAACACAATCTTCAGGCCTAAAGATTTAAGTATGAAACAGAGTGTTGCTACTCTGTGTTGACCTCACTGTCTTCTGATCTATATAATAAATGTGAATTTCAGTGTGCCACGGATCCAAACCCACAGTCCTTAAATTTTGGATTCCCAAGTTTTTGTTACTGCGATTGTTTTTGGTGATTTTTATTACTTGGAAATAAATTGGGGAATGATCGAAATTAATGACAAAATCCAGCAAAAGTCACCCATGAAATGAAAATAATTGTTTGTACATAAAGTAAGGACCTACGTACATCAAATTGTCCTTAAATTAAGTGGCAGCAGAAGAATTATCGTTGAACTTTTAAAACACAAGCTTAAATGTTAATGCATAGGTCGGGTTTTAAGCTAGTGTGTATGTATGTATGTATGTGTGTGTGTGTGTGTGTGTGTATATATATATATAATATATATATATATATAGTCTAGTTTAATGAGCCATATGCTCAAGTCACAACTAAGTCTTGCAATGGTGATATTTGACACTGAGGTAGCAGCCATCACATATAAAAGAAAAACGAGAAAATAAACTGTCAATTGCTGATGTCCCCTGACGAGTGTATGTATTGATTGCCGGAGGCTCAGTCTAGAAAAAAGTTGGGATGCTGAAGGTAACACCAATCAGCTAAGTGACAAACTTTATATTTGTGTCAGTTCTCTCTCTCTCTCTCTCTCTCTCTCTATATATATATATATATATATATATATATATATATATATATATATATATATATATATATATATATAGTGTTTCATTAATATGGATCAAAGCCAGCAGTAAATAAATCAGTGTTATTGGTGAAAATTTCTTTATTTCTTTATTGGATCATGTTATTTAAGTCATGCCAATTATGTGTGAAAAAATATCAAATAATACCAAGGCTTCAGCAGCACACCTCCACTCAGTGGTCAAAATTTTTGATGAGGTCTCTGCACAGTTGCTCCTTGATCTCACCAATATGCCTTATTATCTCATCCTTCAGCTGTTGAATTGTTGTTGGCTTCTTGGCATAGACCTTTCTTTTGAGATGACCCCAAAAAAAAGAAATCTAAAGGCATCAAATCGCATGATCATGATGGCCAATTGACTATGCCTTTTCGAGAGATGATGCGACCTGAGCACTTCTCATTGCATTTCTGTTTGAACGTCTATTTTTGCAATAAGCTTCAATAACTTTAACATGTTATTTGATTGTTAAACTTTCCATGATTGAAATTACCAAAGACTTAAGCTGTTAAATGTAAAAGAAAAAGAAAAAATCGTTAGATGCTTAAACTTAATTCACATTTAAATTCGATCCAAGTTATTGAAACACCTTTTATGTATACATGTGTATAAAGTGAACATTGATGTCAACACCCAGAGGCAACAGGACAGTCTATTTCATGCTAAATGCAGTTGTCAGGTCATGTGCATTGTATTTTGGCTTAATTATTTATATATACAGGTCAGTAATGCATTGTGGGTAGTGTATTGCATTGTGGGTGTTGACTTCAACATCTACTTTTATATTTATATATGCTCTCTCCCTGATATTGAGCACTTTAACACATAAATATAGCATACCTCAAAATTATATTTTATTATCTATGTGTGAATATGTATGTTTGTGCATGTGCACATATATATGTATATAATACACTCATTTTCATGCTTCTCTTCAGAGGTGCTGATGATAATATAATTATCTCATCTACATTGGTTGTCACTAAGTCATAAAATAATTATAAAATGTTGTCTTATTGCTTTACTTCAGCCTACTTCATTCTGTTAAGCTTATATACCATTCCAAATTTAGAATTCATCTTCCCTTCTCGGTACAAAGCCATCAGATACATTTATGGCATTTATATTAACGACTCAAATGATATGCTTCCGTCAACCCTTCTCTACTCCTCATCTCGCCTGTCAGGGTATTGGGGTACCTTGTGAGCTAAGAAAAAAGAAAAAAAAAAAAGACCAAGCTAGCAACTTTATATCAGACCCTCTGTCTTAATCACTGATTTTCTTTGTCTGTCTTGAAGGTGAACAAACATGATCTATGGCTCCAGTCTAAGGAACAGCCCAAAATGGTAACATGGTCAGGATAATTAAGGAAATTAGATTTTTAAAATTTCTTTCCTTTTTATTTTTTTTTTTATTTGGGTGTTGCAGAGAGATTTGCCATCAGTTCTGTAATGACCGAAATGACAGCAGGATGAAATAACAGAATCTCATTTCACTTTTGCAAATTGTCTCTTGTTAAAGAATTCAAGAACAGTTCCTGCTACATGCTATGCTTTCTTCACTTTTGAACTCAATTCAGTCCCAACAAATGTAAAACAGCTGGAATTGGTCTTTATTGCATGAAAATTTACTCTTCACATAAATTATGACACATTGAATCATCAAAAAACAAAACTAGTCTTCATTCCCTATGAATTGTTGATTTGGGTTTTTAAAAGTCAGTATGGTTGTCAGCATGGTGGAGTAATGGATAGCGGCTTGGATTGAGGAATTGTAGAGCCGAGTTCAAGTTCCAGTTGAATCCATTACATTCACTTACATACTAATACCCTTAGAAAAAGTATAAATACTCTTCTTCTCCCCCTAGCTATGGGTAAATAGCAGGACAGACCGGTTCCTATAGCCTTGGATGGCAACTGGTTTACCATAGAAAGAAATGGAAACCTACTGCAGGAAAACTATCTGCTTTGTCAGTCACGTATCGAAAGATACATCATCGCCTAAGTGTGTATCGTGCATGGTACATTGACTGACTGATGGTCGTCAGAAATTGGGGGACAGCGGAAAATGTGGACTACAAATTGGGGATGTTAAAATGAAACAAGTACAGACATTTAGGGAAGACAAGGATAGAAGATGTGAAGTCGAAATCTGAAAGCTGTTGGTATAGCAAAAAAGCAATGCACTTAGAAGGGTATTTGCATGTAAGTGAATTTAATGAAACTGATTGGAATTAGCTGTTATCCATTACACCAACTGCACATCCAAACTTGCAGAACCTGGTATTCCTAAGTGGTCAACCATCTAGGTACTAACTAGACTTAATGTTGCTTAACTTTGGTGATCATACGAGAACTGGTGTTTCAATGTGGTATGATTGTAATCGACCGGGGCTTGAATATTGACCTCTGGCACCAATAGGAAATATAGGTAGGCTACAGTATTTATCAATTGTCTTAGTCTTGGTTACCTGAATTAGTAATGTGATACTTATTGACTAGTGAGTTTGAACCTGCCTAACAGTCTTGTATAAATGTAGAACAGAAAGTGGTAGGGATAATGAAAGTACAGATATTGCTAAGAGCTACAAATAGGAAGTTGTGAAGAGCCATGATCACCTACCTAATGTGGATGTATAAATAGATGGCAGAACAGAGAATGAGAGGGATATTAAAAAGCCAAGCATTCCTTAGATCTACAAATGATAGGAAGTTGTGGAGAGTCATACTTAATGTGTTTGTCTAAATGGATGGCAGAACAGGAAATGGGAGGTATAGTAAAAAGACAAACATTGCTTAGAGCTACAAATGATAGGAAGTTGTGGGGAGCCATCATCGCCCTAAGTCTTTTAAATATTTGATCTTCTTTTTGTGAGGATGTGACAGACTCTGTCTCCCTGCTCAAAGGTTGGACATTTATATAATTTTCTGTCATCAGTTTATACATTCTATGTGAATATTCCAAGTTCCTGTCATCAGTTTATACGTTCTATGTGAATATCCCAAGTTCCTGTCATCAGTTTATACGTTCTATGTGAATATCCCAAGTTCCTGTCATCAGTTTATATGTTCTATGTGAATATCCCAAGTTCAGCTGGGTTGACATCCTGTTTTATGTAGGTGTAGACACCAGCGTCGTTTGAGGCCCAATTCTGCATTTGGTGGCTTCTTGGTCAACCTTCTGAGGCATCTAGCTCTTTTGATGTTCTGAAGTGATACCGAATACAAAGCTTACTTTTGTATCTCTTAGGGTGAGCCCAGTATAAATTGAGATCACGAGAGATCAATTCTCAGATCAAATACTGTCTTGAAGAAACTTAGTACATAAAAAACAGTGAGTTTGAACTTCATATGCTGTGAATTCTTTCCCACCCCCCATCTTTGATTGTCATTTAAGTTGTTTTTTTTTTTTCTCCAGGGGTATCAATGCTGCAGCAAAGTTGGTAGAAACTGTACGGGGAAGGTAAGTTCAATATTTTCAAAGACCTAATATTGTCTTAAGTGACTTTGGCCATGTGAAGCATATTACATCTCCCTGATTTACCCATGTCCCCCCCAATAGATGACAGTATTTAAGGTTTTGTTATTTCATAAATACAATGCAATTAGAAAATTAATATCCATTTATCTGTGAACTAAAACAAATTTCAGACAAAATGTAAAATGGCATTAAATAAGAGCAAAATTCTATTTTGATAAAGTCATCCGATGAGTCCAGAGATGAGTGAATTGCATATCATCACAGTTTTGTCTTCTTTGGTATTAATACAAGTTTGGTAAACCTGTTGCTTCCCCAACAGCGAGAAAGCTGTTAGCAACAGAGAGAAAGTAGAACAGTAGAAAACTTAAGAACAAAAAGAGTTGCTCTCTTGGAGGTTGGCACCAGCCATGCTGATGGAGGACAAAATGGTTCTCTATGATGTGTAAAGGATAGCAGTTATGTTTTGAAGGCATTAAAATTTATAAGTCACTAGCAGTAGAGCCCGGTGTTGGCCAGGGATGTAACAGTAAGAGATAGATCAAGTATCGACCATCATAAAGACTGAAAAATAAAATTGACAAAGATTATTGTTTAAGGTTGACGGACATGCATGTCTTAATTAGTTTTTTTTTTTTTTTTTTTTTTTTTTTTTACAAATTGGTCAAACCCAAACTCAAACAAAAACATTGTTTTCAATCGTTATGAGTCTATCGATTGAATAGAATTTTATTATAAACAATTGTCTTGTAAATGGAATTTTTAAAGCATTCTGAATGTAAAAATAAAGAAAAAAGTGTGCAAGACAATAAGAAACACTACCTGCCAAAAAAAAAGTGAAGTTTTGTTGAAATCGGTTGAAAAAAATGTAGGAAATCCAATCCCATATATAAATGAACACACACGCACACACGCACAAATAACCTGGCTTTTTATAATAAGTATAACTCGATATGAGTTGTCTCCTGTTCATTCTGATGACAGAATCATGTTTTATCATGTTTTCAAATTGATTTTGTGCAAAAACAATTGTGTTTTTTTTAATTTTTGGTGCTGTCAGAACCCCTGCAAGGTAATTTTACATATTCCTGTGAAGTTTTGTTGAAATCGGTTGAAAAATGTAGGAAATCCAATATATATACGTACAGACACACGCACACACACACAATCTGCGTTTTATAATAAGTAATGTTTTTTGCCCACGTTAACAATTGATTGGACGTCATTTTCAGAACCAGCTGCCAGTTTTACTTTATAAGCCCGATTGGACTTACTTTAGGAGTAAATAGTTGTGTCAGCATAAATACCTATTTGGGAATTGATGACATCAGAAATGTCATTGATGAAAATAAAAAAAAACAAAAACAATGTAGGTCCAAGGAGAGAGTCCCAGGGGACCTTCACATTAATGTGAAATGATCTAGAAGTGTGGCCATTCAACATGAATTTCTTTACTCTATTTGTTAAGAATCATTGGATTAACTTAAATATCTGGCCAGAGACGCCATAGTCTTTGAGCATGTGGAGAAGGCTAGTATGCTAAAGTCTGTCAAACGCCTTTAAGATATCTAAAGCTACAGCCTGAGCCTTGCTGTTCTTATCTAAAGCCTCATAGACAAATTCACAGATAACGGTTAACACATTGGTGGAAAATTATAAAGTTTTTTTTTTTTTTTTTTTTTAACTAAAATTGAAATGAAATCATTTTTTAACATAATTTTTCATTAATTTTCTAGAAATCTGTTTATATCTGCCACTGAATTTAAATATACTTCCTTTCGGATATAATTAAAATACTTTGTCAGGTATCAGCAGAAAACTCTTCCTTCCAGGCTATAAGCAATATTTCAAACTGTTGCATTCCATATTTACAACAAATTATATTTATAATTTCGAAAATTAAAAAAAAACATGATGTGGTTAGTTTATATATATATATATATATAAATATTTCTATCATTTTTAACAGGCACTGAGGATTGACATTAGGTTTAAGGTTCCAAAATTTCAGCACTAGTCGATTACAGAATTGGTTAAAACATATTAAGTTCCTTGACAGTTGTGAATTCAATATACTCTGTGGGAGAAGGAAACAATCAATAGAAAGGAAGGCGTTAACTAATATGAAATATTCCCTAAGCATGGGTTGAATAAAGAGATATGTTTAAAAATCCAAAAAGGTTACAGAGACAGATACCTGAAGAAGGCTTGATGTTACAACAGCCGAAATGTTTGAATATAACAATTGCAAGCTGTTCATGCATATAATAAACCTACTAAAAATAAGGAAGTCTTAAGGATGTATAGATTTGTTTTTTTATGTCTTAAGTGGGTTATTTAAAGCCAAGATATATCTAAAGCCACAGCCTGAGCCTTGCTGTTCTTATCTAAAACCTGATAGACAAATTAAAATACTTTGTCAGGTATCATATTTTGAATTATTTACATTAATCCTCATCTTCATTGCCATATTCACAACATTTTGGCCATTGTACACTTCGGCCTTCTTCAGGTGATTGGAATTTCGAACCAAACCCTTTATTTCATCCATTGGGGTAGATTGTTCTAGTTCCACGTCCCATGCCTCTTTCAGATGTTTCAGTTATTTCCATTTAACTCAGTTCTCCAAGTATTTTGCTGTAGGCTGCCATTGAACTCACAACTCTTTGGGTCTAGTCACTGGATCTAACCAACACCTTTATCCACTGGGCCATGTGTTCTTGAGGACATCTGTGTATAAATTTTTGGGACTTAAAATCTAATGACTCAGCCACTGTTTTTTTACCAGTGGACGAAATAAAGGGTTCAGTTCAAAATTCCAATTACCTGAAGAAGGCCGGAATGTGCAACAGCCGAAATGTTGTAAATATAGCAATGAAGATGAGGATAACAGTCTGAATAATGTAAATAATCATAATACCTCGTCTCATAGATATAGTCAGATATTTTTTATTGTAAGAGTAGTTATTTGTTTTTGTGTAGGAATATTGCATTAACAACTTTTTAAAAATAGCAATGATTTTTTTAGATACAAGTCCCACTATTTAACATATAGCTGGTGGTGGGGGGATATTTATACCTTTCCTAAGGGTATTTGTGCATAAGTGAATGTAACAAACTTAACCTGAATTTGAACTCAGCTCTCTGATTTCTTATTCTGAGCCACTCTCCATTACACCACCTGCACCTCCTTGAGGTCTCAAGGAAAAAGAAAAAGGAAAGGACACTTATACTTAGAATTGGAAAGAGAGAACTGAAATTTCTTGGACACATAATGCGGACTTGGAAAATTTGACATTTATCTGACATATTTACACTACCTCGTTCAGATTGTTGACTGCATCTTTATTGTTACCCTATGGACTCAATAAAGGGTTTTATTCAAAATTCCAACATATATCACCTGAAGAAGACCAGAGCATACAATGGCCAAAATGTTGTGAATACAGTAATAAAAATGAAGACAACAATTCAAATGATGTAAATAGTGTAAATAGTTACAATACCTCATCTCAGAAATATAGACAGATATTCCTATGCCATATCGGAGGCAAAAGGTACACGAGAAGGCAGCAGATTACTTACCTGACCAGTTAATATGAATGGATAGCAAAATGGTGGATAGGAGGGATAGTAAAATGATAAACATTACTAAGAGCTGCAAAGGATAGGAAGTTGGGGAGAGCCATGATGAGTTACGTCCTGAAGAGAAACAGCACATAGAAGAAGAATAAAAAAATAAAATCTAAATTTCGATAAGCATTTGTATATTTATACTTTGTAAAGTAGGGTTTGTATATTTTTCTTTTTTTCTTTTTTGTTTTTAAATGCTATATCCTGTCTGGGTGTAAACGATCTTGGTTCTTCACAGGTTGTATTTTTTTATTGTGTGTGAATTGCTATGACTTCTTGGGAGTGGAGTGGTTTCCTGTTGCTTTCACTACAGTTTTAAATTCAGAGTACTCCTCTTAAACTTGCATCCACCCAAGAACAGAGTGTCCAGTCTATCCTGATGTTTAACCCATAAAAAAAGAGAAGAGATGGATTCATCCCTTTCCCAAAAGCAATAGTATGAAGAGAATTCAATAGGCTCAGCTGAAATTTGAATTCAGCTTTGACGGTTCTATTTTCTGAGCTGATTGCTAGTGTGACACAATGGAACCTGGTCATGGCTGAGAACAGGAAACTGGGCTGTGTGTGGTTTTTATGACTGCATAGACAGTAAACTCTAGAAATCAGGGTTTCAAGATAGCCACAGTCCTGGGTATGATGATAAACTACATCCGGAAGCAAGGCCTCATATTGGAAGATAGGAGGTTTTGAGGAACACAGGGCCACCTCTTAATTGCTGTTGTTCCCAGGTTTACTCTGACCTGGGATGGTAGCACATGTTAAGGTCCCAGCTATGGACAAATAGTGACCCCCCACAACAAGCTAAAACAAAACACTATGTAAATATAAAAATACATTCTTATAGTAAAAATACCAGCTATACAGTTTTATATAAAAAAATCACCAACAATAAATATTTATAGTAAAATTACCAATAATACATCAATCAACATGAAAGAACTCTTTCATGACATTAATCCATATAATATCTTACAATTTCTTAAAGAAATCAAACAGTATTCAAAAATATAACTTCAACTACAACATAAAACACACATATCACTGTTTCTAGTAATTATGTTCACACAAACATGTATATGCACAAAAGCTGAGTATTATCTACCATCTATTCAAGTGTGAAAGCAGAATAACATATATCATATTTTTATTACTTCAAAGCTCCCAAGAAAAATTAAATTTTGGCATTAAATAACCCATAAGATATTGATATGCCTTTTAAACAAACAAGCTAGCCAAGGGGAAGTGGAGCAAATAAATAAAAACTTTTGTGACCCAGTCCCCTTGGCCAGAAGTTAAGAAGTTCCATCTGTAGGCTTATATAAGCAAAATCACATATTTTTTTTTCAGCCACCCACTGGAGAGGGTGGCAGGTCATCAGTAGCGATGTAGAGAGGTGAAGTTGAGAGCTGTGCATCATGGGATGGAGATAGGCAGAAGGATGGTACGATAGAGTTCTCGCTCACCAAACAAGATCTGGTCCATTAGTCTGTTTTGATAGAAGATAAAAGTAGCAATGCAGTGTTTTCATTTCTTGCTGTGATAGTGTTTAACCTTTCACTCTCTTGTGGTGTCCATACACTGGACATTTCCCGCTTTAGGTTCACACCATCATAAATGATAATCAAAATACAACATTCTGTGATTTGCCTAGTCAGTGAAAAACTGTCAGGCAGTGTAGTATATTGCTGCTGGGCTCAAATAAGGTGACAAACACACATATATATATGAATATCTTTATTGTACGAGTTGCAGTGAATAGGTAGAGTGAGGGAGAATCACAGAGGTTAGGATTGTGCACACAGGAATTGAAGAAGACAAATCTTTGGTGGACCTCTAGCCAGCCTCTCTGTCAAGATTAAGAATCAAACCAGTTATATAACATTTGGATGTCTACGCAACTTCGTGTAGCCACACCTCTCCTTCCACTCAAGGCTCAGGACACCTGTACATCCTGTTTATTTTAGCCACCGAATGCATTTCCAGTTTATGTTATCACCAGTTTCGATTTCTGCTCACACACTGATGCAGCGGAAGTAAGGCCAAAGGTTTTTTCTCAACTGATATCCAACAGCAGTATTTTTTTTAAAATCTAAATAAGCAGGTTTATCTTATGTTTTCTGTCTGTTTTTGTTAAATTTGTCCTGATATTCTAAATGATTTCAATTTAAAGTAGATTTTTATAATAATCCATTTAATTCTTTCTTTAAATTTTTTATTTGCAGTAAGATTCACCCTTTACAAGGCCACTCATGGTAGAGGGTTATGTTAGGAGGCAATTTGTGTGAATAGGAGTGGAAGATAGTGGTTAACCCAAGCCTTGAACAGACTAAAGTTGTAGTGATTGAAGAAACATCTTCATGGGGGTTGGTTCCACAGAGCAGTGGTTCACAGGAAGAATCTGTTCGAGTGGAACTTACTTCTTATCAATAGAATAGGTAGGGAATATAGGTGGTTTGCTAGAATGTAAGTAGCATGGCATTTCCTTGCTGTGGAGGTTTGCATTGTCCAGGGACCAGGAAATGTAGTTCGTTCAATCACTTTCCAATCGAAATAGCAATAGAGCAGTGATAGGCCTTCCACATTCCACCTGTGGGAGAGATGGTGGAGAATAATTCCTCACCCAAAAAGGCTTGGAAACACTTTTGGACTATCAAGGTTGGACAGTGATGTCTAGGCAGCACCTTCTATTTTATCAGATTTTTATAAGTGCAGCTATCTCTGCATGTTTCTCCTTGTTAGAAAAGAACAGGTTTTAGGCTAGTTATTTCCCAGGAAGTTAAAATGATGAGAAACAAGGATTTTTCGGTGCACTTAAATCATCACCAAGAGTAAACTGTTATTCTCTATGCAGGCATTTGTTTATTTGATCTTTTGATTGCTTCTTGATTGATTTTTTATGGCTTATCAATCCTTTGTAGGCTATTTAAAGCCAGAAAATATTTTTAGATTGTAAGAATTTCTTTTTTTTTTTTTTTTTTTTTTTTTTAGATAATAATGGTTTAGTGATACAAGTCTTATTAATTAACCCATATCTGGGGGAGAATAGTTTTTCATACCTTTCCCAAGGGTATTTGTGCATAAGTGAATATAACACACATAACATGAATTAGATCATGGTGCTTCAATTAACTATTTCAGGCCATTATACATTACACCACCTGCACATCCAAGCTTACAGCACCTGGTCTTCCCAAGCAGTTACCCATCTAGGTAGAGACCAGGCTTGGCAGTAGTGATCATAAACTTTGGTCAATTGAACAGGTTTATCCCTTGTTTCTTGTTTAGGATTGGTTTACCAGTTCTTTCTAAAGTCTTTCCATTCTTTTTCACTCCTAGTAGCCTGTTGTGTCTTAGTGGCATTATCTCTTTGCTTGGGGTGAATGGATTTAAAAAAAAGAAGAAATTTGAGAACAAAATTCAGTCAGCAAGAGTAACTTTGAAAGCAAGTTAATGGTTAAGGATAATAAAATGGCCTGGGAATTATTTTACTGTTCTTTTGCCAATTGATTATCCATAAAATCAGTACAAATATTTTAAATTAGAGCCAAAACAGAATTGACATGTTTTGACGACTGTAAAGTGATTTTAATATGGTATCCAAACAATGATCCTGCTTTCCTTCCCAAGCCTCCTTTACTGATGATGAGTAGAGATATGCCAATGACATACATATAGTTAGGATAAGAATAATCTTAAACAGAAAAACCTTTCCAAAACAGTAACTATGATCTGGAATTGGAATGAAAGGAGTAATGGCACACACCCTGAATCTATGATAAAAATTCAGGATGTGGAATTAGTAAATTAGCAAAATTAGTAAATACTAATCATTTCAGATACATAGGTGTATTGATAAGTTATAACAAATTTAGTGTACGAGTTAAAGAAATTGAATATCGAATAGGCTTTGCCAAAACACCTCAAATTACGACAAAACCAAAACTGTAACCTGAAAACTTGATTCATGTTCTTAAATAGCCCCTATCAGATCGAGACTTTCATATAGATGTCATGCCTGGTGCTAAACTTGTTGAGAAATATCTAAACTGTCAGTTGTGTACAACTGCTTTCTGAGATCAATGGTTAAAAATCGCTTTCAATGAGTGAAACCTGTGGGTCTTGGCAAATATCATCCATCAAGATCAAACCTTGTGGTCTGGCACAAGAGACTCACAAAGAATCACAAATAACAGAAACTACATCATTTGAAGACTTTCAACAGCAACAACAGTTAAAATGGATATTAAATGTAACTGGAAGGCAAAATAATGATATAATCAAGATGTTGATGTTCCACACTACTTCAGACAAAAGGTTAGGAAAGAAACCCCCATCAATATTGCAAAAGCGATACGAAAGACTGGATTTGAGAAACCTATTTTCATGAAAAATTGTTGTAAGAGCCATTTTATAAATTTCAACTAAAAATAGCACTGGCTGCCCAGTCAATGAATGCTGAATCTTTCCTTATAAGAAAATGGCTAATATTACCATTACAGATTTTCATAATTCAGCTACTTTTTCCAGTCTTTGAAAAGAAAGAACTAGGGGAGATAACTGCATACAGATGAACTTTATACTAATATTTGTACTGGTTTCCCTTTTTAATTATTCTACTATTATATTTTATTTTTATCTCTTCTCGCTTTGATTTTTCAAGTGGGAAAAGTTTGTTTTAATGGTCATTTTTCTCTTTGTTTCATTCCTTTATTTTCTTTTCTTTTCTCTCCTGACAAAACAAAAAACTTTCACATACTTCCGCCTACAAATGCACATTGATTATCTCCCTTATTTTTGTTTGCATACAAAACTGACTACCTTACATATGTTTTTTTTGTGCCAATGAATCTGCTTGTTGTGGTTTCTCCTTTCACCGCTTTGTTCTTGCTTTTATTGAAAATCTACTGAATAAATAAATGAGCAAAGCGCAAATACACAAATGAATTCTCTCTCTGTAAGGTCTGTCTTGGGTTTCCCTTTGTTGTCGAAGACCTATGAAAAGAGCTTCAGTTAAACAAATATACATATTATAAAGGCACACTCTTGCTTCCATCTTATTAAATACATTGCAGACATTTTCAAGATGTCGGTATGCAAGTACAGCCAGCATTCAAAAGAAAGATTCTCTCATCAGCCCATGCCAAAAAGGCAAAACACTATTTATACAGCTTGGCTATTTCAAATTTCACAGATAATCCTAAGGTGACTGAACCAATACACTAGCTGTCATATATATGACATGGTATATAAAAACACTCTATATTATTCGTATTATCCATGATGATTTTTATATTATTAATATTACTTTAAATGTTATATTTAATGCACACACAAGTTTGAGTAGTAGTTTTTTTTTTGTTTTTTTTTAAGTGTAAAATTATGTTACTTGTACATTTGAGAGTCTTAATAATGAAAACATACCTTTCTAGCGATTCAAATTGAGGAATCGGAGAGCTGAGTTTGAATTTCAGTTGAATTCATTACATTCTCTTATGTGCTAATACCCTTGGGAAAAGTAGGAATCTATCTCTTCTCCCCACACCAGTTATGGGTAAAGAGCAAGACAAACTGGGTCCTATAGCCTTAGGTGGGAAATTATCTAGAAGAAAGGATATTTAAAACCTCCAATTTTTTTTAATCGTTTCACCCCAAGAAAGGCAGGAATCCCACTAGTACACAGGGGATTACAGAGAATGAAAGTGAGAGAAAAGACTGGGTATAAAGGGGGTGGGGATTAAAGAAAGGATAAAAGATGAAAGAGGGTTCAAAATGACAGAAAATGGCAATTGACGTTGCATTTAAATTTTTGAAGATTGTAGCTATCAGGGAAGCAAGTAAATGGAAGGGAGTTCCACTAGCAGGAAGTGCAAGAAAAACTGTTGGAGTTAAAGTGACGGTTATATTTAACTATTTCAACAGTAAAAGTGGGGGGACCTAGATGTTAATCTAGTAGCATGCTTAAATTTATGTAGTTGGGGCCCCAGGGGGGGGGAAAAAAAACTTATCAGACTAGTTGAAAATATTTTTAGAAAAGACAGAGGGAAGCCACATCACATCAGTGAGAAAGTAACTGAAGTTGAGATGCTAAGTCAAGATTGATTACAACATAGATCCTTCTTTGAATTTTGTCAAGAAGCTTGAGATGAATAGCAGGAGCACCAGACCAGATATGGGAACTATTCAATGCATGGCCAAATGGTAGATTTGTAAATGTGCAAGATGGACTCTTGATGAGAAAAACCTTAGTTAGTGAAAACATGGTCAATCAGAGCGGGGTTCTGCTAACAGGAGTAAGAAAGCCCTAGATTTCGATTCAGTGTGCTTTTATCAGCCTTAAGAAGACTGTGAAGATCTTTGGCAGGGATTGAACCTATTTCCACCTTATAGGAGAAACCAGCATGTCACTTAGCATACTTTCAACTGGTCAGCTACAGAAAGCCTTCACTGTCAAGGAAAGTCCAATTGCTGTATTTTAGAAATGAACACCTCTTGTTCAGATCTCTTAGTGGATATCCGATTGAGAATAGATGTCCCTCTTTTTTAAACAGTCAGATTCAACATCTGCCAGCCTGGGCATTCCAGAGTCTTAACAAAGAAGAGTTCAAACTTGTAGATCCTTTAACGTTGGGGGAAACACCTTCAGGCCAGGAGTTCTTTAGACTGCTCAACCACAGAACACTTTCACTGCCGAGCTATTTACACTATTTAAGAAATCCACATCTCTTGTTCAGATGCTTTAAAATCTATGTTAAATTTTATAAGTAACTAGCAGTAGAGCCCGGCATTGCCCGGGGATGTAACAGTAAGAGATAGATCAAGTATCGATCATCATAAAGACTGAAAAATAAAATTAACAAAGATTATTGTTTAAGGTTGATAGACACGCATGTCTTAATTAGTTTTTTTTTTTTTTTTTTTTATGAATTGGTCAAACCCAAACTCAAACAAAAACATTGTTTTCAATCGTTATGGGTCTATCGATTGAATAGAATTTTATTATAAACAATTGTCTTGTAAATGGAATTTTTAAAGCATTCTGAATGTAAAAATAAAGAAAAACGTGTGCAAGACAATAAGAAACAATACTTGCGAAAAAAAAGTGAAGTTTTGTTGAAATCGGTTGAAAAATGTAGGAAATCCGATCCCATATATAAATGAACACACACACACACACACAAACAACCTGGGTTTTATATTAAGTATAACTCGATATGAGTTGTCCCCCTTTCATTCTGGCGACAGTGATGACTCTTAATAGTGTTTTCAAATTGATTTTGTGCAAAAACAATTATGTTTTTCCAATTTTTGGCGCGGTCAGAACCACTGGAAGGTAATTTTACGTAGTCCTGTGAAGTTTTGTTGAAATCGTTTGAAAAATGTAGGAAATTCGATCCAATATATATATATGTACAGACACACACACAACCTGGGTTTTATGATAAGTATGATGATTACAAAGTAATTTCTAAGGAATTAATGGATTTTATTTACAATCCAACATTAACGGTTAGAATAATAAAAATTGTCAGATTACAAATAGCAATTAATTGCATTGAGATTATATTATCTGTTGTATTGTGTTGTTCTATGACACATGATCAGTAGTCAATTTCTGCCTGTTTCTTACTTTACTATTGTTGTAACCTAGGGAAGATTACTGAATAGAATAATCAAACAAAGGTTGGTAATGAACAATAATACTTAGGACAAGAACAACTCATATAAAATTCACCAGTAACGTGTAGAAGTAGTCAACTGCTAGAAGTGAGTCAGGTGAATTCCACAATGAATCTCCAACTCTAGACCGTGTACAATAGTGTGGCGGACATGAGACAGAACCTGGGACGAGCACAATCGGTCGCGACTTGCCTTGTCCCCGCCAAAAAAGAGCCCATATTTGCTTAGCATGTAAAGCTACTGCAGTTGAAATGAGGGAGAGAAAAAAAGCACTTACCGCTCTGCCGTAATCCATCCTCGGCCAGATAACGTAAAAGAATGAGGGGGGACTGGCATTGCATTTTTATGCGATAACGATGCAATGCATTATGGGACATGGACGCACTGAATTATGGGATCACATGAAGACGCAAGGGATTATGGGTATATGAACAACTATAAAAGCAACTACTTTTTTCTGAGTCGGGGAGTTCTTTGAGGGACGTTCACAGTTGACGGCGAGAACGGGCAGTTAGTGTGATTTGGAGACAGAACTCAAGAAGGAACGACTCAAGGTTGAAATACCAGCTGGGAGAGCTTGAATTTCTCGCTGGTTACCGTTTTCTTTATTCGCCTCAAATAGTCATTACTGTATTTATGAGAATGGGGGCATGCCCATTATTGTCTGTAGGTATGCTACAACAACTATACATTTTATATCTCTTCTACAAAACATATGCAAATAGGGCCAATCCTATTTACCAATCCACTACATTATCAATATATAAGTAGTTTTATATTTATCTTTTATATGTAATTTCTCTTCAGGATATGGGCAATCATGGCTCTCTACAACTTCCTATCCTTTGTAGCTCTTAGCAATTGTTGTTCTTTTACTATTTCTCCCAGTCTTCGTTTGGCCATATTTACACAAATTGATGTAGGTTACTTGACGTTCATTCTTTGTCTCTTTTGCCTTCAATATGTCCAGTGAGTATCAGACTAAGTTACCAGGTGATCCTGCGTGACATGTGATCACTTGATTGTTTACTACAGTCAATGATTCTGTAGAGATCTGAAAGATACTAGAGAATTAATGAGTCTGATTTGTTGTTGTGTGGCTTCTGTTGGTTTGGCAATGTGGATAAACTGGCATAGTTCTGGAACAAAGGTTACCAGAAAATTGTTTGTGTACATTCTTTTTTTTTTATCCACACCAAGCAAGGCAATAAAGTCACTAAGATGCAAAGGGTTACAGAGTGTGAGAGAATTATAAGAAAATGAAAACATTATTAATGATTGAGAACAATAAAAGATCAGGAATTAAGAAGACAGAAGATAATGATTAACATTGCATTTAAATGTTTGTAGATCAAAGTCCATTGGGAAGCAAAAAGAGTTTCACAAACGGGAAATGTGTGAGAAGAAACTATTAATATACAGCTTGCCATTTCAACTGTAAAATGATTAGACCTTTCTGCCAATCTAGTAGTATGCTTAAATTCATAAAGTCAAGGTACCATAGAGGAAAGTTCATCCAAACATTTAACAATGATAATATTTATAGAAAAGGCACAGGGAAGCTACATTACAGCAGTGAGAAAGTGGCTAAAGCCAGAATAGCAGGTCAGGACCAATAACATTGCAGATACTTTGTATTTTATCAAGGATCTCTAAATACCTAGATTGTTTACACAATCTTATGGAGGAGGATATAGTCTCTACTCTGCAGCCTCTTTCTCACAGACAAATTTTACAAGCATATTGCTACTGTTTCACTATTTCGATGACAAATGTACAAAATAGCCCCATGCTTCTTTTATGGAGATGAATCAACCTCATTTCTTCCATATTAAGGCAAAAGTTCTTATTGGACAACTTTTCCCCAAAAACCACTATTTTGTAAAACTGATTTCCGCATGAATGTATTTTATCAAAAATCTGTACATCAGTGAATCTACAGCATTAAAAGACAATCATTCATTTTACACAGCAATTACATTATTTTTTTTTAAATTGGTATCACCCCATGCAAGGCAGTAAAGCTACTAAGACACAAGGAGTGACAGGGTGGGGAAGAATTAGGAATGGAAACATTAATAATGAGCGAGAAGAGGAAAGAGTAAACAGGAGTACAGTAGATAGCGATTGACATTGCATTTAAATTTTTTGCAGATTAAAGTTGACTGGAAGGTATGGAGCAGGAAGAGAGGTCCACAAGCAAAAAGTGTGAGACTGTAAATTGATGAGATCTCAATACCAGTCTAGTACTGCACTTAAATTCAAAAAGTCTAGGTACCATAATGAAGACCTCATCTGGACAATTTCCTTGAAAGTATTTATAAAAAAGGTGCAGGGAGGCAACCTTACACTAGTGGGAAAGTAACTGAATCTGAGCCACCAATAATATTACTGGTTCTTCTTTGGATTTTATCAAGGAGCTCAAGGTAAATAGCAGAGGCACTGGACTATATGTGGCAGCAATATTCTAAGCCTGGATGAATTATTTTTATTTATCACCTTTGTTGCCAATATATTTACCACATTAATTATATAGATTGAACATTATGCAGTAAAATTTTCAGATCAAAATCCAGCTAATAGCTACAATTATATTAATCATCTTAAAGAACCATTTTTGCTTTCCATTTGCATGACTGATGCTAACTTCTGGGAGAGCAACTCCCTGCACCTTCTTGGTTTTCCACTGACATGAACTGGAGAGATTTTATTCAATCAATTGTTAAATCTGCTGCTAGGAAAGTCAGTTCACTATGTTGTCCTAGACAATTTTCTCACCAGAATCTATCTTGCACATCTATAACTCTACCATTCATTTGGGAATTGGATATTGCTGTCACATCTGGTCTAGGGCTTCTGTTATGTATCTGGAGATTCTTGACAAAAACTAAAGAAGAATCTGCAATGTTATTAGTCCTGCACTGGCACCTTAGCTTCAGTCATTTTGCCACCACTGTAATGTCCCTCTGTCTTTTCTGTAAATATTTTCATAGCAAGTGTTCTAATCAGCTTTCCACATTGGTACCTTGACTTCACAAATTTAATGACAGTAATTCCACTGTTGAAATTGTTAACCCTAAGATCTATGCTAGTTTTTTTCTCTTGCATTTCTTGTTTTTCAAACTCACTTCTTGTTTGCCTGTCAACTACAATCTTCAAAAATTTAAATGCGATTTTAATCATCGTCTTCTGTCTCTGAATCCTGATATTTTAATGTCTTCTTGGTTTTGTTCATTCTCAGTAAGGCCTTGCATCTTAGTGGCTTTTTTTGCCTTACTTGGGGTGAAATGATTAAAAATATTAACAATATGTTTTTCATAACTGAATGTATTTTGCAGCAGGGATTTCAAAATTTTATTTTATTCTTTTTGTGTACAATAATTTTGATATTAGGAGAGGCTATATAAACAATCGTTCTTTCATAATGTTTTTAAATTCATACCAGGAACAACCTCCTCCTTTGCAACGATATTTATATTTTGGAAGATAAAGAAACTCTGTAGTATCTTTGGCCAGTGAAACCACTTTTCTTAGAAACTTTTTCTTTCTGAAACTTCTATTTTGGGAGGTGGTTCTTCCTTTAATACCTACGTCAATATGATTTCTCCACCAAAGATATATTGTCTGTACTGCAGATGATCCATAAGGCACTGGACAGTAAAAAAAAGAAAAAGCCAGATACTGTTTGGTAGGTGCTGAGGTTGATGTCTCTCATGCATTGATTAATGAACCACAAAATCAAGATATATATATATATATATATATATATATATAAGTAGCAGTCCCTCTTTTATACAAGTTTTATTGAAGATAACTGAAAAGTCATTGTGATTAAACTTTTTATTAAATCTTTCTTGTATTTCTTTTTATTCACATCGCTATATATACATAAAAAAAAAAAATTTAATCTATATATTCAGTTAAACAAAAAACATCCTTGATAATGACATAGATTAGATGAAAGTGCTTGAATCTACAGATCATATTTGGACAGTTTTTATACAGCCTTTCTTCCGGGGAGAATACAGTTTCCACAGAGAGCCTTCTACAAACCCTCCACAACACTAATTGCGGCAAACTACCAGGCCTAAATCAAATTTCTCATACATAAAAAAAAAAAAAAAAAATAAAATCAACAACAACAACAACAACAAAATTCTCTGGAAGAGTGAGTCTATTTTATTGTTTTTTTTTTTTTTAATTTTTATTGAAAAAGGATAGAGGCATGTGTGAAAATCCTGACTTTAAAATCTTTCTCTTCATGATTTGATTTGACTAAAGGCCTACTAATATATAAAAAATTTCATCAGTCTTTCATTAACCAGCCTGTCAAAACTAAAACACACACACACACACACATGCAATTAAGGTATATTTGAGCAGCAACCTTTCTTTTAAACATCTTTCATTAAATATGATGGACAAGAAAAATTTTATTAATTTTTTTATTTAGTTTTTCCAGTGTTTTTACTTTTTCCATTTGGTAGGAGTGAGGGAGTGCAAAAATGTCCATATCAAGGGAATTGTTTTTGGTATAGTTAGTTTATTTTCATGTTTTGACTATGTGAATGTATTTGTGAATTATAGTAGCAGCAATTCCAAGCCGTCCTGTGTTGGGCATGGGTAGACTTTGAGTGGGCAACTTTCTATTTATTTATATATTATATATATATATATATATATATATATATATATATATATATATATATATATCAAATAGCACAGTGAGTGCTGGTGGTAATAAAATCAGTGCTCAGTGCAAATTATCAGATCTAAAATTTATACTAATAATTAATACATATTTTTTCTTCACCATTTTCACACACACACATATATATTCTGTTTATACATCATTTTGATAGATACAATTTATTTAAGTAACTGCTCTGTGTTTTAATTAAACAGTATTACATTTACCAGCCTGAATGTTCTAGAAATTTCATAGATGTTATGTGTTCTCCAACAGGAATTGAACCTGTGGCCTTATATGGTAAATGCAATTAATACTGTTTAATTAAAAAACAGAGCATTTACTTAAATATATTGTATCTATTAAAATAACATATAAAAAGAAAATATATTAAATAATTGTCAAACTTAATCCATTTCATGATATATAATTGTTTGTACAATTTCTGGTTTGCCCCTACTACTGGTTTTATACACTACATAGCCAGCAATTTTCAGGTGGGCATTATTATTTGTTTACTATGCTAGGTTAATATATACCCATCACAACAAACCTACTTATATAAGAAATAATATCCTAGCTCTGTCATTAGATGTTGAGCACTATTTTCTCTTCTGTGCATGTTTCTAACTGCATGACAGGTTAAGTTATAATGTTTATTTTATAAAGTATATAATGTATATACTGCAATTGCTTATGTTTATTTTTGAAAAAGAAACCTCTCTCAAAGTTGTAGTATATTTTAAAAACTGCATCTTTCTTTTCATTCATATATGTCATTGTCTTTTGGATAAATTTGCAACAAACAGTCATTTCTCCACAACCACTACGACTAAGTAACCTTAGCCCATGCCTTAATTCAAGTTTGCTTCCAAATACAAATTGTACTTGTGTTGATCAAAGAAATCATTAAATACTAAAATATACTCCTTGTGCCAGAGACCAATAGAAAATAACTGCTTACATTCAATATTGTTTTAAACTTGAATACATTAAAAAAAAAAATCATTATTTTTCACTTCATTCAGGTGAGCCATGTAACTGCAATGACAGAAATCTTTACGTACTTTAATTTATGAAGATATTATTTTGTACTTTAATTTATGAAGATATTATTATGTACTTTAATTCGTGAAAGATACTATTTTGTACTTTAATTCGTGAAGATATTTGTGTTAATTAAAATATTTTGTGTGTTGATTCATGAAAAAATATTATTTTGTACTTTAATTCATAAAAATATTATTTTGCACATCAACTCATTTTGTGCTTTAACTCATAAAAATTATTATTTTGAACATTAGCCGATTAAAAATAATTACTGTTTTTTGCCTTAATTTGCTAAAAAAGTTATGCCATTTTTACATGTAGTCAAAACATTTTTTATGTTTAATTAAATGTTACTGAATAATAATGATAAAGGTATCTGTAATGAAAAACATGCATTTCTTAGTACAGCCATTTTGAATGTAAATTTTAATGGAAGAAAAATTGTGCCAATATTTCATTCAAACTTTGGAGTTCAACTGTTATATAAAACCAATTTATTCAGGCATAATTATGATGAACAGAATTAAAAAGAGGGAAATAAATAAGAAGGATAACTTGTTTTTGAAGAGGTTAGGGAAGATGACAGCAATTTTTGTGTGTCGATGTACATTTATATCATTGATGTGGGTAATCTGAAGAGGAATTTATGATAAAGAAAAACAGAAATGTTCTTTGAATGCTTTAAGTACTTTTTGCCTATGTGTAGATTGTTTATCACTCTCATACGGACAAGAAGAATAAGCAAAGTAATGAAGTAAAAAAAAAATCTAAGGCCAGAGTCATTATACAAAACATAATAAAAAGCAGTTATATTACTTTTATTTGACCATAGACTTTTTACTCAGGATGGTAATGGTAATATTAACTGTTTCTTTATAAGGAAACATCTGACATTCATTGACCGAGCAGTCAGTGTGACTGTTGATCAAAATTCATAAAATCTTTCTCTTACAAAAACTTTTCAGGAAAATAGGTTTCTCAAGTCCAGTAGCAGTATCACACTTTCCAGTATGGATGGGGGTTTCCTTCCTAAACTTTTGTTTGAAGCAGTGTGGAATGTCAACATCTTGATTTTTGTTTATTCTCTTTTTGAGTAATATGTGATATCCATTTTAGTTGTTGCTGTTGATGAAAGTCCTTAAGTGATGTGGTTTTTGTTATTTGGTACAGTTTTTTGTTGGTGATTCTGTAGCACCAGTCCATGGGATTCAAAGAAGAAGAATGGTCCTTGCTAAGACTTATAGGCTTCATTCATTTGAAGGCATTTTTAACCCTTGGCTTGATGAAGTAGATGTACACCTTTGTCCAAATTAATTAAAACAAAATGAATAATTCCATTATTATTTACTTTCTGTTCATATTTTTCCAGTGAAATGAGACTCTGTATACAAGTTAGTACTTTGTATGTCCATTCCATGAAGTCATCCCTTGCAGATTGACCACAGATTCTCAACTGGATTTAAATAAGAATTTCCGGGCCAGTCTATAGTACTTTGATTTTCTCACTGGTATGGCTTGCCAGTGTGTTTGTGCAGCATTACAATTTTTGTACACTTTCTTGAAGTAACGTCCATTGCAGACCATGGCTGTAGGACAACTAATCAACAGTCGAAACAATAGTGTCTGGGTGTGATAAAAAATCTGATGCAATCACGGATGACACAATATTTTTCATGGCCAAACATATTTCATCATACACCCTGAAAATAGATTCTTATTACTGCATGCCCCTGCAAATGACCTTATCTGAAGAAAAAATAGAAATTGATTACACCCTGTCACTGTAGTGGGTCAAAAACTGACCGTATGGTGAAAGAAAAGAAACTAAAGTGGTTGTTTCAATTAATTTGCACAAAGGTGTATAGGCTGACAGTTTACATATTTCTGAATGAGTCTGGCACCATGCATGACATTTTTATGAAAGTTTCAAATTGAAAATCCTATTTAAGTACATGACTCGAGTTCTTAGGTTAATGTTTTGGTTTGGTATCAACTTGCCATATTGGGTGAAACAATGCTTAGTACGGCATTAACATTATTTCTTATACAAAATTTGTTAAAACAGATCTGTATCTGTTATTTCTCTTTTCAATATTGATGGGGGTCTCCTTGCTAACTTCTTCTTTGAAGTAGTGTAGAATGTCAACATCTTGATTATGTCATTGTTTTCTCTTTGAGTTACATGTGCAGTCCATTTTAGTTGTTGCTGCTGTTGAAATTCCTCAAGTGATGTGGTTTTCTTTTAGTTGATACTGTTCTTTGTGATTCTTTAGCACCAGCTTACCATGTTCAAAGAAGGATGTTCCTCTCTAAGACCTGTAGGTGGATGCAAAGTGGCAGGAGGAGAAAAAGTTAACAAAAGGAAAAAGTTTACTTATTTCAAATTATTTGCAGTGGACAAAAAAGGACAAGGATTCTTAACTTTAAATGATTACTTATGGCCTCATGAAAAATATAAATGTGCACATGGATGTTTACGGTTGCATTCTCTGGAGGAAATCTCATCAGCATATATTTATGTGTCTGAGTTGGTCACATATTTTCGTTTAATCATCTTTTGCACTTTTCACCTGTGGAGCTCTATTTGGCCTTCTTACTTTCCTGTCAACTACAATCTTCAAAAGTTTAAATGCAATGTCTTTTTGAATTATATTCTCAGTTTTCTCAGTTTCTTTCACTCTCAGTAACCCATTGCATCTTAGTGGCTTTATTGCCTTGTTTGGAGATATAAGGAAAAAAAGAAGATGAAATCGGTTTATCAGATAATTTCATCAAATAGATGTGACACTCAACTCTTTACTAGTTGCTTCATAGATGCTCTTTCTGGCCTAAATCACATTGGCATATAGCAATATGTCCTTAGTTGGTCAGCTATTAATCTTTTAATCAGCTCATGTTATTAAATAGATGTGATTCTCCCTGCTGAGCAAGTTTACAGCCATATCACATTGAAACACCTGTTCCTATACGATCACCAAAGTTAAGCAATGTCAAGCCTAGTCAATACATAGATGCGTAACTACATGGGAATACTAGGTTTTGTAAGCATGGATATGCAGGTGTTGTAATAGATAATGGCTTCAATTTGTTAATTGGAGAGCCAAGTTCCAATTCTAGTCAGGTTTGATATATTTACTTACATGCAAATATCCTTGTGAAAGGTATAAATCCACCTCATCTCCCTCCCAGCTATTGGTTAATTAGTAAGATTTGTATCACTAAACCATTATTATCCCCCAAAGAATGTTCTTATAATCTAAAAATATTTTCTGGCTTTAAATAATCTGCAAAGGGTTGATGAGCCGTAGAAAGCGAATCAATCATGAACAAAAAAACCTGCTGAGCATAGAAAACCACAAGCCACAGAAAACTATTTCTGGTCTGACTTAGGAGTTTGTATCTTGACTTATAAATTAGTATCAACTGTATTTCATTTTAAGTCTTGAATGCTATCTTTTGTATGTCTCATTGGTAGCAACAAACCAAATCAGTTGGCTCCAGTTTTTCAGCTTAAGCTGTCCAAACAAACAAAAAAAAAAAGCAAAACACTTTACCTTTTTTTTTTTTTTTTTAAACATATCTGAATAGAGCTGCAGAATTAGTTGAAGTATGGTAAAAATTAAAAGAATGTTTGCATTGTTGGCATGGCTTAGAATGTAGAGATGGGTAAAACCTGCCCCACCCTCCCAAAAATGAAATGTGCTGCCTACAGGTAGACCTTTGTAGACTCTAATGTAAGTTGGACCTACGTCTGCCTATCTATGAATTCTTTGTGATTTTTGTTCTATATGACTTCTATTCAATATTGAATGACCTAAGAGTTAACCAACCTAATCTAATCTCAGACAACGTGTCCAGTTATTTAAACAAATCTCAATATTTCTGTCTGAAGTTCCGGGAGGAATAGTTATCATTATTTACATTAGGAGTAATTTCCTTATCTTTGTTGTTATTATCATATTTCAGTCATTGCCCCCTCCAGCCTTCTTCAGCTGTCAGTCGATCTGGGTAGGGAATTTCAAACTGAACCCTTTAATTAATCAAGAAAGGTAGATTATTCTCATTCAACTCCCCATGTCTAGGGATTTCTCATTTTGTTCTCATTCTTATAGCCAGACACCACTTGTATGATCACAGAAGTTAAGCAGCATTGAAACTGGTCAGTGCCTAGATGTGTGACTGCCTGGGAATACAACGTGCTGTAAAGTTGAATGTGTGGGTTGTGTAATAGATAACAACTTGGAATTGGAAAACACAGAATCTACTGCTTATTCCCCCAGTTATGGGTTAAATAAATCATTATTATCTTTAAATCTAAGAATATTTTTGGCTTTAAGTAACCTGCAAAAAGGTTGGTAGACCACAAGAAATAAATTAATAATTCTTGTTCTTATTTAGTATTGCTCAATATTAAATAAGAACAAAATAAAATGTTGTGATAATAACAAAGATGAGGATATTAGTCCAAATGTAAATAAATTTTGAAATAATAGTGACTTTTCTCAAAATTAATAGACAATATCTTATAAAAGTGGATCAATATGTACACAGCCAGTTTTGATCTAAAATTCTCACCGTATAATGTTTAATCTATGTAATTAATATTCACCACTGGATTAAATGCATTGACAAAAGAGATTCTATTAGAAAAATGGATAATTTTTGTGTAAAATAAATGCTTCCCCCCCCCATTCTTAGGCTATGGACTTAATGATTTACCTTTTGAGTTTTTGCTCTAAATTTGAAAAGAGAAAGGATTTTTGACAGAAGTTTTGTAGAGTAGCAAGAATTGTCTCCATTGAAGATTTTGGAAAAGCACCAGGTGTGAAACCCGAGGCTGAATCGCCCACATGGTTGAACTTGAGTGCTTTGTCAACCAACAGTTTGGGGTTGCTGTGTATACAGTATAATATCATATTGATTGATGGTTTGTTAGTGCTAAACACAACACAAAGACCATGCAAACAGGCTCTTTTGCAACAGCTCCCACCAGCTGCCGAGTTCCTTGTTTTGGCAAGAGTGCTCTTCTCAAAACAAAAATCATAACATTCTTGTCCGCAATGTACAGGATGGAATGAAAACTGTTTGGGGGAACTAATACCTTTGTTATGCTCATTAGGGGGTACGGCCATTAAAATCCAAATAGATGAAGTTTAAACATGGTTCTAAGTGTGCGGCAAATGTTACCACTCTATTAGCTAATTGTAATTGCTTACTCAACAGGCTCTGCCCACCTGTGTCCCTCCCTTTTTTGCTTGCTAAATCGTTGGCAACTATTGTTTCCTTTCTCTTTCTCTTTTTTTTTCTTTTCCTTTTTTTCCTTTTTTTTTTCAAGGTATCTTATTTCCTGAGTTTTTCTTTTTGATTTTATTTCTTAAGTTTTTTTTTTTTTTTTAGTTTAAGCATTATGACTGTTAAACTCTGTCACAAACTGTTACCAAATTATCCTGATCATTTATTTCAACTCTGTTGAAAAATATGACCTTTTTTACAGTAGAAAGAAACCAGGATCCATGGTTTCAAGTAGGTGACATTTAAAAATTATGGAAACTTCGTTTTTAGTAAAATTAAATTTTTTTTTTCCTGTCTGAATTTCAAGGAGGAGGAGGAGGAGGAGGAGTTATCATTATTTATATTGACAGCTTAATGTCCTCATTTTTGTTATTATCATAACATTTCAATATATATATATATATATATATATATATATAATCATAACATTTCATATATATATATATATATATATATATATATATATAATCATAACATTTATATATATATATATATATATATATATATATAATCATAACATTTCAATATATATATATATATATATATATATATATATATAATCATAACATTTCAATATATATATATATATATATATATATATATATATATATTCAAGCAAGTTTGGTTAAATAATTTATACCTTTCAAGTCCATGAATTAATTTCTTGCTGGCTGTAGAAATTGATCAAAAAAAAAATTCCAAAATTTCCTTTCAACTAGTTTTTATTTTCCCAAGTAATTTCAATCTCATCTGAGACCATCTTCAGGGATTGCATATCTATGGATGTGTTATGCATTAACATCGTAAATTCAAAATATTTTTTCACCACTATGCAGGGGAGGTAACTTATGTGATTTTTTTTTAAAAAGATTTTTTAATTGTAGTATTTTAATTTAGTATTTTTTATATAACACTTTACTGCTACAAACATTTAAGAATTTGTTGCTGTAAATTTTACTTAATAACAATATTATCTAAACAACAGAAAATTTATAAATTATACAGAAATTTATAAATTATTCTAATTACAATTTAAAAAAAAAAATTAATACAATTCTTGCAAAAATTCATTATTCACCAAAAAAACTTTTTTCCCTAAGACAATAATATATCTTAGTCATAAAAGGAATTAAAAGATTTTCTAATTAAATAATGTTTAAGTTTTATTAAATTTTCTTATTTTATGATTCGTGCAGATTTTCAGTAACTGGGGGTTTTGCTTTACAAAAAGAAATTGATGATTTAAATTCTCCAAGAATTTCTGGTTAAAACTTAGCATAAACATTAAGTGGCACAAAAGAGAATTTCTTGAAATTTCATAAAATTAAATAAGTGGTAAGTAACAGATGTGATAAAAAATATATTTTGACTAAGATTTTCTAAAATGAGAAACATTTAAAAAAATAATTTAATTCATTTGTGCATAAGACTTGAAAGGTACATTAAAATCTAACAATTTTTTGACTTTTGCAAGAATTTTCAAAACAATGTTTTTCAGCGCAAAAAGACACTCAAATTTCCTATACTAATTTATATTCACCCATTGCTGCAATAAAAAAAAAATTAAATAAAATTTTGAAGGTTTTAAAAAGGATTAAAAATATAATTTAATAATAAAAAAAAGTCCTTAATAATAACAAAGATTTTGCTGAATCATGCATATATATATATATATATATATATGTTTCATTGTTTGAGCTTTGGCAAACATCTTTCGTATGGCCCAGAATAATATCTCCCAAAAATTCTCTTGATGAACAACAACTATAGTTAGTTGATCATTAGTGAGGTTTCACGAAATGCCATAGTAGGCACATAATGATTCATTGCATTTTCTGCTGTTGTTTTAAACTTTAATAACTGTCTTCTTTTTCCAAATGAACTCTTTTGCTTAAAAGAATGGTCATTTAGGGTCATTTAGTCACCAAGAATTTTTTTTTTGTTATCCTTATTGGCATTCTTTTTCTCTGGAATTGTTTGTTAAGTTGATTGAGACATTCCATTTCTATTGCTTCCTCTTCACAAAACCCAGCTGTAAGTCATATAGATAATAAGTCCATGGAACTGGGTCCCTTGTTTGTACTTTGAATCAGACATAATTGATTTCAGGAAGTGCTTCTTACATGTCATTCTTGTTTGACAAGTATCATAGGTTTGTGACCAAACCAAATTTTCACTGTTGTTCATGTTTACTTTCCTTTAACTAGACCATACAGTTGGGATGAATCTTTTCTCAGCACTGCTCCCATAGAAAAAATCCATAGTTTCAATATTCACAACAGTCTTCTTGTCTATTGATCAATCACTTAGATATCCACAATTTTTCTTATAAATTTTGAATAACTTTTTCATTACGTCCCAAATAATTAATTTCAACAAGATTCTTCCTACATCCTGACGTGTTGTTTATATTTTTAATCTTTAAAATATTTTATTTTTTTTAAATAATTTAAAAAAATCATATTTGAGTTAGAATGCCCCATTTTTTAAACAATATTTTGTGTTTAGGATGCTAGGTGGAGTAATGGATAGTGGCTCAGATAGAAGAATCAGAAGGCTGAGTTCTAATTCGATTTAAGTTCATTACTTTCACTTATGTACTAATACCCTTGGGAAAAGTATGAATCCAACTCATCTCCCTTCGGCTATGGGTAAATAGTAGGACAGACTGAGTGCTATAGCCTTGGGTGGCAACTGGTCTAGGAGAAGGAAATTTTGCATGCAAAATTTTATTTAACCCTGGTGAAGTAAATACTATTCACTTAAGGAAAGGATAGTTTGCATTGATCCTAACTATGGTCAACCCCTTTTTTATTTCATCTAATGGCCAGCGCATTTGAGAAAACTTAATAAAGAAAATGCGCCCTCTGGCAGGACTTAAACCATTATAATGCAAGAGTCATCTTTTATCTTGCTGGCCCATGATATTAAAGATGAATGTTTGTGGTATCACCCGTTTCATATTCCTCCCTGGTCTTTTGAGGTTTATCCCTTGTTTCCTGTTTAGGATTGGGTTTCCAGTTCCTTCTACAGTCTTCTCATTCTCTTTCACTTTCAGTAACTCCTTGCTTCTTAGTGGCATTATTGCTTTGCTTGAGATGAATTGGTTAAAAAAGGAAATGCCAGAGGCTGAACCAATAATCTATCATATTTTTGCTGAGAAACAGTCTGGTAGAATGACATCTAGCATGAAAGTACAGATCTATCATTAAAATTCTCCATGCAGAAAAAATTGCACTCATTGGAATTCATCAATGATTGCTGAACATTTATGAAGACCACATGGTGGATGTGAGCACAGTTAGATGGGGATTAAATGCATTTCAGCAGTAGTGACAGTGATTGTTTCAAATTAAGTTTTCTGATTTCTTGATGCTTTCATTAGTTTCTTGAAGGCACCATATCCTATTCCAATATACATTTAGATTTCTGTCACACTTTCCATTGTCTTCCAGCTACCCATTTAATTTGATTCTGTCTTTTTTTTTTTATCTAGTCTGGATGTATGTATCCATTTGAGTCTGTTTATATATATCTAGCAAAGGATGCTGAAAAGTTCTGAGCCTGATTCACTTCCCAAAATCTGATTTAATGCTCAAACATCAGATTTTTTTTTTGTGGAGAAATGGTCATACTGAGAACTTTTCAGCACCCTCTTGTATTTATCAACCTATATAAACAGTGTGAGTATTCATATCTCTGTGCATATATATATATATATATGTATATATATATATATATATATATGTATATGTATGTTTGTGTGAACTTTTGTTTTTAGTATATGCACTTTATACTCCAGTCTTTGCTAACTCTGTTTTCTTCTTTCAAAGAAAACCGTTTGTTTATTTTTGGGCTGGTTCCCAAAGTGGTGTGGTGAGAAGGCCCCTGATTCTCATGTGTGTTTCTTGCTTCTCTTGTCCTATTCCTCAATTGTCTCCTTAGGTGGCTACTGGCGACTGGCAGAAAGAGCAAGCGGATAGTTTAATGTTTCACATTTGATGGGCTGTTTGTTTGTTATTGTACCACCTTTCAGTATCCCTTCAAAAAGCTTGGCATGTATATAAAACATTGTAATCAAAGACTTTCGGATCACCTATTGAGTATTTTGTTTATGTCTTGACCAAAAAAAAACAAAAAAAATCTCTGCCTTTGCTTTTTTATTGTATTCATTATTATTATTTTCTACTGTAAAATGTAACTGTTATATTACAATACTAATACAAAGTTGTTTATTTGATATCATAGAAAAAAAAAAAAAAAAATTTTCATTTACTCTAAAAAATATGCATTTAGACATTTTATCAAGCTGCAGACATTAAGGAATGTCATGATTCTCCTTTCCATTTTAGTGCACTGAAGAAGTGGGTGTGAAAATTTCACACACTCACAGATGAAAAATGTGATATGAGGTCTATAAAAAAGACATCAACGTTTACTCTTGATCCAATCTTTCTTAGTGCAATGGCTTACAGCCACATCATAGCTTCCTGTACGATCGCTGAAGTGAAGCAACATCGAACCTGGTCAGTACCTAGAGGGGTGACTGCTTTGGAATACCAGGTGCTGGTGTAATTGGATAATGGCTCGGAGTTATTAATTGAAGAGTCAATTTCCAATTCCAGTTTGTAGTAAAGTGAAACCAAGGGACCCAAACTTACCCAATGCTAAGTGCCCCCGATATATTCTATCATTGACAATCGAACCCTGAACTATCACCAGTCATGATAAATGGATGTTCCTTGAGTGACTATTGGGCCTTCAGCTTAACTCAAAGCTCATGTGGAACTCATACATAAGATCCATGACTAAAGATGCAGGAAAAATGGTCAGTTCCCTGTACTGCTCAAGTAAGTACCTGACTCCTCATGCTACCCTCCACCTTTACAAGAGCCAAATCAGTTCCAAAATGGAATACTGTTGTCATATTTGGGCAGGAGTTGCCCAGTCTTCACGTTCCAGTCTTGACAGAGCCCAAAAGCATATCTGTGTCCTGGTAAGGGACAGATTATTTTTTAACCTGCAATTTCTTTCTCTCAGATGAAATGTTGCAAATCTCTCACTGCTCTATCACTACTTCTATGGAAAGTCCTCAGACAAACTATATTTCTTAGTTCAATCAGTTCTAACCTTCATGGCGAGGACACGCCATGCTACATGCATTGTAGTAAACCAAGCTCATTCCCGTTGTATTCCATTGGTGAAAAGTAATTTCCACTTGAGCAAGAGGATGTTTTTCCAATTGCTACAATCTTAACCTATTTAAGTCGAGGCTAAACCATTATCTTCTCCACATAACAACACAAACTGTGTCTCTTACTTTTTAACCATTTAACTTGACACTCTTGAGCTTTGTACAGTAAAATATATATATATATATATATATATATATATATATATATATATATATATATATATATATATATACACACACACACACACACACACAAACACACACACCCAACCCAAGCCTTGGGAGTGAAATTGGGTAGATAGAACTCTTGAGGGCCGTCGATAGCTGTGCTAACATGAAGCCACAAGTCATTGTGTCTGAGGGCTTAAGTGTGCTGGTCTTGTTCAAATTCTTGATCACGCTAGATAACATGCTCTCTCCCAGAAACTGTAACTAAGGTTTGCTCAGCATAGTTGCAGTATAAACCACAGGTGGGCACTGTGGGTGTTGAGCAAAACACAAATGTGCCTGAGCGAGCATCTGCAATAGGGATTGGCTAGCCACCCTTTTAGACGGGTATCCTTGAATACGAGTGGCCAGATAAAAATTCGAGGGTTTTTCGAAACTAGTTTAGTTATCTATATTTATATGTATTATATATATATATATATATATATATATATACACACACACACACACACATACTTTATTACATGACTATGTATTTATCACACACATCTATTATAACATTTATTTGTAACACTGGTAAATTTAAATGTGTTCTCCAGGGCTGGGCACCTCTCGGTATAATTTTTTTCAGTTACGACGCTATCCTTTGATGGAGCCACTCCTGGGCGCACTCTGCCCAAAAGAGATGCAGCTGAGAGATGATAAAATGAAAGTGTTACAAACTATTTGAGAGCAATTTACATGCTAATTGGATTCAATATTACATATATATTATATATAATGTCATCATCCTTCCCATCCATTGCATTACTAATACTAAATTTCTTAAGTGACTTAATCACTATATCGTTTCTTTTTTTATCCCATGAATTCTTCACCCACATGCACACCTGAGCAAACATAGGTCTTTTCCTTTGTTCAGTTTTAGTTCCAATAACTCTGACTTTGTTTTTAATAACATCATAACACCACAGTGCATAACTAGGAAAATCTTCTACATTATCATACAAAATCCTCTTTGCTTTACATGTTATCATATTCATAGAAATGGATGAACCTTGCTGAAATCTTACCATTTTGTTTCTATCCCTTGGAAGTCCTGGACATGACAATAAACTATATTTGGCAGCAAGGCCTCTGATCAAGAGATTGGAGGTTTTGAGGAGCATGGAACTATCTCTTAATTGTTTTGTTCCCAGTTCACCCCTAATTCAGGGTTGTAGCACCTGTTAAGGTCCCAGCTATAGGTAAATAGGGAACCCCCAAACAAAACCCAATGAAAGTATAAAAATACCAGCAAAACATTTTTATATAAAAAAGGACTTACAATACATATTTATAGCAAAATGACAAATAGAATATTTTTAAAGCAAAATAACCAGCAATACATTTTATCTGTAGCTGAAAGTATACAATTGCAGTCAAATATATTTAGTTGAAGCCATAAAATTACATTCAGATTATTTAGATTTCGGCATTACATAACCCATATTGGTGTTGATATGCTGCTAAACAAAATCAACCAACTATCCCTTGGAGATTGCTGTGTAGTGGATTTTGACACCAAATTTTAGGTTAAAATATATGCTGAAAAATATGATACTTGTAAATGTGTTTTCTCAATGAATTTACAATTGGCAGCTGATCTCAAAAATGACTTACAATCTGTTGTTAACTGGGGCAAGAAATAGCTTGTTAATTTTAATGCCTCTAAAAATGTAACTGCTCTCGTTTAATTGTCTTAGAGAACCTTTGTTTCTTTTCCTTCCTTCAGCATGGCTGATGCTAACCTCCAGGGGAGTTATTCATTGCACCTTTTCAGGCCAATGTTTTCTGCTGGCATGAAGAGGGGATTGATTATATTAAATCATTTTCTAGGTATGCTCCTAGGAAAATTGGTTCAATGTGTCATGCTAGACAATTTTTCTTACCAGAATCTATCTTACGTATTTATAAGTCTACCATTCATCCGTGCATTGAATATTGCTGTCATATCTTGTCTGGTGGTTCTGCTATGCATTTAGATATTCTTGATAAAATTTGAAAAAGAATCTGAAATGTTATCAGTCCTGTTCTGGCATCTCAGGTTAAGTCACATTCCTACTGCCATAATGTAACTTCTGTGTCTTTTCTATAAATATTTTCATGGTAATTGTTATGATGAGTTTTCCTCTTTGGTACCTAGATTTTATGAATTTAAGTGCTAGATTGGCAGTTAGACCTTGTTATTTTACAGTTGAAATGGTGAGATGTAATCATATGTTCTATGTTAATTGTTTTTTCTCTTACACTTCTCCTTTGTGGAACTGTCTTTTGGCCTCTCACTTTCCAGTTAACTTTGATCTTCAAAAATTTAAATGCAATATCAATTGTTATCTTTTGTCTGAATTCTCATTCCTTTATTGTTCTCTCTCCTTAATGTTATTCTTTTACTCATATTCTTTCACACTCAGTAACCCCTCGCATCTTAGTGGCTTTCTTGCCTTGCTTGGGGTGAAAAAAAATGAAACTAAATTATTGAAATGTTAGTGGAATTTGATGGTTTACCCATCAGTACTTGTTACTTTTGGCTTAGGATTTCTTTTAGTAAATTTCAGTAGGCAATCTGAATAAAGGCAATAAACAAAGTTAACTAATATTGATGGGTTACTGTTTGGAAATACCAGGTGCTGTAAGCTTGGATGTGCGGATGGTGTCATGGATAATGGCTCTGATTTGTTAATCAGAGAGCTGAGTTCCAATTTCAGTTGGGTTTGTTATATTCACTTACATGCAAATACCCTTGGGAAAGGTATGAATCCACCTCTTCTCCTCCCTCCCCACCAAAAAATTCTTATTATCTAAAAATATTTTCTGGCTTTAAATAATCTGCAAAGGGTTGATAAGCTGTAGAAAATGAATCAATGTTTAGCTGTTGCTCACCCTGTTTCTACTGACTGTTTATTACTATTACCCAGCCCAGAGATTGAACTCACAATATCACCAAATCCACAAACCTAATGTCATTCTTCCTTATCTAATGCGACATAAAAAAAAATATCATATAATGAAGTATGCAGTGATATGACTAAATTTGAATTTTGCTGGGAAGCTTGTAATTTAGTGAAACATCATAAATTTTTAATGTTACCATACTTTCATTTACTAATCTAAACTAATACTGTCTTATCTGGTATGTAATCGTCAGGCCATCAGACAAACTGTCACCACTGGGGGTTGACTTCAATGTCCACAATATTTACATATGCTCTGTCCCTTATATTGAGCACTTTAAGCCATAAATATAGCATACTTTAAAACTATATGTTATCATATATGAATCCATCTCTTCTCCCCCAGCTATGGGTTAATTAGTAAAATGTGTATGACTAAATCATTAATGTCTCAAAAAAAAAGTTCTTACAATGTTAAAATATTTTCTGGCCTTGAATAAGCTGCAAAGTGTTGATAAGCTGATAAGACAAATCAATCCATCAATCAATCTGAATATCCATTGGAAATCAAGAAGAACATGATCAAAATTGCTCAAGAGTTCAGAGAAAGATAACTGACAGAATATGGTTGTTATGTATAACAATTTTAAGTTTTTTAGTTACACTTTGAATTTTTTATCAATTACCAGCAGAAATAGTTGCATGGATAAAACAAAACTGGACATTAGCCAAAAAAAAAAAAAAAAAAACCCAAAAAACTACTATTTTAGAGACCTAAACATCATCAGAACTCTTTAATGGCATGGTTCTGTTTCTGTTACCTTTTCTTCTCACCTGATAACATCTGGGTAATGATATGAAATCCATTATTGAAAATTTAAGGGGAAAATCTGTCTCTCACTTACCAAATACTGTTTATGGTGTTTGCTTGACAGCCAACATTATTTAGTCAACATGTAACATCTTTACCAAGACTGGTGGTTCCATGTTGTCATAGCCTCTTAGCCAAAACTCTCAATACATCTTTGCTTGCTATTTTAATGTCCCACTCTCTTGTTAGTGTTGTTTCAAAGCATTGCATTCATGAGCAAATGGGTTCTGGTTTGTTAGTCGTCTCTGGCCCTGCCATTGGGGCCAGCCTTGAAAGAGAAGAAAGAGCAGGAGTTAGACTAACTCAATTTGACTTCGGGTTAGCTCCCTAACTTCTATACCTACTGCAGCCTCAGTCAAGAGTGGGGTCACCCCTGAGAAAAGAAAAAAAGGAGGTCAGATAAATATTAGTTGTTTATATAACAAAGTTTTTTTTATATATAAGAAGAGGGATTCCACCTGCTCATGTCTTCATGTTCCCTATGTTTTTTATGTGTATACATCTTTCTATCTCTCTCATATATGGCTTGTAAGCATATATATATATATATATATATATATATATATATATATATATATATAGAGAGAGAGAGACAAAAGAAAAACCTCTCTCTATACATAGTCCTTTTGTAGATATATTCTCTCTGAAATTACACACACACACACGCACATATTTATGGGGTCCAGATCATGTTGTATCACTGGTTCTCATATCACTAAAGTTAAGAAACATGAAACCTGGTCAGTACCTAGATGGGTAACCGCTTGGGAATACCAGGTGCTTGTAAGCTTGGATGTGCAAGTGGTGTAATGGATAATGGTTTGGAATTTGAAATTAGAGAGCAGTGTTTTAATTTCAGTCAGGTTTGTTAGATTAACTTATCCATAAATACCCTTGAGAAAGGTATGAATTCAACACATCTCCCCACCAGTTATAGGTTACTTAGCAGGGCGTGTATCAGTAAATTATAATTATCTCCAAAAAAATTCTTAACTCTAAAAATATATTCTGGCTTTAAATAACCTACAAAAGTTTGATAAGCTGTACAAAACAAATCTGTCACTCAATCAATCAAGAACAATTTTAGGGAAAATTTTTTTTTTTTACAGTAAGGTCCACCCTTTATAATGCCCAGGGACCACTCAAGGTAGAGTTACATTAGGAGCTCATTAATATGTATAGGAGTGGAAGATAATGCTTAACCCTAGCCTTGAACAGGTTAAGATTGTAGTGATCATGGTAACATCGTGTTGCGTGTTGGTACTACAGGGCAGTGATTCACGGGAAGAAGCTGCTTGAGTGAAACTTATTTCTCCTCGATGGAATATGGAGGGAAGGGAATGTGGGTGGTTTGCTACTATGTAAGTGACATGGCGTGTTCTTGACATGAAGGTTTGCCTTGGCAGGACCTGGAAATGTATTTAGTATGAGCTCTTTCCATAGAAGTAGTGGTAGGGCAGTGAGAGGCTTGCTATATCCTGCCTGTAAAAGAGACGTTGAAGGGTTGGAGAATAATTTGTCACCCATAAAGGCTTGGAAACACTTTTGAATTCTATCAAGGCTGGAGAGTGAGGTCTGGGCAGCTCCCACCCAAATATGACAACAGTACTCCATTTTTAACCTGATCTGGCTCTTGTAAAGGTAAAAGATAGCATGAGGAGTCAGGTACTTACTGGAGCGGTATAGAGAGCTGACCATTTTACCTGCATCTTTAGCTTTGGATCATATGTGCAAGTTCCACTTTAGGCACATCTCTCAAGGCATGGCGCTTCCCCAAGAGGACCTCCATTCATCCTGATTGTTGGTAGTTCGTGGTCAGATTGCCAATGATGGAATATAACTAGCTTGGTCTTTGAGGAATTGAATGTAACCATCCAGTTTTTACCCCATTGGGTAGTTTGTGCAAGATTGGAAGAGAGATCAGTTACCAATCTCTGGCTATCAAGAGTTTTAGAGGTTTGCCCATATATAGTCATATCATCAGCATAGATGTTTACAAATGATCTGAGTATATTCTTAGGCAGATCATTTATATAGATAAAAAAGAGGGTTGGTCCAGGCAGTGTGACCCCTTGTGGATGCCTGCGTTGACTGTTAGGGCTCAGGAGGACTAGCCATTAATAACTACCTTTAGAGACCTACCTGTTAGGAAGGATTTTATCATTAAGAAGACCCTTCCAGTAATTCTATAACTGGAGAGCTTGTGTAATAAACCTTTTTATGCCACATCTTGTTGAAGGTCTTGTCGAGATATCTAGTGCTATGGTCCTTGAGGTGTGTTTGTCATCAAGAACCTCACTGGTTCCGTGAGTGATGCTAGTTAGGACATTGGCAGTGTATCGGTCTGACCAAAACCCATAATGCTCGTTGCTGAAGAGGTTGTTCTTTTCTAGGTACTTGATGGCCTTCATATTGACTATGGCCTCAAAAAGCTTACTGATGATACTGATGGGTCTGGACTTGCAGGGGGAAGATTGCATGCTCATGTTCTTGAAAACCGGGCATATGCTTGATGCCTTCCACATACTTGGAAAGGATTTCTTCTTCAAGCAGCAGTTGAATAACTTTGCTAGAATTGGGGATAATTCTGGGTTGATATTCTTAAGGACAACCACTGGAATTTTGTCTGGACAGTGGCTTTCTTAGGGTCAAGGCCTTTGATAAGTCTAGAGACTTCTTGTGCCGTGATGATAATATTACTGAGATTGTGCTCAGTAAGATGGAGGAACTTGAGTAGGGGGTCGTCTTTATCATGTAACATTGAGTTAGAAGCAAAGTTAGAGGTGAAGATGTTTGCCTTTTCTCTCTACAAAGGTACCACCTTGGGGTCATTTATAATTGTGGACACAGCTGCTTTACCCCTGTTTATGATTTGGTTGGTGATCTTCAAGAATTCACAGGATCCAATTTGTTTCCTTTCAACCTTGGTCTGGACTGCTTGTGCATAGCTGCCCTTAACATTTTCTAGGACTTTTTTGCAGTGATTCAGGCAGTTCTGAATGCAGTGAGGGACGAACTATATCGCTTCTTGCGATAGATATTGAAAAGTCTCAATGTTTTTGTGTGACATGTTTTATCCTTTAGAACTTTGTTGGACTAAACTTATGTTTATGTTCATGCAATAACACATGCACATAAAGGAGAGAGGGATACTGAGAATTTGAAATTTAAATTTATAATTTTTTTATTTATATGTTTTGGATATATAGTCTAACCAGTTTCAAATAGATTCTTTTTCTTTATATTTTCATCACTTTTGTTATTAAATATCCCACATTGAGACAATAGAAAGAATGGTGAAACATTTGTAAGAATCTGAGCACAAATTCACCATGGATGATCTAGCAATTAAAGCACTTTCTATACATTTTCATATGAGTAAATTGTTTTCTTTTTTAATTAGAGTAGTTTTTTTTTAATCAAAATCATGGCCAATCTCATTCCTGTGGACAACTAATGAATTTAATGTGTTTTGTAAAAATCCCTTTTGTGTTCATGTAATCCTTTATTTAAATTCTTTCAGGTTTCTCTGATGTATTGCTTTTGGCAATTATTACAGATGATAAATAAATTCCTCCTTCAAGTTTTAGCTAATTATTTTCTCTTGTATTAATTCGTTTATTGTTTTAGATGTAGTTGTGACAAATTTTATATTGAGTATACTATATACCCATAAAAATGACATGGATTCTTTGCTTATGGATTAGCACTTCTACCTCAAATCAGAGTATCTATGCATTCTCCTTAGGATCATGAGTCTCTATTTGGCACTTCTGCCTAAGATCAGTGTAGTATCTGTGCACTCTGTGGAAAATATATATTTATATATAAAAACATCCAAATGCAGACCTATCTCACACCTGTTGGAGTAACCCCTCTTTGATTGACCATTTGCAGCCATACCCATCACACTTGGCCAAATGTGGGTGAGGGTTGGTGAGACTATTTAACCCATAGTTAGGAGTAGATGGCCGCTGACTCTGTGGTGTTCATCCACCCCTTTAACAGCGCTTGTATTTTTTGCTGCTGGGGGTTCCTCTTATCCTCCTCATCAGGCCAGGGTCTGATGGGGGAGCTGGTTTAGTTATTAATATACTGCTTTTGGTATATGTGAATACAAAAGACATATAATAAATATAATTCTTTATATTATGGAAGATATGACATACAAATCTATATATCTGACCAATAGTGGGTAAGTGTAAAATCTCCTAAATGACATGTTTTGATCTAAGAAAAAAAAACTTCTTCAGGCTAATAATGGTCATATTGTTAGTGTCAGTTTTTATGTGTCTGTGTGTGTAAATATATAGAAAAATAGGAAAGAACACGTTAGGTAAATAATCCGAAATTCTTTAGTATTTTTGTTTTTATTTTTTTAAAAATGTGCTCAATACAAAAGTAGAGCCTAAGTTTTTGCTCTTGTTTTTGAAACATGGGAACTCTTATGTAGCGAAGGAATAATATTTTTTAAAAATAATTATAATATATATATATATATATATATATGTTATAGTAATTCACCCATGCACACATGGACTCTCGCAGCTATAAATAGGAGCAGGTACTGCCTTTTGGAGAGGGAAGTTTCCAGCAGTTATCTATGACAGTTGGACCAAACATTCTTACTGTAACACTCATTTGTATATGTTTGTATTACTGTTTCTGTTAATATATTTGTTTAACTCAATTCCTTTTTTGTGTCTTTATTTCTGGCCCTAACAAGACCACAACAATATATATAATGAGGCAGGAGATTAAACAAATACAAGTTACAATTTTACATTAAAAACATTAAAGATACAATCCAGTGTATCTAAATATTTAATCAAACTGATTTTATTCAGTCTTGTATCATTTTTTTTTTTATTGTACCAACACAAGAGTAGTCCATGGTCTTGACTTCTTTCTTTTGCAATCAGGGTGATATAATCTCTGAAATCAGTGTCGGTTATTATTGTTGGCTTGTAACATCAATTTTGTCTATCCAGTTTGAATTCTAGATCTTCTTCTTTGCCGTGAACTACTTGATGTATTGCATGATCCAACATTATAGTGAAAAGATGTTATTTATTTTATGTTTTTCTCAAAACTGCACATTCATTTATATATAAAATATTGTAGATGTCATTTTTGAATATAGTATAGTATCTTTTTTATAATTTTGCTTGTTCCTTAGTTACCCTGCCAATACCTAATAAATAATGGACTATTCTATTATGATCATGTTGTAGAGTAGCTAGCACACCTTCAGCACTCTACCAGATAGACTGGCTCATAGCCTTAAATAGTCTACCATTAAAGACTTCAACAGTTGATTAATAAGTTGATACTAAGCTGATTAATATTTGAACTGATCTTCGTTTGGCTATACAGCATTTGACCCTCCTTTATTCCTTGTAAGTTGTCTTGTTAATTGTTTTGTAACTTACTGTTCTGTGTTATTTTTTTGTATGTATCTGTTAGCACCAGATACTGGTGCTGAATAAATATATTAAGCACTCATTCTTCCCTGTGTATTATTCACCTTGACAATACAACAGATCACAAGGAAAGAGGGGATATTTTTATATAGGTGTAAATCATATAATGTGTATTTCTTTTATTCAATCATATATATTAATATTTATAAATTGATAAACAGTAAAAAAAAATAATGAAAAATAGTCTTGATGATAAAGCTAGAACTATTAAACTTTTGTGACTCGACGAACACTCCTTTGACACTTTTGTGATGTCAATGAATACTCGTGCTTTTGTAATGCTTGTTGTAGTAGAGACTTTGTAATTGCAGATACAACTATAGTACGTTGAACAATGCTGGTGTCAGACGTCTTTGAATAATCTTGCACTAATAGTACTTGCTCAATAATACTCGCTCAAACAGTAATCCATATAGTGATCTGAATAGAAAAATAGTATAGTGAATATAGTAGAGAATAGCGCTCCATATGGTAACCAACTATAGAGTAGAAATGCAGATCTGAATAGTAATAGAGGATAGAATAGAAATAACGATCAATCTAGATGTTATGCGACTTCCTATATATGCATTTCCTCTATGGTCTATTTAATTCAATAATGGGATTGCCTGTGTTTGTCCACTGGCGATCTATGTTCAAACTCAAGTGTCGGCAGCGACACTTTATTCCTATATAACATGAACAAAAACTGAAACACCCATTGCTTCATCAAAAGTAATGTCTTATATATAATGTCTTATATAATGTCTTATATATAATGTCAGTTGTGTAGACTCCCCTGAGGAGTATAGGGTAACATCCTCACCACCCTAGGCATTTTTGTAGTAAAGTAGGTTGCTACAAAGGTAGAGTACTAGTCCCACACTAACTGGGTTTTAAATTCAGAGTTCTTCTTCCCCTCAGCTGGTTATCAAAGCTAGAGAACCCAGTCTGCCCTGCTATTTAACTCCTAACCGAGAAGAAGAGGTAGATTCATATCTTTCCAAGTGTATTTATGTAATGGCTTTGGATGGAATTTGAACCTGGCACACTAGCCTTATTTTCCATTCTGATAATAACTATAATATGTGTGCATCCATCACCAAAAGTAGTAAAAATAATAAACATTTTATCATAAATGACTGTCATTTTGATGAACATTTTAAGGTGCATACTCCAAAAAAATGTCCAGAATCCACCAACTTTTCAACCCTTAAAACTTCTAAAGATAATTACATATCCAAACTACTAATGTCCCACCCCTGGAGGAATGAACATATTGACAGGAGAGTTCTGTAAGATTTATACTAAATTATTTAGTTAATTTTTCTTACTAACTAATCGATTAACAGAAAATTTCAAGATGAGCATGTGCTCCATCATGTTACTCATGTTTCTGTTGCAGTCCATTCACATTGGTTGCATTTTATTTATTTTGTCACATTGATTACCAGTACAACTGTCTTCCTCAAGACAAGCGACTGCTGTAGAAAGAGTTTTATTTTTTATACTTGTTTGCAATTTTTAAACATTACTAAACACTATTTTTCCTTTTTCTTTTCTTAAATTGAGCTCTTCTTAAGTGTTGCAATAATAATAATAATAATAATAGCTATAATTTCATTTAAATCAGTTTTTATGATGCTTATTTTTTTATTTTTCATTCACAATACACACTTGGCTATAACCTAAATAATTCTTTTTCTCCATCAGAGCTTAGTGTTGCTGCAGGCAAGCGAAATAAGATAAAAGAAACATTAACCCTTGCTGATTACCTTAGAGTGATGTCTCCAAATATGTGTGGGAGAAAGAGATAGGTTGCATTTTGTTGCAAATGGATGGGTGCCTCCCCGTTCCTGCCATTGCAACCTAAACACTATCACTGTTCAGATGTGAAGAAGTCCTACATGCAGCATATCACCGGGGTCTGTTGGCAAGCGAAAACATTTTCTACAACATTATATCTGTGTACAAATTCTGAAGGAGTCACTGTAGCATGAAAAGCCAGATGAAAAAAAAAAAACCAAAAAAAAAACCAAAAAACCCAAGAATCATTGCAAAAGAAATAAAACTCTGTTGAAAAATGAAAAGAAAAAAAAAAGGGAGACTGCAGGATTCCTCAAAGGAGATTATTGATTGAATTTGTTGGGATTCTTTTTGCTAATGCCTATTTTATTTATTATGTCCCCCCTCCCTCCCTTTTTCTCTCAGTCTCTCAAATTCTCTAACTCTTGTCCCCAAACTATTCTTTAGTGATTCCTTGCAAAGATTACGGCTCAACCATTATTCTTATTCTGTCTTGATCTTCAGCTCAATAAGTGGATCTTATTGTCATTCCTTTTGTCTTGCATATTCTGTTCATTCATCTGTGACTGTCTACTCCTTTTTATGTGTTTACTCTTCTGTCTGTGTGTCTCTGCCTATTCAGCGTATGACTCACAGCAAATCATTCTGTTTATCTTTTTTTCGGCTTTAACCTTCAAGGAATGTTTGCATTTCAGAATGCTTCCCATTCAAGTTTTTAATCCCCACCCCCAACATAAATAAATTTTGACTGAAATGATTTTAGCAGATTTTAAACTCCATGTTGGCAATGCAATGTCAAGCATACTTTTTGTATGTGGCAATAATTGTGAGTTCAAACTACATTTGATATAATTCTGCTTGTATTTTAACGATGAAAGATTGTTAATTATTAATTTTTACCTTAGTATCTTTTGTTTTTTTTGTTTTTTTTTCTGCAACTCTCATTTCATCAATTTCTGATAACACTGGTTTGCAAAGAAATTTAGGCAGTCATAAAAATAGGTGTTCTAACCTAATTTTTGAGTGCTGATTTCAGATATTAAATCTATTTTCACTCATCACTTCTAGTTTTTGAGATATATATGTATACATATGCATAAAATTTATACATGTACATACATTCAAGGCTACGAGATGTGTCCTATTTAGGGTATTGTGTTGTTTTTATTTTACTTTTAAATTCTGACATAATGGCGGCCTATACTTGGCATAGTGGGCTAATTTTCATTGTAGCAAAATGAAATCTTCAAATTCAAATGCCCATTACACATGGACATAACCATATATATAATCAATGTTTATGTCGTTTTCCATATTTTTGTGAGCTGATACATATACTATTTCTCTATATATTTACTATATAAACCTTGGTTATGATGACTTGTGACTTTGTGCTTGTACAGCTATCAATGAGCCTGTCTATCCAATTTCACTCACAAGGCTTGGGTCAAATCGACTTTAGTGAGATCCGAACCCTGGTCAGAAAGTAAATGTTCTAACCATTCGGCCACATAGTATAAGATATAATAGCATTCATATTTCTTAGATGAAGCATCAGTCATTAATTTTTATCTTATTTTCTTCTTTGATAGTCAGCAGTGCAGATAATAAATAATGAACTTTCATTATTTACATTATTCGGACTGTTATCCTCATAGCTATATTCACAACACTCTGGCCTACTTCAGGTGATTGGAATTTCAAACCGAACCCTTTATTTCATCTACTGGGGAAGATTGTTCTAGTTTCACATGCCATGCCTCTTCCGGATGTCTCAGTTATTTCCCTTTAACTCAACTCTCTAAGTTTTTGGTTCACTGTAGCCTGGTATTGAACTCAAACTCTTTGGGTCTAGTCACTGGATCTAACCAATGCCTTTATCCACTAGGCCATGTGTCCTTGAGGACATATGTGTATGAATTTTTAGAAATGAATACAATAAAAATGAATACAATATGAGAACCAGTAATATGGAGTGCAAAAAGCAATTAATAACAACAAAAATATAAGCTCTGGTAAAAAATGCAATAATAATAACAGAAAAATTGCAATATGAGCACTGGTAAAAAAGGGAGCTGAGACATTAGGTTTATAAGTCACAAAGATTCATACACAAATGTCCTCAAGGACACATGGATAAAGGTGTTGGTTAGATCCAGTGACTAGACCAAAAGAGTTGTCAGTTCAATACTAGGCTACAGCTACTTAGAGATTTGACTTAAAGGGAAATAACTGAGACATCCAGAAGAGGAACTAGAACAATCTATCCCTGTGAATGCAATAAAGGGTGTGGTTTGAAATTCCAATCACCTGAAGAAGGCCGGAGTGTACATTGGCCGGAACGTTGTGAATATGGCAATGAAGATGAGGATAACAGTCTAAATAATGTAAATGTGTGTGTGTGTTTACATATGGGTTATCCAAAATATTATTCAGTTTTGTAAGTTAAAAAATAAGACAGTTTTTTTTGTTGTTTTTTTTTTCTAACATAAGCTTTGTTGAACAATATATTTACCTTTTCATTCAACTATTAGGCAACTTCCATTTTCCATCCTCCCAAAACTTAGCTTTCTTAGCAAAGCACTAATCTAGATGCTTTTTGCAGTTTTCCAAGCAATTTAAATATTTTTCATTCACCATTGATGCCCATCATTAAATCTGGTATAAATTACAAAAATAAAAAAATAAAAAACCTGGTACTAAAAAAATAAAAAATAAAATTCAGGTATTACTTATAAAAATAAAAATCTTGTATTAATTATAAAATCGTAATAAAATTTTGGTATTATAAAAATAAAAATCTATTATGAATTATAGAAATCAAAATAAAAATCTGCTATCAATTATAAAAATAAAAATAAACATCTGGTATTATAAAAATACGAATAAACATCTGGTATTATAAAATTCAAAAACTGTTATTAATTTTAGAAATCAAAATAAACATCAGGTATTAATTATAAAAATAAACATCTGGTATTAATTATAAAAATAAAAATCTATTATTAATTATAGAAATCAAAATCAAAATTTGGTATTAATTATAAAAATAAGAATAAACATCTGGTATTAATTATAAAAATAAGAATAAACATCTGGTATTAATTATATATTTCTAACTTTAACCTGTTAATGTCCAAATAATCTGATAGTGGGCATTAATGCTTAAAGATAAAAATGTTAAACAATTATCAGTCATGCAAACAAAAATAAATTAATATATAAGTTCATTAAGAGATTATAGTAGATGATTTGAAAGTGTTTTTTATTTATTTTAAAGGAGTTGGATGAAATGTTACATATCAAAGTGTTTTGTGAAGTGGTAGTAAAAAAAAGTGTCTCTCACAGGTGTTAACTGCTATCCCTGGGCTCTTGTAAACATAAAATGAAAATAGTTTTATTACTGTCCATACATTAAGACCTTGTGTTGTTTTTGCCATTAGTGGCAAGAATGAATTAGTAAAAAAACAAAAAGAAAAAAAAAGAGCTTAACAAATAGATTAAATGCCTGAAATGAAGCCAGCAGAGAAGCCATTACAGAAGCAGCATTTTTGAAAAGTAAGGGATATTCTCAGTAAAGATATATTTAAAGGAAGATCAAGTGTCTGAGAGGCCAAGGAGACCTAGCGAGGTGACTTCTCAGCCCACCATTCCTGGTCTATGTCCAATAGCAAAGATGTTCGCTTCCTTTTCACTGCCATCAGAGTGGTGGTCTTAGAGATACAAACACAGGCAACAGCTGAATTTTGTCTCAAGTCCGTTCTCTTTTTTCTCACAACATCCATGTCTCCAGTGCCTTAAAACAGCAAATATTAGTTTAACCAATTTCCAAACCTTTCTTCAGCAAATGCTTTATTTCTTAACCCCATCTCCCACATTTTAACTGCCGATCCCCACCAGAATCAGATTTAGTTTCTCCCACTAGGGTAATTAAAGCCAGTTTAAAACAAATAGTCCACAGAGCCCTTGGAGTTGTGTATTTGATTCTGGAGTGATTGGGGAGGGTGGAAACAGGATGGGTAGATTAAAAGTGGCAGCAATAGATTTGAGAAGGGTGAAGTTGATGATAGCAGAACTGTGGCCTTAAACTAAACTTTAACAATGTTTGATGTATTGGTCAAGCAAACAGTGTCAAATGGAATACAGAGGACCCTCTAAGTGTACAAACAAATATCTTTCCAAAATTTTGACCACTGGTGTCAAAATAAGATTTTTAGGTGTCTCTTACCTCCCCAGTTCGTAACCCTATAAACAATTTATCTACGTATTTAATTCAGGGTGGCAAGATTAAAAGATGTGAAGTGTTCTGAAACTCTAAAATAGAAGACACACTTTAATTTTCTTTGTAGAAAGTATCTGGTTTACGTAAAGTCCTTCATTAAATAACATGAAAATTAAAATAAAATTTTTAGAATGAAATATAATTATTCAATTATTAACTGAATTTTTAAGTCTTTTATTGGATGATGTAATTTTTTTTAAGCATTTCACCACAAGCAAAGCAGGAAGTCACTAGCATGCAAGGGGTTACAGAGAGTTGAAGCGAGAGCAAATAGAAGTGATAGAGGAAAGGATGAAGAGAAGGATAGGGGATAGATCAAGGCATCTGGAGATATTGATTGACATTACATTTGAATAGTTAGAGATTATAGTTATCAGGGAAAAAGGGAGGGAGTTCCACAGGTGAGAAATGTGAGACATGAAGCTATTAGAAGAGACAGCTACATTTAACAGTTTTGACAGTGAAAAGGTGAGAGCGAGATGCCAGCCAAGTTGAACGCTTAAATTCATGGAGTCTGGGAACCAGCGAAAGCAACTCACGGGAGCAGTTTCCATGAAAATATTTGTAAAAAAGACAGAGGGAGGTGACAGCACATCTGTGAGAGAGCGACTGCAGACGAGATGCCAGATCAAGGCCAATTAAATTGTTACTTCTATGAAAATGTGATGTGTCCCTTCAGGATGTTGGTGATCATGGCTCTCCACAATTTCTTGTTCTTTGTAGCACTTAATAAACTTTGTCTTTTTGTTATCTCTCCTAAACCCTGTTCTGCCATTCATTTACTTAAGCTCACAAGGTAGGTTATGCGTTGCTTTCTTCTGTGCATCTTGCCTTCAACCGGTCATGTGAGTGTCAAATTTTCTAAGCTCCCTTTCCTCATTATGTGCCCTAGAAATTTCAACTCTCTCTTCCTGATGTTAATTGTCCTTTTTGTTTCCATTTTCTCTAAAACTTTGCCGTTGTTCACATGTTCGGCCTATGGTATTGTAAACATTCTTCTGTAGAACCATGTTTCTGTTGCTTCAAGTCTCTTCTTCAGCTGTGAGGAT
>CAHIKZ030000224.1:705000-732500 GCA_903632075.3 Acanthosepion pharaonis
AAGGAGAAAGCCAGTAGATGGAGGTCACATCAGCAAGATCATTGACTATCAATTTTCTTCACAAATTATAACAAAATCAATCATCATTTTCCTATAAAAAATGTGTGACACACAACAAAGTGTGGGTAATTTGGCTAATATATATATATATATATATATATATATTTTGATAAACGTGCAATCAATTTACAAAAAACAGATGAAAGCTTGTAGTAAAAATAAGAACTAATGCGGCAGAAATTTATGGAAACAAGGATCTTTTCATTCATAACGGATTCGGAAGTTTTTGTATATTATTTGAATTGTTTGCGATGATGGATTTTCGCCAATTAAATCATTAACCTTTGCATTTGTTTTTTGTGAATAATTCATGAATTTATATATATATATATATATACTTTTGGAAATTTAAACTATATACATTCTTTGGACTGAAAATTTACTAGTAAAAATTCGTTCATCACCATATTCATTGCCTGTAAAATATTTCAACAATGCTTTTAGCTCATTGTCATTGCAATAGCATTTTGGCCTCCTTATTTTGATTGGAATGTTGAAAAAACTGAACAACATCTATTCATCATCCACTGGGGTAGTAGTAAATTGTAATCTAGTTCCATGAAACAAGGATCTTTTCATTCTAGATGTCGGAGGTTTTGTATATGATTTACTGTTAACTCAATTTCTTCCAATTAAATCATTAAACACATTTGTTTTTGTGTTTGAATATATATATATATATATATATATATATATATATATATGAGATTTAAATATACATTTTTATTTGTTGCCCTCATATTCATTGCCATATTCACAATGTTTTTAGTCAGATGCTATGGCCTCTTCAGGTGATTGGAATGTTGAACTGAACAAATTTTATAGAAAGAAAAGAAAGACAGATGTCTCAGAATGAATTCAGCTAGATAAAAAAAAAAAAAGATAAAAAATTTGCATTTCTTATAACATTTACCTTTGTTCATTATCGGTATGCATTTTCCACTTTGTCATAAAAAAAAAAAAAAAACAATTTCCCCAGCATATATATATATATTTATATATATATATATATATATATATATATATATATATATATGCACTCACAGTCTGTTTCATGCTTGACTTTTTGATCTAAGTGTCCACTGACACACACACACACATATATATATATATATATATATATATATATATATATAGAAATGCATAAAGTTTGACAATTTATTTTAAGACATTTTTTATGTTTATATGTTCTTTTTATAGATACAAATATTTAAGTAAATGCTCTGTTTATAATAAACAGTATTAACAACATTTAATGGCCTGAATGTCTGAGTAATTTTCATAGAAAATATGAGTCTTCTGACAGGAATCGAACCTGTATCCTATACGGAATCGTCATTTAGCCAGACGTGCTTTTTACCGATTGGGCCACAGAGGAGCGTTTCAGTTAGCAATGTTGATTTTACTGTTTTTAAACTACAATTCTCCATGATTTTCTCTCATACATTCATATCTGCTTGATGTGTATCCAAATGTAAACAAATGATGTCACACATTATGAAATGGACAAAGTCCGACAATTATTTTAAGACATTATAAAAAGAACGTATAAAGATAAAAAATTTTTATATATATATATATATATATATATAGCAACCATCTATTATGTGTAATAATGATATCATCCTGGTTAGTTTCCCCCAAGAGTTTTGTATCTATTAGAGTAGTGATGCTATGTGAGACAAGATTGTAACCACTATCTCAGAATAACGTATCTCAAATTTAGCTTAGTCTAGTATAGAGCCATAAAAGTTAGAATACCTAATGAGAATCATACGCATTATATGAGGAAAAGATTTGTGAGTCTAACAGATGTATTTAACCTGCTTATTTTTCTGGCAAATGTTAATACTGGATTCATTGATAGTTTTTTGTCTTTCAGTGTAAATACACTCTTGCCAATGCAGGACTGGTCATTGTTGATCATCATTGTACTGCATGTTAAATCAGTCAAGAATGACTAAAAATCTATTTGTAGTAACTGATTAGCATGCAGGACGTTGTTGATAATGGCTCTCCATAATTTCCTATCCTTTTTAGTTCTTAATAAATGTTGTGTTTTGTTATCTCTCCTAAACCTTGCTCTGCCATCCATTTGTTCAAGTTTGCTAAGTATATTAGGCATTGTTTTCCTCTGTCTCTCTTGCTTTCAATTTGTCCTATGTGTATCAAATTTGCCAAGCCCTCTTTCCTCCTTATGTGCCCTAAAAATTTCAACTCTCTCTTCCTGATTTTAAATGTAAGTGTCCTTTTTGTCTCCATTTTCTCTAAAACTTGCTAGGTAGGTTATGCGTTGTTTTCCTCTATCCATCTTTGCCTTCAACCTGTCCTGTGAGTATCAAATTTTCCATGCTCTCTTTCCTCATTATGTACCATAGAAATTTTAACTGTCTCTTCCTGATGTTAAGTATAAGTGTCCTTTTTGTCAACATTTTCTCTAAAACTTGCTAGGTAGGTTATGCATTGTTTTCCTCTATCCCTTCAATCTGTCCTGTGAGTATCAAATTTTCCAAGCCCTCTTTCCTCATTATATAACCCAGAAATTTCAACACTCCCTTCCTTATATTAAGTATAAGTGTCCTTTTTGTTTCCATTTTCTCTAGAACTTTTTTGTTGCTCACATGTTCGGTCTATAGTATTCTTAGCATCCTTCAGCAGAACCATATTTTTGTTGCTTCAAGTCTCTTCTTCATCTGTGAGATGCAACATACATAAGAATTATCTTGAAAACTCTTAAATCTTAGCAAGTTATTGCTTTGCTCTTTATATCACAATATTTATTTTTATTTTTCAGTTCTAAGCATTCTCTGGAAAAACAAGAACTTTTTAATATATCAAAACATTCAATAGATAAGGTAAGATTGTTTTTTTTATTAAGTAAAAAAGAAATTTGCCTCTAAAATCAATTTTCTTTAAATGATTCCCAGTGTTGTACTGGCCATTTCCTCACCTGCACTACTTATTTATTTGATATCACGGTTTCAAGTAATTTTGAGGCTATCATCAAGTGAACATGCAAACTTTCAACTTATTATATATATATATATATATATATATATATATATATATATATATATATATATATGTCATTCACATACAGACCTGTTTTGCTGTATCACAACTCATCAGTGCGACTAGACATCCAAAGGCTTCAAGCCAGGATCGAAACCTGACTGATTTGGTATCAGTCGGAGTTTCTACCCCCAAGCCATCAACTCTTCAGCAGAGAGAAAGACGAATTCAAGTGTATTGTTTTTACAAATGTAAGCAAACATCGACAGCCAGTGCTCTATTCATTAATAAGAGTGGAGGGTTAGCAATGACAGCTGCTGTTTATAGAATTCACCCATCTCTCAAATATATATATATATTAATCATTTCACCCCCAAGAAAGATAATAATGCCACTAAGATTTGAGGGGTTACTGAGAAGAAAGGGCAATAAAAGAACAGGATTCAGGTAGACAGAAGATGGTGATTTCGTGTTTGATGTTGCATTTAAATTTTTGAAGATTGTATTTGGCAGGGAAGCAAGAAACCAAAAAGTGTTCCACAGGCAAGAAGTATGAGAAAAGAAGCTATTACAATAGAACTTGCAGTTACATCTAGCTTGTTCAACTGTAAAATGGTGAGACTGAGTTTCCAATCCACTTAAATCCATGCAGTCAACGAGGAAAACTCATCAGAACAATTGCTATGACAATATTTAAAGAAAAGACAGAGGAAAGCCATGTCGCAGCTGTAGGAAAGTGACTGAAGTCTATCATTCATTTGCGCACTGGATATTGCTGGCATATCTGGCTATATACTGTGTTGAAATGTGTCACGAAAAAAAAATGATTTTGTCTCTTTCTCTCCTGCTGTCGTAGCGACGGACACAGTCTCCACTTCTGAGACTGAAAAAAACTGCCCTCCCTCTCATTCCAGCCTTTCACATAGAGCTTGGTAACTCACCTATGCAAAACACCAACAAGCCATCTACCAATCACAGTTCCCGCGCCTGCCCACCTCCACTCGCTTTGGGGGTGTCAAGTTGACCGACCAACTCATTACATATATTTTGAGATTCTTGACAAAAGAAGTGTAATCTAACTGGCTCTGACAGACAATTAAACTTTCAGCTTTATATATTAGAATATGTATGATCATAATTGCATGAATTGTTCAATGTAGTTTTCTCAGGTTTTCTGTTTCTGTCACTGCATTTTTTTTTATTTCACTCTAATCAAGGTGATAAAGCCACCAAGATGCAAGGGGGTTACTGAGTGTGAAAGAAACAGAAAACTTTATTGATTAGAAAGGACAATAAATGAACTTGATTCAAAAAGACAGATGATGATAACTGACCTTGCATTTAAACTTTTGAAGGTCATAGTTGACAAGAAACAGGAAGAGAGTTCGACAGATGGAAAGTGGAAGAGAAGATGCATTGGTCTTCCTCAGGTGTATGAAATATTTAGTGTTGTTTTTACCTTTGATTATTTCAAGAATATAATGTACAAGATTTCTTTTTTCTTGTTATTTTTAATTATTTTACCCAAAGAAAGGCAAGAAAGTCTCTAAGATGCAAGGTGTTACTGAATGTGAGAGAATATAAGAAAAAGAAAATATTATTGAGAGAGAACAATAAAAGAAAGGAACTAAGAAATTCTTTGGTGTGGGTCCAAATTAAAATTCATGACCTTTGCACTTGTGTTGGAGGAACCATGTCCTTATTGACCATGTCTTCAAAGTTTTTAACCATACTCACCATGCTTGGCCAATTGTGGGCTGGTGAGGTGACTCAACGGCCATCCACCCCACCTATGGATTAAATAACCTATAGCTGGGATGGATGATCAATGACCTTGAGGAGTTCATCTGCCTTTTAACAGCTCCTGTTCTTTGTGCTTCTGGGGTTCCACAACCTCTTCACCAGACTAGGGTCTTCTGGGGGATCTGGTTTAGTTGCTGACAACTCATTTTTTTTAAAATTCGCAGTTGTCCTTTTCCTAGATTGGTTGTCACCCAAAACTATAGTTCCTAGTCTGTCTTGCTATTCACCCATACCTGGGCAGAAGAAAAGATGGATTCAACCTTTCGCAAGAAAAAAATGCTTTAGAAAAAGTATATACAATCATATATAAAAGTGTTGAACATAGTAAATACAAAGTGTATTTTATATCTAAGTAGAAATAAGGAATTTTTTGTCTACGCATAAAATTTATATGCAAATTAGACATGAGTGCTAAGCAAAAGTTTTGGAGACATTCTGAAATTATAAAACAAAAAAATAAAATTTGTGGTTTCAAACCCAAAACTATAGGGTTACAGAGAGTGAGAACTAGTCGATATAGAGAAGGATGGAGATCAGGATCAAGATATCAGAAGATGTCAATTGACATTACATTTGAATAATATAGCAATGAGGGAAGCAAGTAGGAGGAAAGGAGTCCCACTGGCAGGAAGTGCAAGAAAGAAGCTGTTGGAGTAGAAGAGGTGGTTACATTTAACTGTTTTGAAAGGGCGGGACTGAGATGCCAACCTAGTAGCATGCTTAAATTTGTGCAGTTGAGGTACCAGTGAAAATAGATCATCAGAGCAGTTGCCATGGAAATATTTGTAGGAAAGATGGAGGGAAGCCACATCAAGTCTGTGAGAAAGTCACTCTAGACGAAATGCCAGATCAGGACCTATCACATTGCATATCCATCTCTGGATTTTGTCTAGGACCTCAAGATGAACAGTGGGTAGGTGGGGTTGCAAGTGTCTTTCAATTCACCAGAGCACTGCACACACATGGCGCCTGTGAGTGTATATTTAATGAAATGTAATTATTGCAGAGGAAATTACATTTTCTTTTTAATTATGTTTTTTCTTTTAATTACAGACAATTAGGACAGTAACATTTGATCTCCCTGGTTGTGTGAAAAAAATGTCAATTGATCAGTTTCTTCAAAATCTTCTCTGGGAAAAAGCAATCTGTCATCCAGATGGGACACCAATGGAAATCTTTAGGTTAAAGTAAAACCGGAACAGACAAGATCAGTTTCTTCAAAATCTTCTCTGGGAAAAAGCAAATTCATCCAGATGGGATACCAATGAAAAACAAAAATAAAAGTTTCTTCAAAATCTTTCTGGGGAAAAAGCAATCTGTCATCCAGATGGGACACCAATGGAAATCTTTTTACAGACAGAAGATCAGTTTCTTAAAATCTTCTCTGGGAAAAAGCAATCTGTCATCCAGATGGGACACCAATGGAAATCTTTAGGTTAAAGGTAAAGAAAAAATCTTCTCTGGGAAAAAGCAAGTCATCAGATGGGACACCAATGGAAATCTTTAGGTTAAAGGAAGGATACAGACAAGATCAGTTTCTTCAAAATCTTCTCTGGGGAAAAAAGCAATCTGTCATCCAGATGGGACCAATAAATCTTTAGGTTAAAGGTAGTACAGACAAGATCAGTTTCTTCAAAATCTTCTCTGGGAAAAAGCAATCTGTCATGATGGGATACCAATGAAAATCTTTAGGTTAAAAGGTAAGTACAGACAAGATCAGTTTCTTCAAAATCTTCTCTGGGAAAAGCAATCTGTCATCCAGATGGGACACCAATGGAAATCTTTTAGGTTAAAAGGTAGTACAGACAAGATCAGTTTCTTCAAAATCTTCTCTGGGAAAAAGCAATCTGTCATCCAGATGGGACACCAATGGAAATCTTTAGGTTAAAGGTACAGAAAGACAAGATGTTTCTTCAAAATCTTCTCTGGGAAAAACAATCTGTCATCCAGATGGGACACCAATGGAAATCTTTAGGTTAAAGGTAAGTACAGACAAGATCAGTTTCTTCAAAAATCTTCTCTGGGGAAAAAGCAATCTGTCATCCAGATGGGACACCAATGGAAATCTTTAGGTTAAAGGTAAGACAGACAAGATCAGTTTCTTCAAAAATCTTCTCTGGGCAATCTGTCATCCAGATGGGACACCAATGGAAATCTTTAGGTTAAAAAAGTTTAAAGGTACAGACAAGATCAGTTTCTTCAAAAAATGGGAAAAGCAATCTGTCATCAGATGGGATACCAATGGAAATCTTTAGGTTAAAAGGTAAGTACAGACAAGATCAGTTTCTTAAAAATCTTCTCTGGGAAAAAGCAATCTGTCATCCAGATGGGACACCAATGGAAATCTTTAGGTTAAAGGTAAGTACAGACAAGATCAGTTTCTTCAAAATCTTCTCTGGGAAAAAGCAATCTGTCATCCAGATGGGACACCAATGGAAATCTTTAGGTTAAAGGTAAGTACAGACAAGATCAGTTTCTTCAAAATCTTCTCTGGGAAAAAGCAATCTGTCATCCAGATGGGACACCAATGGAAATCTTTAGGTTAAAGGTAAGTACAGACAAGATCAGTTTCTTCAAAATCTTCTCTGGGAAAAAGCAATCTGTCATCCAGATGGGACACCAATGGAAATCTTTAGGTTAAAAGGTAAGTACAGACAAGATCAGTTTCTTCAAAATCTTCTCTGGAAAAAGCAATCTGTCATCAATTCAGTACAGACAAGATCAGTTTCTTCAAAATCTTCTCTGGGAAAAAGCAATCTGTCATCCAGATGGGACACCAATGGAAATCTGCAGACAAGATCAGTTTCTTCAAAATCTTCTCTGGGAAAAAGCAATCTGTCATCCCAGATGGGATACCAATGGAAATCTTTAGGTTAAAATACAGACAAGATCAGTTTCTTCAAAATCTTCTCTGGAAAAAAGCAATCTGTCATCCAGATGGGACACCAATGGAAACAAGTACAGACAAGATCAGTTTCTTCAAAATCTTCTCTGGGAAAAAGCAATCTGTCATCCAGATGGGACACCAATGAAATCTTTCAAGTACAGACAAGATCAGTTTCTTCAAAATCTTCTCTGGGAAAAAGCAATCTGTCATCCAGATGGGATACCAATGGAAATCTTTAGGTTAAAGGTAAGTACAGACAAGATCAGTTTCTTCAAAATCTTCTCTGGGAAAAAGCAATCTGTCATCCAGATGGGACACCAATGGAAATCTTTAGGTTAAATACAGACAAGATCAGTTTCTTCAAAAATCTTCTCCAATCTGTCATCCAGATGGGACACCAATGGAAATCTTTAGGTTAAAGGTAAGTACAGACAAGATCAGTTTCTTCAAAATCTTCTCTGGGAAAAAGCAATCTGTCATCCAGATGGGACACCAATGGAAATCTTTAGGTTAAAGGTAAGTACAGACAAGATCAGTTTCTTCAAAAATCTTCTCTGGGAAAAAGCAATCTGTCATCCAGATGGGACACCAATGGAAATCTTTAGGTTAAAGGTAAGTACAGACAAGATCAGTTTCTCAAAAAATCTTCTCTGGGAAAAGCAATCTGTCATCAGATGGGACACCAATGGAAATCTTTAGGTTAAAGGTAAGTACAGACAAAAGTTTCTTCAAAATCTTCTCTGGGAAAAAGCAATCATCATCCAGATGGGACACCAATGGAAATCTTTAGGTTAAAGGTAAAAGTACAGACAAGATCAGTTTCTTCAAAATCTTCTCTGGAAAAAGCAATCTGTCATCCAGATGGGATACCAATGAAATCTTTAGGTTAAAAGGTAAACAAAGATCCAGTTTCTTCAAAATCTTCTCTGGGAAAAAGCAATCTGTCATCCAGATGGGACACCAATGGGACAAGATCAGTTTCTTCAAAATCTTCTCTGGGCAATCTGTCATCCAGATGGGACACCAATGGAAATCTATAGGTTAAATACAGATAAGATCAGTTTCTTCAAAATCTTCTCTGGGAAAAAGCAATCTGTCATCCAGATGAAACTACTGTGGAAAAAAAATTAATAAGTAAAAAAGGGGTGTTACTTTTGCTGCACCCTGTATATATGATAAAACCATTTTTACCAATCAAGCTACATCAACCTGCCTCTATCTATTTATCTATCTCTGATTGCTCAGATCTATGAACTAGCTAGTAAGCTCTCCCTCCTTCTCATTATATATATATATATACACACACACACACACACACACACATATATATATATATATAATTGTTTTTACATAGGCTTTTAATTTTAGTATTGGTTAATCTATCTAATTTCAAAATTTAAAATTTCAGTGTTCCAACAGAAAAGATGAAAAATTGTAGAAAATTGTTAGAAAAATAAATTTGTTTGATATATGTTCTTCCTCCTCATTACATATAAATACATATATATATATATATATATATATATATATATATATATATATATATATATATATATATATATATGTAAAATTGTTCTTACATACAGTCTTTTTATATACAGACACTGCGTACAAATTATTATCGAGATAACTTTTTTTTTAATATTTCAAAAACCATCCAATCAATTCACACAAATTTTTCACACAACGTTGGCAATACTGACCTGCACAATCACTGAATTTTTCATACTGATCTGCGCAATGTAAACAAACTGGTGCCATATTTGTTATAAGCACGGTAATTTGAGAGTGCCAAGTTATTAGAAAGGTTTAGTAAAATTCCCAGAATTGAGCAAACAAAATGTTTATTAATGTTGCACATGAATGTTTGATCAAAAGAACCTAATAAATAAGATAATCAAACAAATAATAACAGATACAAAGGCACAGTTTTAAACAAATTAATAGGGAATGTGCTTTCCCAGTTTTGAAATTACTTGAAGAAGTCTACAATCCATAGAATTTGTTAATTGTAGGATGTCATCTGCTGTAATGCTGCGAGATATGTCAAGAATTGCTTCCCACAACTCAGTGTTCCTCCTGAATTGTCGTCTGTTGGCGTACAGTCTTTGCTTCATGATACTCCAAAGGTTTTCGACTGGTTTCAAATCCAGAGAATTTGCTGGCCACTTCATTTTTCGAGGTCCATCGAAGCCTAACTGTTTCAAATATTCAGTAGTCTTGTGAGCAGCATGTGAGGGAGCATTATCTTGCATAAAAACAATTGCCCTTCTGAAGGCAAGTCTTTGCCTTTTCATCCACGGTTCAAGATGCTCCTTCATAAACACTATGTATGCATCAGCAGTCATTTTGACGCCATCTGGTACTCTCCATGGGCCCACTAATGTCTTTCCAATAATACCACCCCAGATCATTATGCCTCCACCACCTTTTTGGCGTCTCAAACACTGATGGTGATTCTGTCCGTTCATTACCCAGCCTTTGCACCATCTATCTGGCCCATCAAGTGTTGCTCGAATTTCGTCTGTGGACAAAACTTTAGAGAAGTCAATCGTCATATTGTCCTCGGCCCATTTCAATTGATTTTGAATGTGATTTCTCGTCAATGGAGGCTTCGATATAGGTTTGACTGTTGTTGCTTTTTCCCTCAGATACCAACACCAAGTACTTTTACACACAGTAGGATCCCCAGTGCTACTGAAAAGCTCTTGACTGGTAAGTCCAGGATCCTTCGTGGCCTCTCGTTTAAGTCGTGACATGAGACGACGTGAAATAACCTTCAGCTTGCCTTTATCTGCCCTTTTGCATACTTGTGTATGGTCGGCGATGAACTTTTTTTTGATGACACCTCCCTATCATTTTAGGAATGTCTAGGGTAGATTTACCTTTTGAGAGTTCTGAGGTGATAGTTTTCTTTTCAACATCACTTAAACTGCTTTTACGACCCATCTTTTCACTAAATTCTTACACTTTTCTAATAATTTGGCACTCTCAAATCACCATGCTGATAACAAATACGGCGCCAGTTTGTTTACATTGCGCAGATCAGTATGAAAATTTCAGTGATTACACAGGTCTGTGTTGCCAACATTGTGTGAAAATTTTGTGTGAATTGATTGGAGGATTTTTGAAATATTAGAAAAAAAGTTATCTCGCTAATAATTTGGCACTCGGTGTATAAACAGAATTAGTTAGATATATGTTCTAATAGAGATATTTAAGGGGATAGAGATGGGAGGTAGTGTGAGGGTGTGGGGGTAGAGTGGCCTGGAAGGAAAGAAATGAAAAAAGAAATGTAAATAATACAAAAACACTTACCTCAGATTCTTGATTTGTCATTCATTGTGCACAAAAGGCATCAGGTTTCATGGACATTTTTTTGTAAAGAATTTAAACCCAATATGGCAGTGAAACTCTGGCACAATCATCATGAGCAGTAGCAGTAATAATAATAGATGTGATGTTGTAATTGTGCCAGTTAATTATATAATGTGCGAATGTGGACCAATGATAACACAAGTCTTTAATCTTTTATATATAACATTATATTTTATTTCACTCATCAGTTAACCTTAGCCAATGTGTGGAGTGTGGACCACCAGAGCCCTCATCCAAAACATGGTCTTTACATTCTTGTCAGTGTCTGAGAGACTGCTCAAGTCCTCTCGGGTACAGTTGTTCATATAGCCAGCTTTCCAACATTTTTTTCTCATGTACGCATATATTGTGCGCAGTCAAGCCCTCAGGCGTTCCCCTCTGTGGTCACCAGTGACTATGGGTAAATCATAGATTTCTGGCCTTGTCTCAGGTCAATTCTGCACCTGGTTTCTGTTGAGGATTTGGTGTGAAATTGAGTACCAAATATAGCCTGACATAATACTGCATAGAGATAATACCGGAGACAGTTGTCTCCCTTCAGGAAACACAAATACAATGAAGCTCATTTTCTGTCTTTTGCGGATGCCTGTACTTCATTTATGTCTTCCTGTTTCTGTTATCATTGTTAAAAAAACAAACAAAATAACTTTTAATTTCTGTTTGAATTTCTGAGATTAGGTGTTATTATTTATGTCTGGACTAATGATCTTCTCTGTTTCTATCATCACAGTGTCACTGCCATTCTTCACTCCAGTCTTCTTCAAGCATTTTTTGATCCACATAGCCTTCAGGGAATTTTAAAATTGTACTCTTTATTTAATCTACAGGGTTATCTTCTCACTTGACAATCCATGTCTAGGGATATATCATCTTTTTTTTTTAGTAATGCTCAGTCTTTGTTTGCCCTGTGTCCACTGACTATAAATCTGCACTACACAGCCCAGGGATGGCACTCAAAATTATTACACTACCAAATTCATGAACAACACTGTAATCCATTAAGCTATTTTCCTATTTTGCCTTCTGTCTGAATTTCTGGGGTGAAGAGTTATCATTATTTACAGTTTTAACATTTTGACTAATATCCTTATCTTTGTTGTTATTATCACCTGATCACTGTCTGTCTTAATTTTCTGGGATAAGGATTTATTATATACAGTATTTAAATTTGGTCTAATCTCTCCATCTTTGCTGTTATTATCATGAATTCAGATGTCACATTATAATTCATCTATTTTGAAAATTGGATCAAGTGGTCAGTAACCTGATGCTGTTTGCAGAATTTTCATCTTAAACTGTATAATATTTGAGCTCTGATCAATTTAGAAGTGTTGGTATAAGCGGTCTAATATTTGAGCTCTGATCAATTTAGAAGTGTTGGTATAAGCGGTCTAATATTTGAGCTCTGATCAATTTAGAAGTGTTGGTATAAGCGGTCTAATATTTGAGCTCTGATCAATTTAGAAGTGTTGGTATAAGGGGTCTAATATTTGAGCTCTGATCAATTTAGAAGTGTTGATATAAGGGGTCTAATGTTTGAGCTCTGATCAATTTAGAAGTGTTGGATTAATTACATTGACAATAGAAGGGATTATTTTGAAAAATAAATATTTTGTTACATGATATAAATTCACATTTTTAGCATTAGGCTGTTGAGTTACTTGTGAACTTCCTATATAGATAGATAATTCTTTATACTTATTCTACAGTTTTGTCATTTGCATACTGGCAGAGTTTTTGTTGGGTTTTTTTTGTATGGAGAAGGTTTGTCCTGTCTTTAGGATTAGATGTATTCTTCATATCAGTGTAACTTGTTCTTTTTCTTATAAAGACATCCATTGCCTGCCAAAGTGCTTATTTTTTTTCCTCTCTGTTTCCTAATCTCCACACAGTTAATTAGCCTGTCAGCTGGTTTTGGGTAGCATAAAATTGGCAGATCTGCCGACATTTCTTCTCAGCAGTTAAAGCTATGATCCCCCTCTGTGGGATTTGTAATGCTAGCTTGTCGACTGGGCCTCTGTATTTATAGAGCAATTAGTAGGGGTCAGGGAAAAGAATAATAGCTGGGATCCACCTAGAGGTAAGGTATTTGTTTGTGTCAGGTTTTGATTAGGGGTTATCAATGACCAGTAAACAAGTAGTTTCTTTTCATAAAGGTTCCTTTCAATTTTGAATGTTGGCAGGTTGAATTGTTGTACACTGGATTGTCTTGGCTGAAATTCAATTTCTTTGGCTATTTTGATGAACATTGGTCTTCTTCTGTAGCCCCTAAAGCATTTGGAAAAGTATAATCAATTAATTTTTGGCACTAGTTTTTTGTGTGCCTCATCAGAAATTAGATTTAAATTGACTAAGTATTTGTAGTAGGATGTGTGGGCGGTGTAATGTCTTGTGGTTTGGAATGAGAAATCATCAAGCTGAGTTCAAGTTCAGTTGAGTTTGTTAAATTTCGCTTTGCACATATACCATCAAGAAAAAAAGTAGAAGTGAAAATAATGATATAATCTAAATGTTAACTTTATACAGTACTTAAAACAAAAGATTAGCAAGGAAACTCCTGTCACTACTAGAAAGAGCGATAACAATTAGTGAACTTGAGAAATTTAATTTCCTGGAAAAAACTGTTTTAACAAAAAGATTTTATAATTTTCAACCGACATTAATGCTGTTTGGTCACTGAATACTGAATGTCTTCTTATAAAGAAACTGCTAATTTCGCTGTTTTCGCTTTTTCTGAAAATAAAATAGATTCAGTTTGCAGCAACAAATTTGAATTCCATTTTCCATAAAGTAGGAATAAATTCAAAGACAGAGAGCCAGAATTTTTTTTATTTTTTTTTTATTTTTTTCATTTTTTAAAATTTTTTTTTTAGACCCCATCCAGTTAATTCAGGTTTTATCCTTTATAATTTCAGGGCGTTCTTTCCATCAGTGACTCTCCAAAGAGGGTCATTGTTCAAGCTGTTCATGAATTATTTGACTTTCAGTACACATCAGATTGGGAAACTAATGAGCAAAGGCTAAACAGAATGGTCTTTATAGGTAAGTAATATTTTTCTGTATTTGGAGCTGAGATCATTTTCTTAATCATTTCACCCCAAGCAAGGCAATAAAAGCCATTCAACATGCTCTCCATTATTTGATAAAAAAGTCAAATATTTGGCCAGAGACACCATTGAGCATGCCAAACCTAGACAAATGCCTTTGAGATGTTTAAAGCCACAGCTTGAAGCATGCCATTCTAAAGCCTGGTAGATAAATTCAGTAATGAGTTAGTTCACTGTCTATATTTCTGAGATGAGGTATTATGTACACTATTTACATTATTTGGACTATTGTTCTCATCTTTGTTGCTATATTTATTACAACCTTTCGGCTGTTGTACGCTCCGGCCTTCTTCAGGTGGTTGGAATGTTAAACAAATAAAGTTAGTTCGCTGTTTGTGCTAGAGAACTGTTCTCTCCAGAATTTATCTCACATATTTAAAAGTCCTTGCTTTGAATATTGCTGCCACATCTGGTCTGGTGTTCCTGCTATACATTTAAAGATTCTTGTTAAATTCCAAAGACTCTACAATGTTATTGGTCCTGACCTGACATTTCGGCTTCAATCACTTTTCCATCACCCTCATGTAGCTTTCCTGTGATTTTCTATAAATACTTCCATGATAATTGTTCTGATGAACTTTCCCCTATGGTACCTGGACTTTATGAATTTAAGCACAGTACTAGATTGGCAGCAAGGTCTCATTATTTTACAGTTGAAATGTTTAGATGTAACCGTAAGTTCTATGTTAACAGTTTCTTTTCTTGCACTTCTTGCTTGTGGAACTCCCTTCTGATTCCATGCTTTCTAGCCAACTTTAATCTGCAAAAATTTAAATGCAATGCCAATCACTAGTAACAAAGAAAACAGTACTGAACTGTTATGTAATATCAATCATCCAATATGTCAGTGAATGTGGACAATTTCCTCACAGATGAAGAAGGGACTTAAAAACAGAATCTGGTTCTACAGAAGGATAATTTGAGAATAAGATGGACTGAACAACTGTGTAAGGATGAGGTTTTAGAAAATGGAAACAAAAATAAAACTTATACTTAACATCAAGAAGATGAAATGTTAAGGCTTCCCTGGGTCTTTTCTATATATATTTTCATGATATTTGTTCTGGTGAGCTTTCCTCTTTGGTACATAGACTTTATAAATTTAAGTTCAGTACTAGATTGGCAGCAAGGTCTCATCATTCTACAGTTGAAATGTTCTCTCTTTTAGTGTTCTCTCTCCTTAACAGTCGTTTTCTTATATTCTCTAACACTCACTAACCACTTGTATCTTAGCAGTTTTATTGCCTTACTTGGGGTGAAATGATAAAATAAAACATCCCCCATAATCATATTGTCATTGTATCTGTGTTGATGTATTCAACCATTTTCTTTTGATTTTTGAATACATAAATACAATGACAATATTCCAAACGTGACATATACTGACGTTATTTTCAGTTAACAATATGAAAATAGTGTTTCTCTACATTCCAGTTGCTAGTAACATTCTGTTTTTGTTTTTATTAGTTACCTTGTTAAATTAATTTCGTATTTTGCTTTGATAAAGTCCACATTGAAACGCATCAGCAATTACTAGTTTTCCTATTGTCATTTTTATTCATAAATATTGTCTTCTCTACTGGTTAAATCGGAGAAATTTTCACAATTTTAAAAATGATTGGCCAAAAGTTATGACTTTTCTGCACTAACTCCGGGCATTATTATATCCCTCTTGCTACTTCAAATTTCCAAAAGAATGAAAATATTGTTCTGATCAGCACTAGTGATATTAAAAAATAAGTCTGTTGCAGAAAAACGAAAACTAGCAGAAAAACTTCACAAGGACTTTAGTCATCCAAAGTATGAGAAAATGAATACACTCCTGAAAGATGCAGGAGTTCTTGATGTTGAACATGTAAAAGAGTTTCAGGAAATTACTTTAAATTGTGTCATATGCTTAAAATACAAGAGAGTATCACCCAAGCCCCATTGTTGGTTTCTCTTTAGCAAAACACTTCAATGAAATGCTATGGACATTAAAGGGAGCAACATTCTCCATTTAATGGATCATTGCACCAGATACAGTGTAGCTTCTATAATAAAGTCAAAAGAGAGTTCAGAAATTATTAACATTACATTTCGGTTTAGGATTGCATATTTTAGACCTTCTCCTAGTTTTTTAACTGATAATAGGTGAGAATTTGATAATGAAGTTTTCAAAGACATGGCTCAGAATTTAAATATTATTGTACGAACTACACCAGCACAAAGTCCATGAAGCAATGAATTAAATGAATGCCACAATGTTATACTTAATGAAATGGTACTCAAAACTATGGAAGACACTGGTTGCAGCTTGGAACTTGCCATTGCTTGGTCACTGAGCTCCAGAAATACTTTGCATAATGTCAATGGTTATAGTCCAAATCAACTGATATTTGGACAAAATTCTAATGTGCCTTCTGTTCTGATAAATAAACCCCCAGCTTTAGAGGGTGTTACATCAAGTGTATTCATAGCTAACAATTTCAATGCTATCCAGGCAGAATTATCTGAAAAATTAGAGTTTTGTGCCAAAAGATGAGACCCATTACTGTCATTAAATATAGAAATGGATATCTTGTATATTTTAAGAGAAAGGAATCAAACCATTGGATGGGATCAGGAACAGTTATAGGAACTGAAAACAAGCAAGTGTTGATCAAACAAGGAGGAAGCTATGTTAGAGTCAATTCATGTCATCTGCAGATGTATAAAAATGATTTTGTTGAAGAATTGAATGTACCAACAACTGATGAGAACCCATACAGAAAATTTAGAGGAGGATTCATGGATAGACCAAGATATTGAAAGTACAGATTTTGAAGATGTTGTAGGTGGTTCACTTGATGGGAAAAATATTAGTCCTTCCATAAGTGATGATAATACAAAAACTCATGAATTGACTAACAGTCAGGAGTTAAAAAAGGCTGGGCATCCATTAAAAACATGTGGGAAAGCATATATTGTAATTTTTCCAAGAATATGGCAAGAGATAATGTGCAAAGTGGCATCAGGCAATGATCCTTCTTGGAAGAAAATGAAAATTATCAGTCACACTGGAAAAGGTACTGGCAAAAACAAAAATATTTTAGATGTATTTATTGACTCAGAAGACCTGTTTTGGGAAAAATGTGGTTGAGTGGAAAAACTTTCTTAACTGTGAAAAAGAAAATCTACAGGAAACTGTTGTGAAAGCAACCATCTCGTAAAGGAATCTTCAGACAACGAGAAATTACCTTAATTTGAAAGTCAATATTGTAGGATATGCTGAAGGAATTACATAGCTGATCCGAAAACAAAGTGTATTCTGTTGTATCAAACTAAGACCAATAGATTTGCATCAAAAAAAGAGACAAAAGATGGAAGTCAAATGAAAGCCAGACTGGTTGAAAAAGGATTCCAAAATGAAAACTCTGGATGTATTAGGTGTGAATTGCCTACTTGCTCAAAGTAGAGGCCATGATTTATCCTGACCATCATTGTAGCTTTGAAGTGGATATGCCATTCTATGAATATCAAGAAAGTATTTTTGCAAGGGAAGCAATTTGAAAGGAAAGTCTTTCTAAAACCTCCTCCAGAAGCTGAAGTTCCTGAATGTTATATATAGAAGTTAAATAAATGCATATATGGACTGAATATATATATAGAAGTTAAATAAATGCATATATGGACTGAAATATATATATATATAAATAAATGCATAATACTGAATATATATATATATGGACTAAAATATATATATATAAGTTAAATAAATGCATATATGGACTGAATATATATATATATAGAAGTTAAATAAATGCATATATGGACTGAATATATATATAGAAGTTAAATAAATGCATATATGGACTGAATATATATATAGAAGTTAAATAAATGCATATATGGACTGATATATATATATAGAAGTTAAATAAATGCATATATGGACTGAATGATGCTTTTAGAGAATGTTAGAAAAGAGCTAATGAAACTGGGAAACTGCTCATCTAATTATGGCCAAGTTGCCTTTACATGGTACTATGATAATAAGATTAATGAAATCATATCAACTCATGTGGGTAACTTCTTCTGGGCAGGCACTGAAAAATTTGAAGAAAATGTGATTAAGAAAATCGAGCAAGTCTTTATGGTCAGATCAGAGGAAACTTCAAGTTTCAAATATCTTGGTCTTGAGATTTGTCAGTGAAAGGAGTCCATAAAAATTAGTCAAATGAGTTTGTCAAATCAATCCCTGAGATTATACTTACAAAAACTGACTATAATTCAAACTCAGTTTGTCAAATGTTGAACTCAAATTATATAGAAGCTTAATGGGAAAGCTAAATTGGCTAGCAACACAGACACAGCCTGATTTGAGTTATGAGATAAGTGATGTGACATCATTTTTAAAAGCTGATCACTGGTAAATAAATCAGCTAGAAAAGCTAAGAAAATCTCCTCCAGATTGTTAATACCTAATTTAGGCAATCTTGTAAGAATGAAACTGGTAGCATATAGTGATGCAAGATTTGCTGGACTTAATAATGGAGGACCTCAAACAGGATACATTGTCTTTCTTGTGGGTGACAATGATAGTTATGTTCATATTTTTTGGTATTCTCATACAGTTGAGATTTGTAAAAAGTATGCAGGCAGCAGAGACATTTTCTATGGTTGATATTATGGAAGCCTGCACTTTTTATAGAAAATATCTTCTAGAAATTTTATGCATTGAAGACAAGCCAGAAAATCTTCCAGTAATATGTAAAACTGACAATGCAGGCCCATATGAGTCTGTTCACTCATCTACTCAAATATTGGATAAAAGGCTGAGAATCAAAAATGCAATTATTCATGAATTGCTTGAACAAAAGGTAATGCATAAACTTGAATGGATTTCTGGCTCAAGCCAAGTTGCAGATTGCCTGATTAAGAGAGGTATTTCACCTAACAAGATTCTGGATCATGTATGTGAGCCTGAAGTCTCCCTTAAAAAAAAAAAATCTTACATTAAAATATCTGTGATAAATAGGCTGCCACTATGATCTACATGAACATTGTGAAAAGAGGGAGAGCTGTTGACTAAGCTGACTCTTGTGGTCGTACCTAGGATTGAACTCTCCATCCTTGACTAACAAATTAGACTCTTACTCCTTGGCTTAATGGATGCGTATTAAGCAGTGGTAGTAATTTATTTCTTCCTGACAAAGTGGATTTAATCATTAGGCAGTATTTAAGCTTTTTTTAATTTCTCCTTTGTGAACATTTTTCTATTGTTTGGTGAAGTGCTGTCGCTCTGTTGATTGAGCAAGATCATGTTTTAACAAAGTGTATATACATGATTCTGAGAGCTTGCTCATAGTGTAGGAGTTAGTGTACCAAGCTTGTTAGCCATTGCTAATTGGATTCTACCCAGATGTTAGGATACATAAAAGTAGTAGTTTTATAGATTAAATTGTTTTTTTTTTTTTTTTTGTGTGTGTGTGTGTGTGTGTGTGTTAAGCAAGAATCAAACTGGTAAAAAGCCGCTGGGTAAAGTGAAGAAGGGAAAGCATAGATTGTTTTGATGATATAAGATAAAGATATAAAAATCTGCAATAGAAAAATGTTCGGAGCCATGAAGCAGCCTGCTTGGGGCAGAGTGGGTGTCCCCAGGCTAAGTGGATTTGTTTACTAGCATGAAATAACTGTATTTCCCTTGATATTATTTTCACATGTATCGCATTTATTGCTATATTCTATTGAATTTACAGAATATTGTCTAACGATTCTGTTTATCGAATTGCTGTATGTATAGAAATGTAAGTGGAATGAAAGCAAATAATTTACTAAGTTTTTTTTGTTTGTTTTTTTTTTCATAATATCGTGCCTTGAAAAAAATTACATGGTGTTATAAAGTATATAAAATCCTTGGTGAGGGATTTTTTTTTTGAAAATCTCAATGAGAAAAACCAGTATTTACTTGGTGGGAAGTGGAAGCAAGGCAAAAGAAAGACGCATGCGAATAGATTCTCTGGTAACGCATTCAATAATCTAGCAAGGGCCTGTTGCCTGACCCATGTTCTTGTGTGCAAAAAGGGACCTCACAAAAGGGTTGAGAGACACCAAGTGGAAGTCAGCCTGTTTGGAGTAGGCAATCACCTCTCTCAATAGTAGGAAGTCGCTGCTTGTGTTCATGTTGAACGACGATTGCTTTGCACTTTGAATGGCTTTATTTGCTTTACAATTCAACATTTCCTGTAACGAATGAAAAGGCACAGACTGCTGGCTTGGTGTTATTACAACCTTGTGAAATATCTCTAGATGTGGAAATTCTACTTTGCATTAAATGATTGAGCTTTAGCTGGTTGACAGTTTTAAAATTGACCTTTGGCCTCTCAGCCATTATGACTGCTTAAAAGAAACAAAATTAAAACCAGATAAAGTTGTCTAACTTCATTAATTTGTTTTATTCATTTTCGATGAAGGTAAATGCAGTTTGTTTGTTTTTTAATTAAAAGCAACATTATCAAAAAATGTATATCCTGTTAAACTTTGAAATGTTATATGCAATTAAAATTTTATTATGGGATCATTGTTCATAATTTTTTTTTTTTTTTTTTTGAGGCAATCATAACCACAATTTTCATTTGCAGAAAAATTGGCTTTCCAAATTGTTAAACCAAATCTTCACTTTATCAAATGATTCATATCATCAACAAATCAAAATGTAGAATATTAAAGAAAATAAAACTTAGGTATCTGTTTTTTTAAATTGTGCTTCATTTAAAAATTACAAAAGTCAATTCAGTTTTTGTTTAGTTATGATAACGAATAATTAGTTTTTTTTACATAATTTTGAAATCAAGTAAAGACATGGAATTAATTGCCACTTTATTGCAGTGGGCTACAAAAATAAATTGTAAATAAATAGAATGGTTACAATATAAATATTAAAACAATAAAAACATAATATGAAAAAATAAAAAACAATAATATAAAAATATAAAAAAATGAAATGCAAAAAAGTGTAATACATGTAGAGATTTGGTGATGTCTGCTGCCATTATAACAAATAATGGAAAATATGAGGCAAGAATGGAATATTGCTATCCTATCTGGGCTGGTTCTGTCCAGACCTCACTATCCTGTCTCAACAGAATTCAAAAGTGATTATTCAGCCTTGTGGGTGATGAATTATTCTCCACCATGCAACCCTTATCCTGCAGACAAAACATTACTAGCTATTCTTCCTGCTTTCATTTATTACTTTATCTATGAGTTATGTCTGCTGTCAACACAGTGTCATCTACGTATCTGATGTTGTTAAGTTCATGTTTACCAATAATAAATCCTGGTAGGACTTCTAGTTCTTGTCAGATTGACTCACTGTATAGGTTAAATAAATTTAGTGAGAAGAAACATCCTTATCTTACACCCTTAGCATTTTCAAAGTAATATGACTCAAGTAAGCGGGGAGCCTATAGGGCCTACCACTTAGAAATGTGAGAACAGAAGATGTTCTAAATATGTAAAAACAAATGAAACATGAAATAAATTTAGATTAAATATAAGATAAATTTTAATTTCGCTCTTTGATTTCAGATGGATGCTGGGGTCATTGCACCCTCTGCCCACCCCTGCTTCTGCACACCACTGATGTAATATGAATTAAAAATAAAAATATAAAAAGTGTAATCTAAATCAATATCTAACTTATTTAAATAATTTTTTTTTCATATCCATAAAATAAAATGAAAATATTTAGCAATATTATTAAATACTAGCAGTAGAGCCCGGCGTTGCCCGGGGATGTAACAGTAAGAGATAGATCAAGTATCGACCATCATAAAAACTGAAAAATAAAACTGACAAAGATTATTGTTTAAGGTTGACGAACATGCATGTCTTAATTAGTTTTTTTTTAGTTTTTTTTAGTTTTTTTACGAATTGGTCAAACCCAAACTTAAACAAAAACATTGTTTTCAATCGTTATGAGTCTATCGATTGAATAGAATTTTATTATAAACAATTGTCTTGTAAATGGAATTTTTAAAGCATTCTGAATGTAAAAATAAAGAAAAAAGTGTGCAAGACAATAAGAAACACTACCTACCAAAAAAAGTGAATTTTTATTGAAATCGGTTGAACAATGTAGGAAATCTGATCCCATATATAAATGAACACACACACACACACACACACACACACAAACAACCTGGGTTTTATAATATGTATAACTTGATATGAGTTATACCCCTTTCATTCTGGCAACAGAATCGTGTTTTATCGTGTTTTCAAATTGATTTTGTGCAAAAACAATTGTGTTTTTTCCAATTTTTGGCACTGTCAGAACCACCACAAGGTAATTTTACGAGTCCTGTGAAGTTTTGTTGAAATCGGTTGAAAAATGTAGGAAATCCGATACAATATATAAACATACAGACACACACACACACACAATCTGCATTTTATAATAAGTAAGATTTAGCAACATTATTAAATAATAAAAATATTTTATTGTAAATAAATAAAAAAATGTTTGAATTAACTGTTTTAATTTTTAAATTGTACCTAATTTTAAAAAGCACAATTAAGATTTAAAAGTTATTTTTTTTTAATTTTCTTTGTCTTGATTTTTGGTGAAGTAAACCATTCAACAAAGTGAAAATTTGATTTAACTGTTTTAGTGAAGCCATTTTTCAGACAAATGACATTTGCTATTGTGTTGTAGCATACCTACGGATGGTAATGGGTGTGTTCCCATTCACATAAATACAGTAGTAAATACTGTATGTTGCTCTGCAGTTGGAGGTTTGTCTCCAGCTGTGCTGGTCAAACTCTGCCTCGGGGCAGAGTGAATCCCCAGATGAGGCTATGTCAAAGGGCAGTCTTCTCGGGAAACAGCTACCCAATCCCATTTTATACGGGGTGTATGGGGAATTTTTGGCTGAGTCTATGGGCTCAGATACCCCACATTAAATTCGGCCTTGTGCCACATCTGACCACGTGGGGTGGTTGATAGATATCCTAGAGTTGGATATTCATTGTGGAATTCACTCGACTCACTTCTAGTAGTTGATTACTTATTTTACGCACCCTTATATGTGTTGTTCTTGTCCTAAGTATTATCATTTATTACCAACCTTTGTTTGATTATTCTATTCAGTAACCTTCCCTAGGTTACAACATTATGAGAGCTAAATTTTTCATTTGCTTCAAACAGGCCTCGTTTTGAAAAGATTTCTAGAAGCAAATTTTTCATTTGTCATTTTTTAATAATCCATTTGTTACACATGGACTGTCAAATATTGGTTTAAATAATCAAGCGAACTGACATTGCTTTCTTCTTCTACTTCTTCTTATGTACCACTTCCCTTCATGGGTGATCATGGCTCTCCACAACTTCATACCATATGTATCCCTAAGCAATGTTTACCTCTTGCCTTCAGTATGAACTGTGAGTATTTATTTCCCCAAATCACCTTTCCTTATCATGTGTCCTAGAAATTTCAGTTGTCTTCTACTGATTTTAAGGATAAATGTCTTTTGTTTTCGCATGCACTATCCATAGTATTCTCAGCATCCTTCTGTAGAACCACATTTCTTTTGCCTCAGGTCTCCTTTTCATCTGTGGGGAAATTGTCCATAATTCACTGCCGTCAGAGTTCTGGAGGAACAGCCTGAGTGGATATTAAATAGAAAGTTCAGCATTTATTTTCTTTATTCCTAATGAATTTTTTTTTATGTCTGAATATCCCAAAACAAAGCGTAGTGAGTGAGGCAGAAGAGGTTTATGGTGGATTAGATTGTTTCAAAGGGGGAATCTTTTGAACTCTGTTGAAGGACATTATAAGGATGTGATAGGACAAATTATTTGCCTCATATTTTCCATAATTTGACTTTTGCAAATAGATCAAGATTGTAGTTGATTTTCATTTTGGAATTCATCCTCTTGGGTATCTTTGAAGTAACAGTTCTGGAGAAACAGCCTGATGGAACTTACTCCTTTTAATGAATATATAGTTCTATTTTTGGGATTGTTTACCACTTTGTCTATAAGTTTATGGCAAATTTTTTGTCTGCTGCCAACACAGTGTCATCTACATATCTGAAGGTCTGAACTTTTGAAACAAAGGATTGTAAATTGTCTGAATATCTGCTGTAGTGGAGAAGAAAATCCTTATCTTAACCCTTAGCATTTTCAAAGGGGCTAAGCAATGTTTTGTTTGCAGAATAAGGGTTGTATGGTGGAGAATAATTCATCACCCTCAAGGCTGTGTAATCACTTTTGAACTCTGTTGAGACAGGACAGTGGGGTCTGGACAGCACCAGCCCAGATAGGGTAGCAATATTCCATTCTTGCCTCATATTTTCCATAATTTGTTAAAATGCTTTGCAAATAGGTAAGATTTCTGTATTTGCTTGATTTTCATTTTGTCTCCAATTCATAACTTGTATTTTGGACTGTTCGTCTTGAAAACAACCATACATTGATGTCATCATATAATTATATAGTTCTATTTTTGCTGCTTTCCTTTACTACTTTGTCTATAAGTTTATGCCCTTATTTTTTTGTCTGCAACAACATGAAATACAGTGTCATATACATATTCCTTATGTTGACCTGAATTTAATGTCCAATCTTAATAAATCCTAGTAGGACTTCTAGTTCTCTTCGGATTGACTTACTGTATAGGTTAAATAAATTTAGTGAGAAGACGTCTCTTTATTTTTTTACACCTTTTATTTTTAGCATTTTCAAAGTAATATTTATAACCTACTTTTAGTTGAGCAATTCATTTATTTATGCAAAAAGAAATCTTTTTATCTCAAGCACTGTTTATTACTAACATAGTATATGCTATATATATATATATATATATATATATATATATATATATATATATATATATATATATATATATACTAGAAGGACAACTCAGTTGCTGTTCGTGAAAATATTGAATTCATTACCTTTCCCAAATGTAAAAATACATGAGGATGCAGTTCAACCGACTCATACAGCACATGAGATTTGATTATAGTGGTGAGAATGTTTGTGCAGAGACCAACCTTTTTCTTCCAGAATAGTGTGACCTTAAATTAATCTGCATTTAGAGTTGTCAAAGACCAACCAGCAAAAACATTTTTAAGGGAGGCTGGAGGACCGATTGTCCATTTGCACTCTGTTTTGGGGGCGCTCAGAGTTGAAACTTACCCACATGGTGAGTGGTCAATGGCCTCCTCTCATAAATCCGATCGGTTTTCTAAAACCGACATGAAAGTTCAGGTGCAATCTGGGCATATCGAATTTTTGGGAAGGGGTTTTGCTCGATTTTCCACGCTGTTTAGTTTGGGTCCGTGGCATATGAAACTTCTGGGACAACATATTTTAATGGTATGACTCTAATAAGGGTGTCAAATTTGAAGGAGTTGTAATGTAATAATTCCTTCTGTGAGAAGATTTTTCGATTATTGATTTTTTCGAAACCAAGTCCCGAACATGTAAAACTGACCAGGCTCATTGCTCGGTGATTGTGTCATGTGGCAACCATTTGCAAACTTGATGGTGAAAACCATATATACAGAAATCAGGTGAGAAATGTGGCCATTTCATTGCGAGGTAACAAATAAAAGTAACAAATAAAAGTATAAAATTTAATATTACAAGACATATTAAACACGAAAATAAAAAAATAAAAAAATAACAATAATGAGAGGGGAAGCAACCGGTTTCGCTCCCGCTCTTCAGGCTTCAACGGGAGATTCAAAATTAATACAGAAAAATGTACAATAAGGAATTAGGGAAAATACATATATCAATATAAATGCAGAAGGAACTAGAGAGAGATGACAGTGAGTCAAATATATATATATATATATATATATATATATATATATATATATATATATATGTGTATATCTCTGTGGTGCACTCCCCCATCATATTCAACATATGAGGATCAGCAGCTCAGTTCCTAAGAACCGACAGCCCAGACACCAGCACATATGATCTGATTATAGTGGTGAAGGCTTTGTGCAGAACCAACCACACTTTTTGAAGGGCCGAAATACTGAGACCTTGTGCACTACGTGTCACAAGGTCCCTGAAAAACATTCTGCAGGTTTTGAATTCAGAGTTGTCCTTCTTTTAGACCATTTGCCATCCAAGGCTATAGAACCCAGTCTGTCCTGCTAATTACCCATAGCTGGAGAGAAAATAAGAAGAGGCATAGCTTTCCAAAAGGTATTATCATGCAAGTGAATGTAATGGATTTGACTGGAATTTGAACTCCAAGACCACAGTGCCTCCTCTCTCTCTCTATATATATATATAGATAATATTAGTGGTAAATATACATACATATGCAAAATATATAAATACCCGTACATGTATATTTTTTTGAATAAAAATTCCAATAGGAAGAATCCAGGTAGAACTCAATGTCCAGGACAGAGTAAGGATATAATAAAAAGGAGTGTTTAAGCCTTTTTATTATATATATATATATATAATAATGGTGTTTTTTATTCAGATAGATGCATAGGCACATCCAAACTTACAGCATCTGGTATTTCAATGTTGTCACCTCTCTAGGTACTGATCAAGTTCGATGTTGCTTAACTTCAGTGATCATATATACATACATATACACACATTATATATATATATTTATTTTTTCTATTCTTTTTGTTTGTTTGTGTGTGTGTGTTTTTATACATAAAATATATCTTTATATATATATATATATATATATATATATATTAGTGTTTTTCATTCAGGTAGATGCGTAGGCAATGTAATAAAATGAAGTATCCTGGGGTTGGATAAGCTTTATTTAGCATTTGCTTACAATCAATAACAGAAGGTGTCATCACCTGAGACAGAACCTTACTGTATACACAAAGGTAAAGTTATTAGCTGTATTTTTTTTTTCTGATTGGATTGCCCTGTGACAATTTGCTTACCAACCAACCCTGAGGGCTCCACAATGGCTGTCAGTTGATGACACAACTAATTACTGTAGGATCTCCCATTCTAAATGTGATTTGAACTTAACAGAGTTGAACTAAATAACTAGAAAGACACTTATGTGTAGGGAGAAGGCTCGGCTACTAATTTCACTGAATCTATTAAGTATGAAAAGGGAGAGCAAGGAGTAGCAGTGTTGACTTAATTCTTTAGAAACTGAAGTATCTCCATAAATAATGAATAGACGCTGATCCTAAATGTTGATTTCCTTTTGATATAAGAAAATAATTGTTGTTGTTACTTTTATAATTTACAGCAACCATGATATCAG
>CAHIKZ030000224.1:737500-757500 GCA_903632075.3 Acanthosepion pharaonis
AAATAAAAAATCTTTAATAAATACACATATATATATATATATATATATATATATATATATATATATATATATATATATATACACACACACACACACACATATATATAAATATATATATATATATATATACACACACACACATATATATAATATATATATATATATATATATATATATATATATATATATATATACACACACACACACATATATATATATATATATATATATATATATATATATAAAATAGTGATAACAAAGATAATGTGAAACCAGGAATGCTGTTAGTGAGTAAAAGTCTGAAAGAAAAGACATTTAAGGCATGCAGTCTTTGCGATAAATTAGAGAATTAATGGGATTAATACAAATATAAAATATGTCACTCAGCTGATTGATGTTTTATACAGCACCTTTACTCTGGGGATTTCATAGACAAACTTTTGTGTAATTGTTCGGTCCACCCATCAAGAAATATCAACAGATGTCTGCCAATTTTTTTTGTGTTTGTTGTTTTTATATTAAGTTAAAAAAATAATTTATACACTTTTCTTTTTGGTGTTAGGCTTATTTTTTATTTTAGGCTTATGTGTGTGTATGTGTACATATATGTGTGTGTGTGTGTATGTGTATATATATATATATATATATATATATATATATAATGTATGTGAAAAATATATAGAAAATAGGAAAGGTAAATAATCCAAAGTTCTTTAGTATTTTTGTTATTATTTTTAAAAAATAGTGCTCAATACAAAAGTAGAGCATAAATATAATTATTTATTTAAAAATATGATTTCAACACACTACATAAGAGTTCTCATGTTTCAAAACAAGAGCCAAAAACTTCAATATAATTATTTGAATTAAAGTACTAAGCTCTGTTCCATCTTCAAGCGAAATTTTTTTTGGAATAACTTCTTTCTGAAATTTACACGTTTTATAAGTATATTCATTATTGAAATCAAAATTTTTATGGTAACGGCTAGAGCAATTGTTTAAAGAAAAGGGGCGTAAGGTGTTAATAATTTGTATCAATATCTCAGTTACATTCACAGATGTCAAGTCAGGGTAAGGTTGGGGTGTCTAAATTTAAAGCAGAAGATGATGACATCTAGTCTGGTTAAGTGTCTATGGAGATTTATTTATTTTTTTATTATATTTTGTATTTTTTTCTGAAAGGGTTTTGTGTATATAAAAACTGTCTTAAATCACTAACATTTCTTTTTTGACAACTTCACAAAGGGTTATCTTTTTTTGTTAGGCATTTAAACTATTTATTAGGACTATGGAATTTAAAAATTATTTTATTGTTTGTTTGTTTTTATGCTAATTATTCAATGCAAAAATTTGATGATGTCGGCAAAAAACCATTAACTCATGTCTTTTGTTTAATAGTTTTTTATTATTTATAAACTTAATAATGTGTAGTTAATATGTCATGCACTTGTCTGACTTTTCCTCTAATTTTCCTGATGAATATTCATTAGCACTCCTATACCAAAGATTTTGAAAAGCTAATAACATTTTTCCTCTTGTATATAAATACTTGTCACAAAATAAAATTTTTACATTTGCCTTGATAAATTCCCTCAGGGGATGAAACACATTGGCTAAGTTTTCCATTTATGTTTTTCCCTCTATCTCTCTCTCTCACTCTTATATATATATATATATATATATATATATATATATATATGGTTAAGATAATGCAATAGACCTTCTACCCATAATGCACCACTAACCAGCATATATAAATAGTTGAACCAAAACACAACATACATGGCCTGAAGTTTTTTGTTTAAGTATGAAACAAACTCTTAGCCTCTAGGTGTTAACCTCAATGCCCACTTTTATATATATATATATATATATATATATATATATATATATATATATATATATATATATATATATGTACCTATAGATAGATGTGATATACACATGTTTATATACAAACACACACACAAATACATGCTTGCCATCTTTCAATTTAATAGTTTGATTGTATTTCTATGGTGACACTAATAAGTAAATGAAAAACTTTATTGATGTCCCAGCTTTAGAACTTATTTTCTTCTTCCTGTTGTTGTTACATTGACATTTTGAAGAATCAGTGTTGATAGAAAAAAGAACAACAAACAGAAAGATTATAACAATAATAGAAAAAAGTTTTCAAGAACAAGATAAACGTGACAAAAAAAAAAGGCCTTAACTGAATAATAGTTTTAATAACCTCGGATTCTATCCTTTTGTTGTTCACTGATCCCTGTCCTATTGTCAATTGGGCTGGCTCTCTCAGGCTACAAATCCCCCAACCTCAAACCCACACTAAGCTTCTGCTGCTGAGCAGGTGTTACAAGAATCTCTGGTAACATTTACAAGGTTTCATTTGGGGGCATAAGGGAAGAGAGCAGGCTTTGCATTTTACAAGAAGGAGTAAATCTGCAAAGCCACCAATGGATGTTCATTATCACCTTGAGAAAAATAACTTTGTTATAACGTTCAAATGTTTTCTTCAGTTTTTAGGTAGGACGCCATTTTCATGAACTCCCAAGTAAAGAATAAATGGCAAACTTTGACCTTTATGTCTGTAAAATAATGGAGTATCAAAAGGGCAGTTTTTCCCTTGACACTGCTATTATTTTAACTACCTTCACTCCTCAGTGGTTATTGTTTCAAAAAAGTGATGATTAGTATTGTAATAAAACCTAAACATATCATCTAAGTGAAGTTATACATTTTTTTTTTGTTCTTAAGAATTTACAATGAAAACATTAAACATTATTTATTAGATTATTTGCAAGAATAATTTTATATTTGCAACATTCTAAAAACGAATACAATTAAATCTAATGCAATGCAATATTTATTCTTTACCAATATATAAAGAAATAAATATGAAAACAATTTTTTATTCATGAATTTATAAACATTTAATAAATTATTAAAATATGTGAACCAACTATAAGGAAATCCTTATTATTTACCATTTTATAAAGTTCGAACTACAACATTCTGTAAACTAATATAGTTAAAACTAATGCAGTATTTATCATTGACTAATTTATAAAGAAATAAATATGTAAAAGGTTTTTTATTCATAAAATTATTAAAATATATGAACCAACTATAAGAAATTCCTTATTATTTGACATTTCATAAAGTTCAAATCAATTGGCAATTAGCAGATGACCTGACATCCATTTACGCAAACTTGTTAGGCAAGTTACTTGCTGTTTTCTTCTGTCTCTTGCCAACAATATGTCCAGTGAGTGTTAAATTCTACAAGCCCCCTTTCCTCATTATATAAGAGTATATTTTTTCCATTTTCAATAAAACTTCCTCATTGTTCATATGCTTTGTCCATCGTATTCTCAGCATCTTTCTGTCAAACCATATGTCTGTTGCTTTAAGTCTCCTCTTCATCTTTGAGGAAATTGTCCAGCATTCACTGCCATAAAGGAGGATTGATATTACACTGGAGTTTAGCACTATTTTCTCTGCTTCCAATTAAATAGTAGTGTCTACATAATAAAATGGTAGATAGAATATATTCTCAGCATCCTTCACATCTTTGTTGCTTCAAGTCTCCTCTTCATCTCTGAGGGAACCCTCCAGCATTCACTGTCATATAAGAGAATTGATGTTATATACATTTGCCTATTGTTCAGTTCAAACTCTTTCCTCATCTATTGAACAGGAGTTTATCCCTTGTTTCCTGTTTAGAATTGAGTTTTTGGTTCCGGTTTCTTCTAAAGCAGGGGTGGTAACCTTTTGATTCCATGCGCCAATATTTTGTACAATTAATTTAAATGTGCCACACAAACATTCACTTCCTTTCAGTACGTGTTATAATATGGACATATTTTAAAGTTATAATAAAATCTATTTATTTGAAAAATATATGCTTATGACCAGGGGCGTATCCAGGAGTTTTGAATAGGGGAGGGGGCGGCCATCAATCAATGCTTTGACTTTTTTTTCTCTTCAGATTTTGCAGAGGGGGGGGGCATGGCAGAATTTATAATGTTTACATAGGCAAAATAAACATAAATAACTTTAATGTGTCTTTTGATTCTGCTTTATTTTCGCCAAACCAGCAATATTAGGAGTTAAATTCGTAACTGAAAGCAACAAACAATTCTTCAAGTTGGAATCGGATGGTCGCGACCTTTTCATCAAAAGGATGCAATGCCCCACTTGTAAGCATCCAATGCACCACAGGTTGGCCATCCTTGTTCTAAAGTCTTATCATTCTCTTTGTAATATTATCACCTTGCTTGGGGTGAAATGATTAAGAAAAAAAAAAGAAGTCCAGTACTCTTTTCTTTGTTTCTAATGAAATTTTCTTGTTTCTTAATACTTTGTTTAGCTTCTGGAAAACATATTCATCAGAGTCCAGATGATAAGCTTAGTGATAAAAACATAATTAATGTGTGTAAAAATGGACTGTTAAAAACAGTTGGTTGTTGACATTTTGTATTTTCATTTTGATGTTTCGCTACTTTGTGTAAGCATTTTAAAAATACAACATAAAGTAAAACTAGTAATAAAAATGGTGAGAACTAAACGTTTCAAAAGATTAACACAGTAACATTTTTTTAATATTGATTTCCTTAGATCATTTGACCAATACTTGAGTATTAATTGCCAAGTATTTCTATCATTTTCTTAAGTGTCATCACCCTTCATATCTTCCTTTTTAGTCTATTTTTAAATATATAAGACAATTTTGAAAAATTATAATATTTTTTTTTAGAAATGATAATGTAGACATTTTCCATTGGCTTGTCTATGGCTTTGAATCCAGAGTTGTCTCCCTTTCATACCAATTCCCAATTTCTTCTTTCACACTTCCATCTTTTGGCTTTACTGTCAACTACGATCTTCAAAAATTTAAATGCAATGTCGTCATCTTCTGTTTCTTTGAATCTTGTTCTTTTATTATCCTCCCTGTTTCTTTCACTCTTGGCAAACCCTTTTGTCTTATTGGCTTTTGTTGCTTTGTGAAAACATGTTTCTTTTAGATATCTAGAGAACATAGTTTTCCAGATTATTTAAAACATAGCTGAGTGGGGGGTGGAAAAGATAGCTTCATGCATTTACTTTGGGATTGAGTGCAGAGTGACATCAAGTGTTGTCCTGGGTATGACGATAAACTACATCCATGTCCTGGGCAAGACGATAAACTATGTCCAACAGCATGGCCTCTGGTCAGGAGGTTTTGAGAAGCATGGAACCACCCCTTAATTACTGATGTTCCCAGGTTCACCTTGACCCGGGGTGGTAGCACCTGTTAGGGTCCCAGCTATGGGAAAATAGTTAATTGGGGTCAAAACACTATGAAAGTGTAAAAATAGGTTTTAACACCAGAAATACTCTGTAAAAATTATTACCAACAATACATTTTTGAAAAAAAAAAATATCACCAGCAATACATTTAAAAAAAAAAAGAAAAAATTACCAGCTATACATTTTTTGAAAAAAAATATTGTCAGCAAAGGAAAATTATTACCAGAAATAGATTTTTGAAGGAAAAAATATAACCAGAAATAGATTTTTTGAGGGAAAAAATATTACCAGAAATAGATTCTTGGAAAAAAAATATTACCAACAATGAAAATTTTGTCAGCATTAAATAACTCATTGAGGTTGATATGCCGTAAAACAAACCAAACCAAGCCAAACATAAAGTGTATCTGCTGGAATTTGAACTCTGCTTGTCAATTCCATTTTTCCATGTTAATAACCATTAACTATTCATACGTCTAGTTAGTTTGGTTTTCTTTGTTGATATTTGTGTTTTGCATAATCCTTTTTCCAGACCACAACCCAAACAAATGAACTAGTAGAAGATAATGATCCTGCTTTCCCCTCCAGGTGATGATGAGTGGCTATGCCTGATGACATAAGTATTCATAGTTGAGATCTTGAACAAAAAAGCAAGATTCTCTATCAAGTATTCCAAGAATTAGGACTGAAGATAAATCGTTCCACGGCAGAAAAAATGATCTGGAATTGGAATGAAAGCAGTGATGGTACCTACCATCAGGATGTGGAATTAGTAAATACCAAACACTTCAAATAGATTGGTTTATGGCTCAAATATAATAAATTTAGAATATGAAAATAAGGAAATTGAACATAGAATAGGCTGCACTAAAGCTAGTTTCACCCAACAACACAAATTGTTACAATACCAAAACATTAACCTGAAAACTTAAGTCATTTTCTTAAATAGTCTTATTAGATCGAGACTGTCATCAACCATTATCTACTGTCCTCCTGATTATTCTTTTCTCTTTCTGCTCATTATTAGTGTTTCTGTTCCTAATTCCTCCACACCTTTTAATTCCTTGTGTCTTAGTGGCTTTACTGCCTTGCGTGTGGTGATACTGATTAAAAACAAAAAAAAACAAACTCAGCCATGGTCCCAAACCTGTTCAGAAATATCTAAACTATCAGCTGTATACAATCGCCATCTAAAATCAATGTTTTAAAAACGACTTTGAGCAAGTACTGGGCCTTGGTAAAGACCTCGAATCTTATGGGCTGGCGCTACAGAATCACCAAAAAAGAACTGTACAAAAGAACAGAAGCCACACCATTTGAGGACTTCCAAAAGCAGCAATGACTAAAATGGATATCACATGTAAGAGAAAATAATGATATAATCAATGATCTTTTTCTTTCATGGGATTAATGTTGTATTCACTTCCAAATCAAAATCAGGAGAATAGAGGTTTTGAGAAGTGTGGAACCACCTTAATTGCTGTTGTTCCCAGGTTCACCCTGACCTGTGGGTGGTAGCACCTGTTAAGGGTCCCAGCTATGCGCAAATAGTGAACCCCCAAGCAAAAACAAAACATTATGAAAATATAAAGATACATTTTTACAGTAAAAATGGCAACAATTCATTTTTATATAAAAAATTACCAACAATACACATCTATAGTAATATTACCAACAACAACTATTTATAGTAAAATCACCAATACATTTTTAAAGCAAAATGACCAACAATACATTCAGTCAGTTATGTACCATGTGTGATACGCACTTAGGCAATCATGTATCGAAAGATACATGACTGGAGGCAGATTTTTTTTCCTGCAGTCGGTTGCCATTTCTTTCTGCAGTAGACCACTTGCCATCCAAGGCTATAGAAGCTGGTCTGTCCTGACATTTACTGATAGCTGGCGGGGAGAAGAAGAGGATTCATACTTTTCCCATGGGTATTAGCACATAAGTGAATGTAATGAATTTGAATGGAATTCGAACCCAGCTCTCCAATTCCTCAATACAAGCTGCTATCTATTACTCCACCAGAGCAAAATAATGAACAATACATTTTTTCAGTAGTTGAAGGCATACAATTGCGTTCAAAATACATTCAGTTGAAGTGATAAAATTGTGTTTAAAATATTTCGATTTTGGCCTTAAATAATCCATATAGGTTCATACGCCGTTAAACAAAATCAACCAACAACTTCAAATAAAAGATTAAGAAGGAAACCCCCATCAATACTGGAAAGAGCTGTAAAAGTCACTGGACTTAAGAAACCTATTTTTGTGAAAAATTGTTCAAATAGAAAGATTTTATAAATTTTCTACCAACAGCAACACTGGCTGCCAAATATAGCAATAGTAATATCAGCTGAAACAGCTAATATTACTATTACGCTTATTACTATCATCATTATCTTATTCTCTGTGTAGAATCTAAAAGAGACTAAAACCTTTACTATAAAATAAACCATACACAGCAGCAAAGAGGCAGTGAAAAGAAACTAGTTTCATTTGAATAAGAGGGTAGGCTCACTTTAAGATCTTTCTTTCACCCCTAATGATCTTTCTTTCACTGCGGGATGTGAAGCCTGGTTAAGTATGAAGGTGTATTCAAGGGAATATGTCTAGTGCCATTTTACTTGATAAACTGCCTTATATAATTTTTTTACAAGAATTGTATACCTTCCTAGCTAGGGTTCCATCTTTTCTTCCTCAAGGAGCCTTAGTTGTTGCTTTTCTGGGCTTTTTACAAGTAGCTATTCATGAAAAGCATTCTTCTTATCAATCCAGCCATTAGCCCTATCCCAAACGCTTACAATAACATTTGTATTTTCCCTGTTTCTTATTTTATCTGTTGGCTTATCCCTTTAAGTATGCCAGGTGAAGACGACAATGTCAGGTATTGTTGAACTCTGTAAGAACTTTGTGTCAGTTGAGTTGATTAACAAAGTATAAACTTTGTAATCCATTAAGGGTACTTTTAATGGTTTCCCAGCTGCTTGTTCATCATATGGTACATGTGGTTAGACTAATTGTCGAGGGAACTTTTCAAGTGGTACGTACAAACTGAAAATAGAATTTTTTAAATTAAAATTTACGTTGTGTTAAGTTGCATGAGTTCAACAACAGGACTCTTGCCCAAGATATATCAGCTTTTGATGATTCTATTTAAAATAAATCTGGTTGTTTTATGTCCGACAACTCTCCACAACTTCCTATCCTTTGTAGCTCCAAGCAGTGTTTATCCCCAAACTATCCCTCCTAGTCCCTGTTCTAACTTCTGCTCAAACAATCTTATTAGTAGGTAATTATGGCTCTCCACAACTTCCTATCCTTTGTAGCTCCAAGCAGTGTTTGTCCCCAAAACCATCCTTCCTAGTCCAATCTTATTCTAACTAATTCTGGCTCTAAACTTCCTATCCTTTATAGCTCAAGCAGTGGTCCCCAAACTATCCTTCTATGGTTCTAACTTCTGCTTAAACAACAATGGCTCTTCCTTATCCTTTGTAGCTCAAGCAGTGTTTGTCCCCAAACTATCCTTCCTAGTCCCTGTTCTAACTTCTGCTTAAACAATCTTATTAGTAGGTAATTATGGCTCTCCACAACTTCCTATCCTTTGTAGCTCTAAACAGTGTTTGTCCCCAAACTATCCTTCCTAGTCCCTGTTCTAACTTCTGTTTATACAATCTCATTAGTAGGTAATTATGGCTCTCCACAACTTCCTATCATTTGTAGCTCCGAGCTATCTTTTTTTTTTTTTTTCGTTTTCCTTATAATTTCAAACTGTTATATAGGAATAAAGTAAATTTAAGTTTTTTTGCAAATCATTAGCAATAGAACATATTACAACACTCCCTCATCACCCAAGATCAAACAGACAAGTGGAATGGTTTGTCAATACTTTTAAAAGGGCACTAAAAATATTAGCGGGAGAGGAGTCAGATGACAAAATGCTACAACAATTTTATATATATATATATATATATATATATATATATATATATATATACACACACACACGTTTGTGTGTGTGTAATGTATATACTCTTGTATATACATTATGTCATGCGACCTTTGAAGACCTAATTTTGAACACCCTGTCTGGAATGTCACCTGCAGAGTTGATATTTGCCAGGAAGATTAAGTCTGTATTTAACAACTTACTATCAGAATGGAGGAAATCAAAATAATATAAATAAATATTTTAAACCTGGTGTTAAAGTGTTTTTTAAAATGTACCAATATGGAAAATAATTCTGGGAAGATCGCATGATAAAAAAAAAAAAATAAAAAAAAAACGGATTGGAAAGATGACATACATGGTACAGGGCCAAAGGTAGGAATGTAAACAACACCTAATCAGATAAAAACAGAGATTCACTGATTTAGTGAGTCCATGAAAAGAGGTACCGATAGAAATATAGTATAATATAATTGACATACTCATGCCACTAGAAATTAGTGAACTAAGTAATAGTAAAAGAAAAAGAACAGCAACAGAACATTTGAATATTGAACCGAAGATGAAGAAATATAGACTCCAGAAGAAGTCATCTCAAAGGGGAGGGTGTTATATAGGAATAAAGTGTCACTGCCACACTTGAGTTTGAACACACATCGCCAGTGAGCAAACACAGGCGATCCCATTATTGAATTAAGTGAATCATGTGACCATACAGGAAATGCATATATATGAAGTCATGTGACGTCTAGACTGATTGCATTTCTATTCTATCCTCTATTACTATTCGGGTCATTATTTCTACTCTATCCTCTATTATGTTACGGATTACTGTTCAAGCGAGTATTATCGAGGAAGTAACATTAGTGCGAGTGATATTTGAAGGCGTCTGACACCAGCATTGTTCAACAGCGTACTATAGTTTGTATCTCTACTACAACGAGCATTACGAAAGTGACGAGTATTCATTGACATCATAAAAGTGGCAACGAGTGTTCGTTGACATCACAAAACAAACCATGGAGAAAGTGTTTCACTTTCGACGTTGCTTGTTGACTATGTGGCTTGACAGCTGCACAGAGTTGCCTAAGACCTAACCTGTTGCACACATTGTTATCGGGATTACCCATCACTTAACTGTGCTTTCGTCCACTGTTTGGTCTCTGTAAAGGCTTCACAGGCAGCAATAAATCTCAGACGCTGCAGCTTTTTTTATGGAGCAATTCAATGATACACCTCTACTTTGTATGCACTTTCATGCCAGCCACTGTTTTGCCAGCCACTGTTTTGCCAGCCTGCTATCAGTAACAAGACAGACAGAATTATATGTGATTGTTTTCAGTTACTTCATTTACATCTTATAATTCTGTGGGTTATTTAAAGCCTTATTTTGACCAATGAAAAAATAAAATTTGTCAGTCTTACTATTATTAGTCTTATTAGAAGTATTCATCTTATTTTTTTTTTTTATTTTAAAAATAAAATTTATGGAAACAAAACAAGTACAGTTGACCACTGATGACAATTTTTTCTATCCTCTGCCATCCTCAATTGCCAGCGAATTATAGCATTACCTCGAACCATCGCCAGTGAGACACGCTGCAAGAGCCACTCCGTTTCGTGAGGCTCGTCCCTTAATCGAGACGCAATCGCGCCAATCCTCTGAAGGAACGCCATTGAATGAGGGCCAATAACCCCAGAAGTCTCCACTATCAGCAAGAGAAGAATATTTAAGTACTTTTTTCATCTCTGCGTCCCGGGCGACGGATCCTGGCTCAACCGCGGAACTGATCAAATTACCGACTGAAAATGTATCCACACAGGTCGCATCCCAAATCAACGACTTCTCCATTTTAAAAGGGAAAATAGTAATGCCATCCAGCTGCTTTCCATCACCGCGGTCGAGGCCTACGGGTTCGATTTGGGAAGGGAACCCAGCTGCATCCAAACCTCTTTTGATGATGTCGTTAATTCATCTTATTATTTTTTCGTCGGCCAAAATAAGCTTATTTTCCATATGAAGTGATTTTGGATTTTATTGTGTATTAGTTCTTGCTCTGTAATAATAAATACATTGAGCTCTTTTTGGAGATCAGTTTTAATATTTTATATTACTAGGATCCACTTGAATTATATACCAAATAGAATTATTACCTTCCTCTCTCTCTCTCTCTCTCTCTATATATATATATATATATATATAGAGAGAGAGAGAGAGAGATCATTCTGCTAAATTACACACTTTTGATGCTTAGTAATACACTGGCCATTATTAAAATAAATTCTGTCTGACAATGTCTTAGTGTTTTTTTTTTTTTTTTAGGCAAGTGGTCTAAATGTTATTCTAACAACAAAGAAGAGGACATTTGTCTGAATGTAAATAATAACAAAATTTATGCAAACTCATTTTAAATGAAACTTCAAAGTTTTTGTTTCACTTTTTATTTCTAAACGAAATATTTTTTTGTTTCTTTTCAGGTCGAAATTTGGATGAGTCTGTTCTCCAAAAATGTTTAATTTCTTGTCTATCTGAAGACAGCAATTCCTAAGTCAATTCCTTTTTCTGAGAGGCTTGTGACTATCAAAGGACATCAGAAAGTTTGCCTCTCTGACAAAACATTTTCAAAAGTTTACTTGAATATAAATTAAAACTTTAAACCATTTTGAATTTTGTCTTCTCTTTTATTCTTTATTATGCACAAGCAAATAAGTGTTTTATAATAATTATTATAATAATAAAACTTAGATATCTATTAAGACACGTAAAAATTACTAGAATTTAACGTATTTTAAGGGTAGCAGAATTTTTGCCTAGAATGGTAATATTAAAAGACAGACAGCATTTTACATGCTAGGCACTTTCCAAGAACCATTACCTCAACCGATTTCATCATCATAATGTTCTTTGTTTTTCAAATAAAAATTTCAAATTTCACCAGGAAATCGAAACTCTATTTTTAAATTGTAATTAAAATTTAAAAAGCAATTTTCTTGTTTTTGCTAAAAAGAACTTTCAAAATTCAGACTAAAAAAAAATCAAATTTTCATTATTTTGTTTTTTTTTTTTTTTTTTTTTTTGTTTAATCATTTCACCCCAAGCAAGGCAGTAATGCATGGAGTTAAATGAGGAGTGAAAGTGAAAGAGAATGAAAAGATTGAACATAGGGATCATTGTGGAAAGGACAAAAATGAACAAGTTTCAAGAAGACAGAATATGGCAGTTGATGTTGCATTTAAATTTTTGAAGATTGTAGGGAAGCAAGAAAATGGAAGCAAGTTCCACAGATGGGAAGTGTGAGAAAAGAAACTATTGGAGTAGAAGTGGTGATTTCAGTTAGTTATTTCAATAGCAAAACGGTGGGACCTAGATGCCAATCTAGCAGCACACTTAAATTCATGTAGTCAGAGCACCAGGGGAAAAAAGATCATCAGAGCAGAAGCCATGAAAATATTTGTAGAAAAGACAGAGGGAAGCCATATTTTGTCATTGAGAAAGTGACTGAAGTCTAGTTTCCAAGTTAGGATCAATTACATTACAGATTTTGTCAAGAATCTCCAGATGTACTGTTGTCAATAAATCAATGGTTACAACATATTTGGTTACAACACTTGAACTATGTTTTTAAAAAAAGATGGCTGGAGATTTGTGATAGTTGACCACTTATGATGCAATAATGCAACCTATTTTTCAGATTGAGTGCTATTTTACTATATGCCCATTTGATGAGGGGGATGCAACTCCTACCGAAAATATATTTAACTTAAGCAGTAAACCTACTTTAAAAATGAAATGATTTGATGAAGCATTTCAGCAGTTAACGAACCAGCATTAAATTGAGATTTTCCTTTTGGAATCTGACAAATAAGACTTTCATACCTTTGAGGACGTTTCAATTGAGTATTTTTTCATATCATGATCATGAGTCTTGAATCCCTTTAGGGGCACTACATGTACTGCAGCTGTGGCAGCAGTGAGGTACCTTTGGCAATTTTTTACTGTATTATTGAAGATTCAACTATGCCTTTCTTTTTTTTTTTTTTTTTTTTTTTTTTTTTTTTTTAAGCGTTTCACCCCAAGCCTGTGAACTTGAGTAAATGGATAGTGGAACAAGGTTTAACTAGGACACAAGGGGTTACAGAAAATTTGGAGCAAGATCAGATAGAAGTGATAGAAGAAAGGATGAGGAAAAGGGTAGTGGATAGATCAAGGCAACTGGAGATGTCGATTGACATTACATTTGAATAGCTGGAGATTAAAGCTCTCAGGGAAACTGGAATAGGGAAGGGAGTTCCACAGGCGAGAGGTGTGAGACATGAAGCTATTGCAGTAGAAGAGACGGCTACATTTAGGAGTTTCGACAGTGAAAGGGTGAGAGTGGGATGCCAGCCTCGTAGGGCGCTTGAATTCATGAAGTCTGGGAACCAGCAAATGCAGCTCCTCGGAGCAATTGCCATGAAAGTATTTGTAAAAAAGACAGAGAGCGGTGACGGCGTGTCTGTGAGAAAGAGACTGTAGACGAGATGCCAGAGTAGGGCCAATTATATTGCATATCCACCTCTGGAGCCTATCAAGAACCCCGAGGCAAACAGAAGGGGCTCCAGCCCATATATGGCAGCAATACTCCATGCAAGGGTGAATTGTTGATTTGTAGATCTGGAGGATCGATTCCGGGGAGAAAAATTTCCTGGCGTGGCACAGGGAGCCAACTTTCCTTACGGTGGACAAAGCAATTCTCTTTTGATTAAAGCATCCAAGCTTATCCAGTTTAGATTTCCATGTCTTTTTCACTTGACTGAATCCAAACACCAAGGTATTTGAAGTCATCTAATTGCTTCAGCTTGTTTCCTTCTAATACAATGGCTTCACCATCTGGTCGATTGTATAACATACAGGGTACGATGGATAAATTGTCGTTTAAATTACACAAAAATAAAAATAATACTGAGATCTTAATTTAACAGATATATTTACCAAAATAACACAAAAATATCTTGAAATACTAAAGAGTAAATTTATTCAATAATATTGCTATTGGGTTCAACCGCAACTTCCAGATGACTTCAGAATCTTCTGCAAATCTTCTGGATTGTTTCCTTGTTTAAGTTTGTGAATGCTGCCATAATCTTCAGTTCTTCTTTAGTGTTACAAGGAGTTGGTTTCTCGCTCAACTGCGCCCCCCCCCAATAATCATCATGGGGGTTGCAGTCTGGGGAGTTAGGTAGGCAGATGTAAGGGGTGATGTGGTCACAGAAATTGCCTGACAGCCATGACTGGGTTCTCCTGGTTGTGTGGCATGGAGCAGAGTCCTGTTGTCAGACATAGGATCTTCAAGCAGCCACCCTCTTGGCCCAGGCAGTGCTATTTCCACAAGGCACTTGATGTAGGCCTCTGTGTTGAGTCTGAGAAGATCAATGGAAGCATAACATCGCCATCACTAATGATCACTCCAAATACCTTTGTAATCACCATTAGACTCAACCGACTCTTTCTGAATTCTCTTCACTGTCCTCACATTGACTCCCAAACGCTTTGAAATGTTCGTATTGGAGATTCTGTGTGGCAGCGAATGCTGGACAATCTCCTCAAAGATTAAGAAGAGACTTGAAGCAACAGAAACCTGGTTCTACAGAAGGATACCATGGACCGAATATGTGAGCAATGGTGAAGTTTTAGAGAAAATAAGAACAAAATGGAAGCTTATATTTAACATCCGTAAAAGACAGTTGAAATTTCTAGGGCACATAATAAGGAAAAGGGGCTTGTAAAATCCAATGCTCACAGGACAGATTAACGGAAAGAAGAACAGAGAAGAACAATGTATAACCGACTTTGTGAACTTGAGTAAATGGACAGTAGAACAGGGTTTAAGAGAGATAGCAAAAAGACAAAATTTACAAAGGATAGGAAATTGTGAAGAGCCATGATCGCCTACCTCTTGAAGGGATACGGCACATAAAGAAGAACCCTTCGTGAATTATTTAAATACGAAGCATAAGGATAATTTTTTTTTGCAAGTGAATATTGCATTAACATTTTCCAGATACATTTCTACTTTTTAACCCCTTACTGGGGGGAGATGGATTCATAGCTTTTCTAAAGTATTTGCACGTAAGTGAATGTAACGAACTCGACTGGAATTCGAACTTGGTTCTCCGATTTCTTATTCCGATCCGCTATCGATCACACCACCCGAACATCCAGACTGAAAGAAACGACCATGTTCGTTGGTTTGTTTTGTTTTGTTTTACAGCATATCAAAACCTCAATGGGTTATTTTATGCCAACAACTTTTTTTTTGTCTATAATTCTGAGATGAGGTAAACGTTGTGATAAATATGGCGACAAAGATGAGGACAATAGTCCGAATAATGTAAATAACGAACTATTTTTTCCTGGTAATATTTTTGTTTTGTCAAAAATCTATTTCTGTTAATATTTTTTCCTCAAAAATGTATAGCTGGTAATATTATTTTTGGAAATAATTTTTTTACAAAGTATTTCTGGTATTAAAATCTATTTTTACACTTTTATAATGTTTTTTTTTTTACCTCAGTTTCGGGGTTAACTATTTGCCCGTAGCTGGGACCCTAACAGGTACTACCACCCCGGGTCAGGGTGGACCTGGGAACACCGGCAATTAAGAGGTGGTTCACGCTCTTCAAAATCTCAATCAGAGGACTTGCAGTTGGACGTAGTATATCGTCTTACCCAGGACGCGGATGTAGTTTATCGTCATACCCAGGACGCGGATGTAGTTTATCGTCTTACCCAGGAGGCAAATGTAGTTTATCGTCATACGCAGGACGCGGATGTAGTTTATCGTCATACCCAGGACGCGGATGTAGTTTATCGTCTTACCCAGGAGGCAAATGTAGTTTATCGTCATACACAGGACGCGGAAGTAGTTTATCGTCATACCCAGGACGCGGATGTAGTTTATCGTCATACCCAGGACGCGGATGTAGTTTATCGTCTTACCCAGGACGCGGATGTAGTTTATCGTCATACCCAGGACGCGGATGTAGTATATCGTCTTACCCAGGACGCGGATGTAGTTTATCGTCATACCCAGGACGCGATCATGTTCGTGTTCATTAGAAATAGAAGTAAAACTATAGAAGAATTGTTATTCAATATTTAATGTTAATGTCTGTTTTTGTTGTTTATATTTTACTCTTATGAAATATATTTTGCAACTTTTGGACTCAGTGGAAGCGGGGCGAGCAAAAACTGTGCAGTGGTAAAAATAAGAAGTAAACGAGATATCCCTAGACATGAGCAGTGTACCGCCGCAGATTAAAGGGTCCAGTTCGGAATTCCCCGTGAGCTACCCGGATCGACACAACACCTGATGAAGGCCGGATGGCACACCAGCCGAAACAACAACAAAGATTAGGACAACCATCCACATGTAAACTGTGTAAATATTTTGCAAATTACTTGCAAATTAATATATACTTTCAACACACCAGATTTGCTGATTGGTCTAGCCACGGATACGTGAAACCGCGGTTGGCGATTCCGCAGGGAAATTCCTACTTTATTGTATTATGTGTGTGTGTATATATATATATATATATATATATATATATATATATATATATAGAGAGAGAGAGAGAGAGAGAGAAGAGATACGCTCTCCCAGTTACTCTCTCTCTCTCTCTCTATATATATATATATATATATGTGTGTGTGTGTGTGTGTGTAGGCGGCCTGACGATTGCATCTAGCATGAAACAGCCTGTCGCCTCTGAGTGCTGACTTCAATGTTCACTATTATATTCATATTTACATACGCTCTATCTTTGATACTGAGCACTTTATCCCATAAATATAGCACACTTTAAAACTGTATTTCTATATATATATATATATATATATATATATATATATATATACGTAGACGTGTGTATATTCGCGTATATACGTTATGTCACGCGAACTTTGAAGACCTAATTTTGAAGCTAATTTGACTACAGTAAATGGATATGTAGTTTTGACAATGCCGTAGCTAGGGCCAGCAGTACATACGCTAATTTTATATCTCGTGTATGATGCGATCCCCTTAAAATTAGCTTAAAAATTAGGCCTTCAAATGTTGCATGATACGCGAGTATATAGCGGACGGTATTCATTTTTCACTTGTTTTTTTTGTTTTGTTTTGTTTAGTTTCTTTGTAGTTTTGTTTTGGACATTTAAACATTAGTAGAGCATTGTCCCTGCAACTCTATTTGGTTAATAGCAGTGTCAGTTTTTAAACACGAAATGTTGTCTCTTTAATTGAATAAGCGATCGCTCTGCTATTGCATGCGCTTCATCGTAAATACCAGCGCATACAAAGTAACAACTTGAATATAATTTCATTGACAGCAAGAGAAAAGCTAAAGAAAAATTGAACAAGGCAGGCGAGTCATTCTTTTTCAAACGAATACAGCTCAATTTGACAGGATTACAGAAAGCACTGTCAATGCTTATTGGACTGCAATCGGACATGTAGGGCAAAAGGTCGACTTAACATTGAGTCGCGTACCGTCACTGAAACGACATTTTCGATAAATGGCGACAATTAATTATTTTCATTAAGACGACTGACTAGCGATAACGTTTTTTTTTTTTTTTTTATTAGAAGGAAAAGAAAGATAAATAAAACATGGCGCTATTTGTTATTTCGGATCGTTGCTATTAACTGAGAATTGTGAAAAAATAAATAAATAAAAATAAAATAAAATAAATAAATTAAAAATGTAGATATGGTTGGTTGGTTGACCTTCCCTGAAAATAAAAGCAACGAAATCAGCTTTTTACTAGTGTAGAAAAAAACATGAGGTTTTTCTTTTCGCTTGTTTTTTTATCGATTTCATCCTATACAAGACAATAAAGCCACTAAGACACAAGGGGGTTACTGACTGTGGAAGAATTAGAAATAGAAACATTAAAAAAGAAGCTGGAAGATAAGAGTAATCAAAAGGACAATAGATAACGTTTGACCTTGCATTTAAATTTTTGAAAATTAAATTTGCCTGGAGAGCATGGAACCGGGTGAAGGGGGGAGTTCCACTAGTGTGAAGTGCGAGAAAAAACTATTAGTCTAGAATTTACGGTTACATCTAACCAGCTCATCTGTAAATTGATGAGATCTCACTGCCAGTCTAGTACTGTGCTTAAATTTCAAAAGTCTAGGGTATCATAGCGAAGAGCTCATCTGAACAATTACCATGACAGTATCTATAAAGAAAAGGTACAGACAGGCAACCTTACGGTGGTGATAAAGTGATTGAAGCCGAGATTCCAGATCAGCACCAATAACATTGCTGATTCTTCTTTGGATTTTATCAAGGAGCACAAGGTAAATAGCAGGAGCACCGGACCATATATGGTAGCAATATTCCAATTATGGACGAATGGTAGACTTATAAATAAGTATGATAAATTCTGAAGATAAAAAATTGTCTCGCACGACACAGTGAACAAACTTTCTTAGCAGCTGACCAAGCAATGGATTCAGTTGGGGAGAAATTTGCATTTCAGTCCTTCCTAACGAAGCTAAAGATATAAAAAAAAAACTGGATTATGGTGTGTTTATTCTAGACCAGGCATGAACAATCTTTGCCGAAAAATGTGCTTCATTTGATATAGTTCATCATAAGGTGGGTCCCGTTACTAAAAAAATTCCATGTAGATTTTGTTCATGGTACCGTAGCCATTTCCCCCGCGGGACTATATTCGTAAGCATCCATCTTAGAAATGGGGAAACGTTGATTTTTTTTCTATTTATTTCTATTTATGACCTCAAGAAATAGAGAAAAAATGCCATGAGTAATAATACAAATTACATCACTTGATGGTATTCATTTCGCATTGGTACTGGATTAGTACCCGTAATTAATAGTAGCAGATCGATTCGCCTATCACCTGGTTAACACTCATTTTCCGTCTATTGAACAGGAATAGAGGTTTATCTGTTTCCTGTTTAGGATTAGAATTTCCGGTTACTTCTAAAGTCTTCGTATTCTCTTACACTCCATGTAAACCGTTGCGTCTTAGTGGCATTATCGCCTTGCTTGTAGCAAAATGATTTTAACAAATCACGAAAGCTGTTAGGGAGATGTGATTAAATATTCTTTAATGTTTAAAAACATTATTCGGTATTATTATTGTTTAGGTAATAAGCATTATAACATAGCACAAATAGCTATATTGTGGATAAAAGGAATTTTTGACAATTTACGCACTTTTTACGTATTTATTGTTATTTTTTAAATTTTATCAAAAACAACATTCTTGTACATCTAGTCATGGATAATATTATACATTAATTACTGTTTTTTTAATTAATAACTATTTGTGCTCAGTTGTTGACATTAATAGTTATATGCTAATGTGTTAAACGTTTGGAATAATGTAATAAGAAAAATTTAAATTTCAGCACTCTGCTAGATGTCGCGATGTGTAAAAAATGAGAATTTCTCTAATTCCAATTAGATGGACACTGGTGTTAATGTTTGTTTATTCACTCGTTTTTTGTATCAATGAAAATTGCAATTAGATTTATTTCAGTTTTTAGAAAATAACAAATTGTTGAAAACATTTAAATAAGGACATCCTATTTCATTTTACTATGAACATCTAATCCAAGAGGAAATTTAAATTAAATTTAAATTTAAAATGGAATTTAATAAACCAATCAAAGTTCTTTTTCTTTTCTTTTCTTTTTTCTGGAAAGGATAATTCTTTTTACGGGAGAAA
>CAHIKZ030000224.1:760000-772500 GCA_903632075.3 Acanthosepion pharaonis
GTGGGCTATTGGGAATTTTAGCGGATGCTATATGATATTGTGTGTTAAAATTGTATTTCAACATACGTTACTCGAAAAAATATATTCAAAGGAGATAGGTAAAAATCTGTATAAAATAAACAGGAGGTTAACTAGATCACATTCTTAGATAAGATATAAATATCCTCGCAAACAAGAAATATTTTGGTATTTTCTATAGTTTTGAGGAGAGTTATTAACATTCAAATAGTTCTTCAGACGAAATAGCATTTTTTCCTGTATAAATCAGATAAGGGAAGACTAAGAACAACAAAAATTATTCGCTGGATTTTTATTAATTGCTAGAAGTCTAAATTCTTCTTAATTTTATATTTACAAACAAAAATCGTTTAGTTTTTTTGTCAACACCTGCAACACTAAGCCTCACCATAAAACTAACTTTGATCATTAAACTAAATTATATATATATAGTTTTCACTGGTCAAGTTTTCTCTCGTGACTTTAATAGGGTAGTAGTAGTAGCAGCAGTCGCATAAAACAGCGTTATTTGTTACCTCCCTTTGGTGTTTTGTACTACATCATGAAGTTAGTTTACGAACGAGTAACAAACTTTTATCAAACAATTAAGGTATGCTTTTGAATATTTACTATACAGGTGGGAGATGAAAAATGTTCCAATGTGAAAGTGGACGATGACGCATAAAAATGTTGGGAACTCCCAATAGAGTAATTATATACTCATACCTCGTTTAAAGAGAGAAAAGAGAATGCAAGAAAGAAAGAAATAATATTGTATTGTACATTGAGGCAAGGTGGAGCAATGGATAGCGGCTCGGATCGATGAATCAATCGAATCCATTACATTCACTTACGTGCTAATACCCTTGGGAAGGGTATGAATCCTTTTCTCCCCGCCAGCTATGGGTAAATAGCAGGACAGACCGGGTTCTAGAGCAGAAAGAAATGGCAACCTACTGCAGGAAAAATCTGCCTCGTCAGTCATGTATCTTTCGATACATGATCGCCTAAGCGTGTATCACGCATGGCACATAACTGACTGTATATTTAATCAAGCACACTATGGGTAAATAGCAGGTCAGACCGGGTTCTATAACCTTGAATGGCAACTGGTCTATCGCAGAAAGAAATGGCAACCAACTACGGAAAAAAAAATCTGCCTCGTCAGTCATGTATCGAAAGACACATGATCGCCTAAGCACTTAACTGACTCTACATTTATTTAATCAAGCACACTATCAAATCTGACGCTGTAGAATACCTGCACACTCTAAATATACACTATTTTGTGTTAGTGTTAGTTAAAGTGACCGTTTTTCTACTCTTCCTCCAGACGATATACTTATAGGAAATGAGGAATATAGAAACACTTAAACACACTGGCATATAAAAAAGGGAAAACTCCATGGAGTAATAAACTACATTTGTAATTACACTGATGTAGACGACCCGCCAACTAGCAGTCAGCTCGCAAAGCAGCGGCTTATATCCAGTATTGTTACAACTCCGTCCGTAGCGCGCGGAAAATACAAACTTAGTCGGCTGCTACAGATTTTGTCCGTTGCTTCCGATATCCGTTAAAGAGAGGTCTGTAATTCCGTTGTATAAGTCTATAAGTATAAAGTTCCTTAAAAGAGTTAAATGGTTTAATAGTACTATATTCTTTTTAAAAAATCAGCCATATTACAAACATTTTTAATGTGGCAGGCTAAAGTGTCGGACAGTTCAGCATTTATTTACTATCCGACAAATATAACAAAGTGAGCAATTTAGTACGATAATAAAGCATACAACGCTAGGTTGCATTTTAAAGGCTTGTTTTCCAGATTGTGTCCAGTTTATTGAACTTTTGCCGTAGACATAACAATGTATATAAAGCATTTGTCATATGAGTATAGTGGAGGAGGATTTGTTTCGGAGATGGAAAGGTGACCAGGATTCGATTGGGTTTTGAGATCCGGTTAAATATGGCGAGAAACGAAATTAAGATTTTGTCTCTGCCTTCAACACTGGTTAAGAGTGAAGCGGCTGACATTTCTGCTTATTTTCCTTTTCTGCTTAGTTTACTTTGAAAGGGAAAGAGACATTTCTTTTTTCACCTTTCCGAAGAGCCCATGTTTGAGGTGTGGGTGTTGTATTGTAACCGATCTCAGGACTCCAAATGAGGTCCTGGAGCCAAAGAGATCCCGGAAATTTTACTTTCATTTCTTGAAAATTAGTGTTTATATTACGTGTGTACCTTACAGCTTATGGTCTAAAACCGTAACAGATAAAAAAAGGATGACTAATGCAGAAGCCTTCAAGAGTTAACTTTTTATTAATAGTCATGGAAAAGGCATGCGTCCATTTTTTTCCCCTCCACCAGTTATGGGTTAAATAACAGAGACGATTGGGCTCTTAAGCCTTAGATGGCATCCAGAATTCGAAATTGTAAAAAAAGCCAACGGGAAACTATAATCTTTCCCAATTGCAATACACGAATAACCAAGGAAACCCTGTCTAGATCGGAAACCACTCCATTATCTTTCCCCAAAAGTTATGGAAATTCACAGATAATAAAGTAAAGGAAACTGTGGAGAATCATGGTTTCATAATGTTTGAAAAGACGTAGCATTAAAAAAATGGAGGAAACAAATTGAATGGAAGGAGACCTTAAAGTAATTTTGTACTCTGATAAAATTTCTTGTATTCTGGCGTACCATAGAGTGTGTGAAAACTTTGGCTTAAATAAAAAACATTATCGAGGCGATTTAGAACTTTGAGAATTTAGTAAAATATTTGCCTTTAGTATCTAGTTAATCCTCCGTTAATATTCCAAATTTTTTTTAAATACCCGTAATTCCTAGTTGGCAAATTGTTTGTTTTTTTCCCCTCCCACTACTTTCCTGTGTAGAACGCGGTATGGCGCAGTTGTACATCAGTTGATGTGGGAGACAGACCCCAGAGGACTATTCATTTTCGAAAAACTGAGGTGACTAACGCAGTATTAAAGACGATTAACTTAATTGGTATTGCATTACCGTTATTTAAATCATTTATAGGTTTAAGATTTACAGTTCAATTATTATTAGATTTTACGGGAACAATTATTTATTGTGATATTTAAAAATCGGGTTTCTTATATTAAAACGATAAGTAATAATATCACTTTTTTAAAAAATACACAGAGTGTCCATAAAGTCTTTTTACAATTTAAAAAAAAATATTACAAAAGCAAATGAACAAATATGTGGAAATTGTTACTGAATGAGGAGTAGATATTGAATTTTTTTTAACTCATTTAATACACCTCTATATGGGCACCATTAGTTGCACGATGCACATCAAGACTACTAGATTCCTTGCCATGTTCGCTGTAGCCTTATCAATGGTGGCAATGGCGTCAGTGATCTTTTTCTTTGGATCAGTTATGTTACGTATCTTTATTCGATATACGATATTTTTAACATAAGCTCATAGAAAGAGGTCCAGGGAATTGATATTTGTTGAACGATTTGTCCAGCGAATTGAGCCACCCCCTCCAATCCATCTGATTAAAAATGTTATGGGTTCATTTAACAGTATCTCGTTCATCAACACTATACCTGAAATACACAAATCCAATGTGATTAAAGACTTTGATAACGACTGAGTACGCAAAAAATTTGATTACGATAACTCATCAATTGCCTTTGTAATATATTTTTTAAATTGTAAAGAGACTTAATGGACACTTTGTATATTTCCTGATATTTTAATGCTAGGGTTTTCGTTAACTTTTTGTTCATTTAAAATATTTTTTTTAAATTTATCGCCGTTATTTGGTATTATTATTATTACGTTGGTGCTGCACACTGACTCAGACAATGGAAATTTTGCCTTTGAGACACGGTGTCAACAAGACTCGTCGCAACTCAAGAACATTTCGGACAATCCACGTAGAGTAAATGATGGCAGTTTTTGGAGATCTACAAATCTTGGTCTCAGTTCCAATTCTCTCTAAGAGTGCTTCTAAGTTTCTTAGTGGTGTTCCAAACACGCCCATTGCTACAGGAATTACTTCAACAATCATGTTCCATAGATTCTTCAACTCTATCGCTAGATCCGGGTACTTTTCACTTTTCAAACTTTTCAGTTTCTTTGACGATATTTTCCAAAAGTTTGTCGCTTGATATTTCAAATGCTCTTTATCCATCTTGAGTAAAAAGTAAGTAAAACTGCATTGTCTAAGACAGAGTCATAAAGCTATTAATAATTCTTAGTATTATTATCAACTAGCAGGAGATCCCGGCGTTGCCCGGGGATGTAACAGTAAGAGATAGATCAAGTATCGACCATCATAAAGACTGAAAAATAAAATTGACAAAGATTATTGTTTAAGGTTGATGGACACGCATGTGTTAATTAGTTTTTTTTGTTTTTTTGTTTTTCTTTATGAATTGGTCAAACTCAAACAAAAACATGGAATTTTTAAAGCATTCTGAATGTAAAAATAAAGAAAAAAGTATGCAAGACAATAAGAATAAGTGAAGTTTTGTTGAAATCGGTTGAAAAATGTAGGAAATCCGATCCCATATATAAACGAACACAGACACACACAAACAACCTGGGTTTTATAATAAGTATAACTCGATATGAGTTGTCCCCCTTTCATTCTGGCGACAGAATCGTGTTTTATCGTGTTTTCAAATTGATTTCGTGCAAAAACAATTGTATTTTTCCAATTTTTGGCGCTGTCAGAACCACCTGTGAAGTTTTGTTGAAATCGGTTCAAAAATGTAGGAAATCCGATCCAATATATAAACGTACAGACACACACACACACACACACACAATCTGCGTTTTATAATAAGTAAGATGCCATAGTAGTGAGGTAATCCAGAATGAATAGAGTATCTACTATTTCGGGCTTCGTCTGGTACAGCCACAAAGGTATTTGAAGTGCTTAATTTTGGCCAGAAAAAGTTTATAGTGGTAGGAGACCTAATGGGAATCGAACTCGTTCCACTTAGGGGTTAGCTTGCAGGACGAGACTTGATAAGCTCTACAAGGTAAACAGTGAGAATCGAAACCGTGAACAATTCCTTTGCGTGACTAGGTTGTTAGTCGCAACAATCACGCGGCTGTCGTTGTTTGTAAAGGTGGAGATTTTTTTGTTTAATTCAGTGTAAACTTAAATCAATTTACAGTAAGGTTTCGCATGGAAACATCTGCCGACGAAAAAAAGAAAAAAAAAAGAACAACAATTGCAAGAGAACGGGGTCCCTTTGGAAGTGAATAAAGAATTTGTAATGGTCTGGTGAACTTCATCAAGAATTTATCAAGCTGCCTTCTTATTTATTTACTATATATATATATATATATATATATATATATATATATATATATATATATATATATATTAATCATTTCACCCCAAGCAAGGCAACAAAGTCACTAAGAGGCAAAGAGCTTACTGAGTGTGAAATAATATAAGAAAAGAAAATCTACTATTAAAGGGAGAGAACAATGAAAGAATAGGATTTAAGAAAACAGAAGATAACGATTAACATTGCGTTTAAATTTTTTTGAAGATCAAACTTGACATTGAAATCAAGAAGCCGGAAGAGAGTTCCACAAGCGAGAAATGTAAGAAAAGAAACTTTCAACATAGGACTTACGCTTGCATCTAGCTATGTCAACTGTAAAATTCCCTTTACCGCCAATCTAGAACTGACCTTAAGTTCCTGAATTCTCGGTGACATAGACAAAAATTCAGAACAATTATCATGGACATATTTATAGAAAAGGCACAGAGAACCTACGTTTCAGTAGTGGGAAAGTGATTGAAGCCAGGTCAGGACCAATAATATTGCATATTCTTCTTTGGATTTTATCAAGAATCTCTAAAGCAAGGGAACCTGACCATATGTGACAGCAATATTCGGAGCATGTACGAATGGTAGACTTATAAATTTCGTGTGTGAAAAATTGTCTAGCACAACAATGAACCAATTTTCCTAGTACCAGATCTTGCAAGTGATTCAATATAATATTTCCCCTTTATGCAATTCACGCACATGTAGATGAAGATATGTGTTATGGGACCTTACCCATAATAACATAATGGACTATTCCATACGTAATAAATACTGCGCCTCAAGAGGAAGCAGGGAGTTCCGTCTGAAGTCTGAGTTCAGTCTGAAGTCTGGAGTGAAGTCCGTCAGGAGTCTGTCAGTCAGTCAGAGCGAGTCAGTCAGTCGAGTCAGAGGCAGTCTGAAACAGAGTCGCGTTCAGACAATTACTACTAAACCTGATTGTTCGTACTAAAACTTTCTACTTCTCTGTATATATTCCTGTTTGTAATATATCTTTGTTATTCCATATCCGCCTTCGAGTTCTTCTTTATTGGTTCTACCTTGGACTATCACCGTGGTACAAGGAACCGGACCATAACAATATGACAAGTAAGCAAAATGATATTAACATATGAAACATTTTAGTAGATAACACCAAAATTTTATATAGGACACAATGCAAAGAAAGACTCCAAATTCTGGAGACTGTTAAAATAAATTTTTTGTGACTCAAACGAACCCTCGTTGACACTTTTGTAATGTCAACGAATATTCGTTGTCACTTTCGTAATGCTCGTTGTAGTAGAGACTTTGTAATCGCAGATACTATAGTAATGCCGTTGAACAATACTTGTGTCAGACGCCTTCGAATAGCATTCACACTAATAGTAATTGCTCTATAATACTCGCTCGAATAGTAATCTGTATAGTGATCCGAATAGAGAAACAGTAATAGTATAGAGAATAGTTATCTGTATAGTAATAGAGGATAGAATAGAAATGGCGATCCGAATAGCAATAGAGGATAGAACAGGAATGCAATCGTTAGGCGCCAGCTGCTTCCTATGTATGCGTTTCCTCTATGGTCACGTGGTCTACTTAATTCAATAATGGGATCGCCTGTGTTTGCTCACTGGCGATCTATGTTCAAACTCAAGTGTCGGCAGCGACACTTTATTCCTATATAACAAAAATAGAAGCAGCAAACATTGAATAAGGTGTCTGGGGATTGTATATCGTAGTATGTTTTAAAAAAAATCAATTTGACCGTTTATATGACGTCACATTCAGTGACTTGAAATTGGCTCTATAAATGTGAAAACGCTGGAATTTGGAATTAAATAACAGTTGTATAATATATCAAATATAGACACAGAATAATCATTGAAAACCAATGAGGAATCATTCGAAAGAAAATGAATATAAAATAAGCATGAAATTTGGCTAATTTACTGATAACAATAAATTTCCTCTCCTCCCACCACGTGCCCAATCTCTCTCGCCAATCTCCCTCCCTCCTACTGGTTAAATAACAGGGGTGTCTGGTCTCTCTAGCTGTGGTTGGCAAAGAGAAAGGTAAACTCTGAATTCAAAACCATATGTAGCCCTATCGACATAATTCGGAATATCGTTCTCATTTTTGTTGCCATATTTATCACAACGTTTCGGCCGTTGTACGCTCCGGCCTTCTTCAGGTGGTTGGAATGTCGAACTGAACCCTTTATTTCGCTCGCTGGGTTAGACTCTTTATGTTCCACTTCTAATGGATGTCAGTTATCTGTTATCTCCTGTTAATTACCTTTTCCAAGTTCTCCACTTCCTTAACCAGGTATTGAAATCACAACTCTTTGGGTCCTGTCATTGGATTTAACTAACGCCTTTATCCAATATGCCATTTGTCCTTAAGGAAATATAGACACATATGAAGCCCTATAGTTGCAGCTACCGACATGATCATGGCGTTCACAGACATTTTATAATCTCGACTGCAGTCGACCTACGATTTCTTTTTTATTATCATTTCTTTCGTTTTAATTGTAATTGCTTACTGTAGCAACTACTCAAAGTGTCTCTTTACGGCTGTTAGTGAACAGCGTAGATTAAACGTGCCTTGACAATGGAAGGAAGTTATAATGAAAAGCAAATGAAATTAACATGAAAGAAATACTAATAAGAAAATTCATTTAATAATAACGTTAAAATTTAAGATACGTCTAACAAAAAGTGAAGTTATAAGCTTTCCAGAACTGGTGTTTGCGACAGGACTTCGAACATCGGGAATCAAAGTTGAATAATAAGGTTTCTAGTCCGACTTGAGACGCTAGAGTGAGTTGCGCCTAATGTACCTTGAAGCATCCACCTATTAAAAATAAGAAAACGTATACAAAAAACGGAAACTCTTAACTGTGAATAATTACGTACTCATGCGTTTTTTTTTTCAGTCTCAACATGCTCATTAGTCATAATTTGCCAATAATGCCAATGGATATAGCAACCACTCTGTTATTTACACAATTTACATGGTTTGGACCATTGTCGTCATCTTTATTGTCACAATCACGACGTTTCGGTCGTTGTACACACCGGCTTTCTTCAGGTGATATACGTTGGAATTTCGAACCGAACACTTCATTTGGTCCGCCGGGTCGACTGCTCTAGTTCCACGTGCCATGACTTTTCTGGATGTCACAGTTTCAGTAATATCTCTTTAGTAACTCAACCCCACATGGCCCAATGGCTGACACGTAATGAATATGATAATAAAGATTAGAATATAAATAGTTAAATTCCCAGATCAATTCTGTGGACAAGACAAATTCGTATAAGTTGACAACTGGAAAAAAAAAACAAGAAAAAAACAAAAACATTGCCGACATGGAAAGAAAAAACAAGCAAAAAAGAAATTTACATTAATCAGAAAGAGGTGTACGCAGAAGCGTCTCTTTTTTTAAAATTTGGATTTTATAATGTAACTATAAAAACAAACACATTTTCGATTTCATTTTTGGCTTGAAAAAGTCGGAATCCGAAGCACGTCGACAAAAAACTAAATTTTTTTTTCCAGTTGTCATTTTATACCACTGTAAAGTGTGTAAATAGTTACAATACCTCATCTCAGAAATATAGACAGATATTGAAGGATAGGTACGGACCCGATATACCGAAAATATGGAGTCAATTAGAAAAGGCAATAAAGATCAGGATAACAGTCCGAACAATGTAAATAGTGTAAATAATTACAATACCTCATCTCAGAAATATAGACAGATATTGAAGGATTGGTACAGACCCGATATACCGAAAATATGGAGACAATTAGAAAAGGCAATAAAGATGAGGACAACAGTCCGAACAATGTAAATAGTGTAAATAATTACAATACCTCATCTCAGAAATATAGACAGATATTGAAGGATAGGTACGGACTCGATATACCGAAAATATGGAGACAATTAGAAAAGGCAATAAAGATGAGGACAACAGTCCGAACAATGTAAATAGTGTAAATAATTACAATACCTCATCTCAGAAATATAGACAGATATTGAAGGATAGGTACGGACTCGATATACCGAAAATATGGAGACAATTAGAAAAGGCAATAAAGATGAGGACAACAGTCCGAACAATGTAAATAGTGTAAATAATTACAATACCTCATCTCAGAAATATAGACAGATATTGAAGGATTGGTACAGACCCGATATACCGAAAATATGGAGACAATTAGAAAAGGCAATAAAGATGAGGACAACAGTCCGAACAATGTAAATAGTGTAAATAATTACAATACCTCATCTCAGAAATATAGACAGATATTGAAGGATAGGTACGGACTCGATATACCGAAAATATGGAGACAATTAGAAAAGGCAATAAAGATGAGGACAACAGTCCGAACAATGTAAATAGTGTAAATAATTACAATACCTCATCTCAGAAATATAGACAGATATTGAAGGATAGGTACGGACTCGATATACCGAAAATATGGAGACAATTAGAAAAGGCAATAAAGATGAGGACAACAGTCCGAACAATGTAAATAGTGTAAATAATTACAATACCTCATCTCAGAAATATAGACAGATATTGAAGGATAAGTACGGACTCGATATATCGAAAATATGGAGACAATTAGAAAAGGCAATAAAGATGAGGACAACAGTCCGACCAATGTAAATAGTGTAAATAATTACAATATCTCATCTCAGGTATCTCCTCGCCAAGTCCTACAGGCTTCATTCGTTCGAAGTCTCTTTTAATTATTGAGCTGGGAAAGAGGCTGTATGCAGCGCTTTAGATATTTCTGAATGGGTCTGAATAATAATAATAATAATAATAATAATAATAATAATAATAATAATATGGTTGGCCATCGAACTGTAACATATCAATCAAGGAATTTTACAAAAAAAGTAACTATCGAAGCATAAAGACATGGAAATCGAAATAGAAAAAATCTGGAAATCCCAGCTTAAGAGAAATAGAAAAAATTATCTTGATAAGTACAGCAGACTAAGAAGAAGTTTGTCCATGTAACGCTAGTTATGTTATGGGAATTAGAAAAACAAATCCTGAAATGTAGCCATAACAACACACCACTACCTGTCTTAGGTCTTACCACTGAATTCGTAGGTAGTGTGACCATAGCAGAAATCAAAATATAATAATAATAATAATAATAATAATAATAATAATAATAGGAAACTGAAAGTAACTGGTATGAACAACACCACCCAGACCCGGTTACGGAGATAGGACCTGTTGCAATTCTATGGGACTACACAATACACACTGACAGAACAATCAAGGCCAACCGGCCAGATATTGTTATTAAAGACCACAAACAAAAACGGTGCCTCCTTATTGATATGGCAGTCCCTGCTGACTGCAATGTATCTTTGAAGATATTCAAAAAGTTGTCAAAGTACAAGGACCTTGAAATAGAAATCTCGAAAATGTGGCATATGGGAACATCAACAATCCCTGTTGTAGTTGGAGCCCTAGGACTGGTTGGAAAAGATTCCAGTAGACTAATTGAAGGGATTCCTGGAAATCCATGCCTCAAAGAGATACAAAAAATTGTTCTGACAATTACAGCCCACACCTTACGAAGGGCTTTATCTATGTAATTAATTTTTTTTTTTTTTGTCAGTGGAAAGTGTCATGACGCCATTTCTAACCTTAGGTCCCTGGGCGGGACCCGGAAAGAAATGTGTAAACGCCAGAAATCAAAGGAAATAAAATTAATAATAATGTCATGTTCAAGAAGCTTAGCATGACGTAATCTTTTTCAAAGTAAGATTTTGATGGATTTAAAACAGAATTATTTGAGCGAAATAAATGCGTTTATTTATGATTTATTCACTAAAATGCGATAATAAGTAGGACGGTAAACATCAGTTCAAGCCTTGAAAGTAGAATTTATGAGTCAGAAATTACGTCTTACTAGATATAAATATCAAGCCAGTGAAAAATTATCCAAAGTCTTACTTGCTTGAAATCCTTAATGTTATAAAGCAATCTTTCGAAAGACAGCTTATGATGATGCGAAACATTCCCTCGTCCAAACAACCCCACGCCCTTATTGGTTTCTACTGTCGTATTACCAAATATCTTGTTTCCACCACATGTGTTAAAGAGTCTCTGGCACATGAGACAAAAGGTTGTGCACCCGTCCTATAAGGAGTTTCAGGATGCACTAAGATTAACTATTTCCTGACAAACCCAGGTCACTCGGTTCATGTCCTTCTCAAACAAGGGAGGCAACTCGACTAAATGAAATACAAAATAAAATAAATGGCAGAAATAATGTTTTAGTCCTGTTTAACTTGCGAGGTTAAGGAAAGCAGTGTGTGTTCTCGCCTATTCACGTCTGATATATATATATATATATATATATATATATATATATATATATATATATATATATATATATATTGTGTGTGTGTGCGTGTGTTCAACTATGGGGTGTCGAAGACTTATTTTTCTAAGGGTGTATGTTTTTGTAAGACTACATATGTCGTGTAGAAGTGTGAGAATTCGGCAGGAGACAGAGAAATTGTAAAAGAGGGGAGAATGGATAGAGAGGACAAGAGGAGTGGGGGGAGGATATCTCAAACGAGAAAAGTATGGGGGGGGAGAATAGTAGAGAGAAAAAGTGAGCGAGGAGAGAAAAATAAGGGTAGAAAAAGTAGAAAAAATAAAATAAGAGAAGAAAAAAGTGAGGGAAAGAGGAGAAAAGGTGTAATGTAGAAAGAGAGAGAGAAAGAGAGAACGTGTTAGAGAGAAAGACAGGGAGGGAATAAGTGAGAAGGCGAGAAAGAGAGAGAGAGAGAGAAAAAGAAGAAGAGAATAAAGGAAATAGAGAGAAAGAGGAGAAGAGAACGAAAGAATGAAAGGATGACAGGAAATAAGAAGAGAGAGTGAGCGAGAGAGAAAGAGATGAAGAGGAAGTGCAAGGGAAAAACAAAGAAAATGAGAAAAATAGATAGATAGATAGATAGATAGATAAATAGATAGATAGATAGAGAGAGAGAGAGAGAGAGAGAGAGAGAGAGAGAGAGAGAGAGAATGGAAGCTGAAATTGGTTTATTTTCCTCTTATCTCTTTCTCTGTCTCTCTCTTCAAGAAAGGAAATGGGCAGAATAAGAGTAGGCGAGGGAGAAGAACGAGTGAAAAAGA